>SSNS01000086.1:1938250-2114965 GCA_006937985.1 Aphyosemion australe
GGCCCATCCTCGATACTGTGGATCACTTCCTCTGGCTCAAAAGCCTTTGCCACATCAGTCCCAATCAAAAGACCAATATCTGCATCAACTGACGGGAGTCGTACACCTCGTAGATATGGCCACTTATCAATGTCCTTTTGGGTTGGAATATTCTCTTTACCGGCTGGAATAGCCTTTTGTGTAAAAACACTTGGGATCTCAATAAAGTTATCACCTTCTAGGCTACTCACTTCCAAATCTGGAAATGCTGTACATGACACTTTCCTTTGGCTCCCCATAGTGGTGAGTAGGATGTTCACATTTTTACCTTGCAGGTGAAGGTCATCTGCTAACTGGTTAGTGCAGAAAGATGCATTACTCCCTGGGTCCAGAAATGCATAACAAGCCAAAACCTTGGTGCCTTTCTTTGCCTTTACTTTAACAGGAACGATGGCGAGAACGCTACCTGAACTCCCGGCCCCAGTCTGTGAACAGGCTTCTCCTGCAGCCACATATCCACTGACAACGACTTGATCTTCGTTGGAAGCTTCATCCTTTGGCTCCTCCTTTGAAGCCACCTCCATTGGCAAATCTTTAGGTTTCTGTTTTATATGCAAGAGTGTAGGGTGTGTCGCTGAACATATCTGACAACACTTCTTTTGTACACAACCATTACTCATGTGTCCTCCTGTGAGGCAACCAAAGCAAAGTCCCTTGCTCTTGAGGAATTCAAGCTTTTCTCTGTGCAGCTTTCTTTGAAGCCTTTTGCATTGCTCCATCGTATGGTCTCCCTGACAAAAGATACAAGGTTTTACGAAGGCCTTGTCCTGGTTGTTTATCTTCTCTAGAGCTCTCTTGTCTTCAGCAGTAGTGGTATACTTCTCAACCTTTTGTTCTTTTACTTCGATGGCCAACGCTGTGACATTTTTCTTTCCACTTAATTTCTCAGTCTGCCGCTTTGTTTGTCCTGAGACTTCTCCGAACAAAGGGTGTGTAGCCATTTCAGCCTGTGTATTAACAAACGCCACAACATCTTTGAACCTTGTTCGCCGATCTTGTTTTTTCTGAATATCTACAGCAACACTCCTGAATTTCTCCCTCAGTCTGTATGGGAGCTTTGAGATGACCGTGCGCATGTTACTAGCATTTTCCATTTCTTCCAAATACTCCAGATCTGACATTGCATTATTACAGTTGGTTAGAAAAAGAGCATATGTCTCAAGTGCCTTGGCGTCATCTGTTTTAATGGTAGGCCAGTTTAAAGCCTTGTCAAGGAATGCCATAGAAATCTTATATTTATCACCAAAGCGTTCCTTCAGCAATCTTTTAGCTTCATGGTAGCCCAGATCTGGATCCATATGAAAACAGCTGCACACTACATTGTTAGGCTGTCCAGTTGTGTGCTGTTCTAGATAGTACAGTCGATCCTTGTTGTTTTCTGTCTTACTTTCTATGCAATGTTCAAATGCTCTCATGAAAAGGCGGTACTCTAATGGATCTCCTTTAAAGACCGGAATGTTCGGTGATGGCAATGTAGATAGCCTTTGTTGCTTTAACAAGCTTTCGGTGATGTCGTTTTGGCGTTGCATGACAGTAACCAGATTTACTGTAGGCCTGTTTATCAAATCATCTACTGAAGTAACCGGAGCTTGAACCACATGTGCACCTCCTCCACTTGTGTGGCTATGCTGGGTCCCCTTACTGTAATAGACATCACTTTTCCCAGTTGCAGACATCAACTTATCCACCTTATCACTTTTATTTCTACTTGACGTCTCTGATCCTTCATACCTCTTTAACACATCTAATTTGGCATCAGCTGAAGCGAGCTCTGCTTGTAGCTCCAACTCTTCCTTTTCCACCTTGAGCTGAAGTTCTTGTTCCTCTAAAGCCTGCTTCTTTTTCAATGCAGCTGATTTGGCCAATAGAGCAGCTCTTTCTAATTCAACCTTCAAGCGCTCAGAACGAGCTGAGGATCTTGTGGAAGTAGCAGACACAGACTTTGATTTTTTAGAATTCCTAGATATGCCTGATGCACTATCTTCAGGGCGTATCTCCTCACTGATTTTGTTAGCCTCTTCTCTGCGTTGTAGCACACTGAGGATCCAGGCTTTCACTGCTTGCACACATCTTTCGTGCTCCTTATTTCTTGGCTCGAACCAGTCTGTTTGATCTAGGTTCATATTCTCAATGCATTCCAACTGGCAGAATAAATCTTTAACATCTTCATTTATTTCACTGAATTCTTTTATCAGTGTTTCATATTTCACTAACAACTCTCCTGATATAACTTCCAGGTTTGCTTCATCATCCATTAAAACATGCAACTCCTTTTGCTTCTGAGTAAGTTGTCCTATCATTGCTTTTCTGGAGCTTATTTTTGTTTCCAACCTATGTTCCAACGCCCTTTGTGTTGGTTTAATTACTCGCCTCTTCTCTATTAGGCTTACTGTGTCTTCTGTTCCTATCTCAGACATGGTTGTTTTAATCCTGAGTCCGCTTTTTTACAGCCTCCTCTTCTGCTGTCGGGCAGCAGCAACGATGAACCCGATAAGCTTGTTAACAATCCACTTAACGCTTACCATTCTCCATTGCAGCACTTTGGTAGCTTAATTGTCCAAGTTATTCCATCATTACATTTTCCACGTACCTCTTCAAAGGCTCTAGTCCAACGTCAAGCAGGTTTTCTTACTAATGTAGAGGTTATTAAACTTGAGAGATGCTATGGCTTACTATAAAACTGTCTAAGTTGTTCCAATGCAGCCAGTTCCACTTGTAGCGCAAATTAGCACGCTCATGCTGTCCGACAAATCCACTTCGGAAACGTTGTAACGATAAAGAAAAAAGGTCTCCAGTTTTATTTCTGATAATAACACAAAAAGATTCTTAGTACAGCTTAGCAGTTTACACGTAAGAAAACCGTTCGCTTCCACTGCTCTCAAGCTCTGCTTTTTTTCCCTCAAAGCACCAACCCCTTCTGGCCTGAGCCGGTCTGCTCTTAAAGAGACAGTACGCTATTCAACCATCATACATTAAATCACTCAAAAACATTAATTTTAGCATGAATCTTAATTCTTACATGAACTACTTAGCTTTTAAATCGTTCTTATAACTTATAAAGAAAATTATTTATCTTTTTAACATTAACTCCTATTCACATTACCATGAACTGTATTTTGGCCTCTACACTGGGTCTTTATCGTGTCTTTCTGCTGCTGATGCAGCAGCTTCAGGGTGTTCTAGAAAATCCATCCTAACGTCACCAGAACGATCTCTAGATATTAAACAGATTAGAAGATCCATATTAATGTTTGCTGGATTGCTGCCAGAGGCTTTGATTTATATCACACCTACTTCTGGATGTTTGTTGGAGTGCGAGCCGACGCGTCCAAATGAGTTATGGGTTGTTCCAGATGTTTTTATTGTTTAATGACTTCACATTTTGCAATTTACAAAATCAATTTGAGCTTGATCAAAGACTATCAAATAAATCTGAGATCTGAATCTTTTATCTGAAGCATGTTTCTAAGACAGAAAATGCTCATTATTTAAAATGATCCCATGCACCAGCATTCGTGTTATTTTTAAAAAGAAGTAAAAAAGTTAGATTTTTAAATTCCCCACTCTGATCACTCTTCTTGTCTGTTACTTCAAAAGCTGTTCTTTTATAAAACCCTCTCCACACATTTGTGCATGAGCCAACGTGTTTTTATTTAATAAGAACATGAGAGGCAACAGAGATCATAGAAAAACAACATCGGTCCATGAGTGTTATGAATGTTTTTCACTTCAATAAAGGGATATAGAATAAATCCTCCTCCTCTGCTCTGTATTTCACTTTTATGTGTAATGAAAAATAAAGATATAACTGATGGAACAAAAGTTAGAGATGACCAGAATGTCCCTTTAAACCTTTTAATCACAGTGACTTTGGGTTAATTCTAGTTAGGAAAACTTGAACTGAAAAGCAGAACCTGATGTTTCAGTGAACTGATTTAACTTTTCCAGCTCTTTAAGTCGTCTGTGAGACAATCAGACAGAGATGAAACATTAGGGAGGAACGTGAGTCACAGTTAAGGTCAAGGTCAAGGTCAAGTTTATTTATATAGCACATTTAAAACAGCAGTTGCTGACCAAAGTGCTTCACAGCATAAAAACAAATCACAGTAAAAGAGTTAAAAATAATAAAAATTCAATAAAACAAAGCGACTATATTAAAATATAAAATAAGATTAAAATAAATGAATCAAAATGAATCAAAATGTCCAGGACAATCCCTGATAAAAAACCATCATGGACAACCTAAAATGACGCAAAACAAGGCTAAAAGAGGTAAAAAAAAAAAAAAAAAACACCTCATTTGTTACTAATTAAAAGCCAGCTCATAAAAATGCGTCTTTAACAAAATCTTAAAATGACTCAGAGTCTGAGCAGCCCTAACATTTGCAGGAAGTCTGTTCCACAGTCTGGGGCCTGCCACAGAAAAAGCCCGATCACCACGGGACTTCAGCTTCGTTCTAGGGACCACCAGAAGATTCTGAGTGCCAGATCTCAAGGCTCTTGGAGGGGCATGAACTTCTAAAAGCTCAGATAGATAAGAAGGGGCAGAACCATTCAGCGACTTAAAAACAAACAACAGAAGTTTAAACTGGATCCTATAAAATACGGGAAGCCAGTGCAAGGACTCCAGCACTGGGGTGATGTGCTCCCTACGTCCTGTGTGTGTTAATAAACGAGCAGCCGCATTCTGGACCAATTGAAGCCGGTGAATGGACGACTGCTCAAGACCACAGTACAAGGAGTTGCAGTTGCAGTTGACTCTAACTCAGGGTTGGGGGTCTGAAGTAGTTCAGCACGTTTTAGTCACTATGTCCAATAAAGGCATTAACAGAAATAAAACGATAAAATAAATTAAAACATATATTATATATATATATATATAATATGATTTTAAAAAAGTTCAAAAAGTTATTTTTAACTAATTATTCTTCATTAAAAAATGTTATTTGGGTGAAAATACACCAAGTCAATAATAAAAACAGGACAGGTAGAATAATCTTACCTACTGTAGACAGTACAGCCTCTGTTCAGATAAATAGAGTTTCCATCCTTTAAGACTGATGAGCTAACGGCTAGACTAAAGCTTAATGTAATAAAACAACTTCAGTTTCCCAAATCCTTCAGTAATTCATAATCACATTATTTTCTAATGCTTTAAAAAATCCCTCGTGTTCAAATTATTATACGGATTTTTCAGCAGAAATGTTCAGAAATTCCAACTAGACTCGACTCCTGGAAGCACTAAACTGCTGCTTGTAAACCATAGAAATCTTTCTAAATAACAGTGTGATGTAACTTTATCAATGCTGTATACATTTTTTAAATACATTTGCAGGAAATGCTTTGAAATTGATATTGACAGCAACATTTTCACATTTTTAAATCATTTTCTTGAGCCAGTATGTGCTAAAAATGACCCTTTACAAAGTTAATGGAATGTCACTCAGACCCCCACCACCCTCTGTGGTCAGAAAGTCGCACTTGAAACTTCAGAGTGGCGGTCTGGTCTCTGTTGAACTTTAGTAAAAAGGAGCTGACATACCTGGTGCTGCAGTCTGCTTCCAGCATGTTTCCTGCATGTTTTAGATCGTGAACACAGCTGATTTGTTTGATTTAGTGATGAACCGCTCCTGTAGACACTAATGAAGGCTGAGGAGACGTTTCAGCATGACGGACGCACAGCGAGGAGATGGGTTTCATTTTTGCTTTTAATCACAGTGAATTAATAACAGACACTAGGTGGTGCTAAAAGCAAGCAAAACTGCCAAGTGTCCCTTTAACTCTACTTTCCATAGTCGTTGATGTTATACATTTGAATATGTTCAGACTTCTTTTTATCTTCATTCACCTGAAAAAGTAAAAAGTTAAGAGGTTGTGATTTATTTCCTGTACCAGCATCTAAATTCCAGCTAACATATGTTTGAAGGGTTGGTTCACACTGATCAGATTTTAAAGGTCTGGAACACTGAAAAAACATTTTCAATGATTATTTCTGATTATAATCGGCCACTCTGAGTTTTTCATGCAGGCTGAACAAGAAAACAGTCTTCTACACCTATCTCCTGCATTAGCTTCTGATAGAAAATAGACGGTGATGCTCTAGGATTAGAAAATCCTGACAGATCTACGTCACACTGACATATAACATTTGTTATAGCCTCCTGCCTATCAAACAGCAATAAAAGTCAACAGATCAAAAATCATGACAGGACTGTAAAAGGAAATACAAGTATGTAAAGTACAGCAATTGTGCAAAGATGCAGAAGCTGTGTAAAAAGCTGTGAATGGTATCAGCTGTTTAGAAATCTACTGATGGAAAAGAGAGACTTCCTGTCTTTCATCCAGCCTGAAGGTAGAAGTGTAAACAGTCCATGGGTGGGGTCCATGAGGATGGAGGAAGATCTCTGCTCTGCAGGGAGGGGAGATGAGTCCTGCTAATCAAATGTTTTCACTTTGATTAGTCAGGAAACATGAGACAATAAGGGATCGTCGTCTTACAGCTAGCAGGCAGGATAACTGTCAACTTAACATTTAGTCTACTCTTAAACCAACTGTTAACAATAAAAGGGTTTTCGTTTAAATATTTGATTTGATTTCCAAGAAGACATTCAAACAGCAACAAGCACAATTCTTCCTGTCATTCAAACAGGAACCAAAGCGTTTACTCAGTGGCAGAGCCAGGAACTTTTCAGTGGGGTGGCCAGGATAGGTTTGGGATCATTTTTGGGGTGGCACTAGAAAATACAGGGTAATTTAGGGCACCTAAACCTCACACTTTGCACACATTTAGAATGCAGACAGTGGTTGAAATATTAAATCATATAGTTTATCTGACATTTTTCCTTTTGTCTGCAAAGTGATAAAGAATATTACAATTTACTAATCTAACACACACATACCAAGTACTACACGTTTGCTGAGATGTTTAAGCTTAGTTTATGATGATCAGGATTGATTCCAAAACCTTTAGAACTAATTATTGGAACTCAAAATTGGTTTGGTAATCTCAGCGACCCTTGACCTCCATATACAGGTGAATCCAATTATGAGAAAGAGTATTTAAGGAGGCCTATTGTACGTTTCCCTCCTCTGTGAATATTCTCTGAGGAGTAGCAACATGGGGGTCTCAAAACAACTCTCAAATGACCTGAAAACATCATGGTTTAGGGGAAGAATACAGAAAGCTGTCTCAGAGATTTCAGCTGTCTGTTTCCACAGTTAGGAACATGTTGAGGAGATGGAAGACCACAGGCACAGTTCAAGTTAAGGCTCCAAGTTGCAGACCAAGAAAAGTCTCTGATAAACAGAAGCGACAAATGGTGAGGACAGTCAGAGTCAACCCACAGACCAGCACCAAAGACCTACAACATCATCTTGCTGCAGATGGAGTCACTGTTCATTGTTCAACTATTCGGTGCACTTCACACAAGGAGATGCTGTATGCGAGAGTGATGCAGAGGAAGCCTTTTCTCCGCCCACAGCACAAACAGAGCTGCTTGAGGTGCTAAATCACATTTGGACAAGCCAGCTTCATTTTGGAATAAGGTGCTGTGGACTGATGAAACTAAAACTGAGTTATTTGGGCTGCCTACAGTAAAATATGGTGGTGGTTCCATCATGCTGTGGGCCAGTGCAGGGACTGGGAATCTTGTTAAAGGGACACTAGTCAGTTTTGGCTTGTTTTTAGCAACCCCTAGTGTTTGTTGGTGAAAGCGAAAGTAAAACTTATCTCCTCGCTGTGTGTTCATCTTTTTAACACCTTAATCTAACTGCTGAAATGTCTCCTCAGCCTTTAATAGTTTCTATGGGAGTGATTCATCACTAAATTAAACAAATCAGCTGGGTTCATGATCTAAAACATGCAGGAAACATGCTGGAAGCAGACTGCAGAGCCAGGTATGTCAAGATCAAATCAGATCGGACCGGCAACTGCGAAGTTGCAAGTGGAATATTCTGGCCACAGGGGACGACAGGGGCTGGGTGGCCTTTCATTAACCCTGTAAAGGGTCATTTTAGCACATACTGGCTCAAGAACATGATTTAAAAATATTAAAAAGTTGCAAAGTGTCCCTTTAAAGTTGAGGGATGCATGGAGTCCACTCAGTATCAGCAAATTCTGGAGACCAATGTCCAGGGATCAGTGACAAAGCTGAAGCTATGTGCCAGGGCCGGATCTTTCAACAAGACAATGACCCTAAACACTGCTCAAAATCTACTAAGACATTCATGTCCAACGTTCTGGAACAGCCATCTCAGTCCCCAGACCGGAATATTATTGAAAATCTGTGGTGTGAGTTAAAGAGAGCTGTCTATGCTCGGAAGCCATCAAACATGAATGAACTTGATATGTTTTGTAAAGAAAAATGGTCCAAAATACCTCCAACCAGAGTCCAGACTCTCATTGGAAGCTTTAGGAAGTGTTCAGAGGCTGTTATTTCTGCAAAAGGAGGACCTAATAAATATTGAGTTCACTTCTTTTTTGTGGTGCCCAAATTTATGCACCTGCATATCAGTCACACACAGACCATGTTTTTATTAACACTTGAGTTTTCTTTGGAAGGCCTGTCCCTTCCATGTCCCTCCCATGTTTGACTTCCTCTTGGGGGGCAGCCAGCCAAATCCAACATGACTGTTAGCAAATCCCTATTTTCCCAGGAACAGCTTTGTATTCCGAAACAATCTTTCACTCTGATGATGCAACTCTGCAGTGAGCAAAGAGATTTTTTTGTGTGTGATGGAAACGTTTTAACTGAGTCATTTTTAATTTGATACGGTAGGTTTGAGTGAAACTTTCACAAAAAAAAACAGCTTTTTCTTGTCCCATAAATGATAAAACTGAAAGGGTGCAGCCTGGGATGAGTGAGTGGAGCTTTCCTGTGAAACATAAACCAAGGTCAAACTGATAAAACATGGCCAATAACATCATGGAGGAAGTCGTTAATCATCTCAGCCTCCAGACACAAACAACATCTGTGACTGGATTTAGTCATTAGGGTTAAAGTCAGTTGGTTCCCAGTCGTGACCTTTATGTGGAACTACAGATTGTTCCTGATGCACGGTGGATGAATGTAGAGTCAAAAAAGTAGTTTTTATACATAAATCAAAACATTTTTCAAACAGAAATCTGATTAAAGACACAGCTTGATGCCTCTAGAGCAGTGGTTCCCAATGTTGGGGTCGGTATCCCGCTGTGAGTCACACACAGGGTCTTGAGCTGACTTCCAGAAATAGAAATAAAATTGAAACCCAGTTTCTGAAGCTATATTTCTCGCATAATGGACCCTGTGCACGAAGAAATGCTAATTTCCGGGTTCCGACCGGAAGTATAGGTTAGTTATTTCTGGCTAGTATTATGCTACTGAAAATATGTGGTAAATGAGAGGATAAATGAAGATATTTAATTGTAAAATGTTGCTTTTATTGGCATGTCTGTGTTGGTATGTGTGCGTGTGTGTGTATCAACCTACTCCCCAGCCCCTCGAACGAAATGGATGAAAGTAAAGTGAAAGTAAAGCGCTGCTAGAAAACAGGTGAATAGCAACGCATCTGATGTGAGCAGCACTTTCACTCTGTGCTCTACGACGGTCGGCAACGCAATTATTGGAAAATTTGGAAACTGAAATGCACGCAAATGCGAACCACGTTGATATTTGCAGTAGCAAGTTCTGTCTAACCGACCGCTGTCACAGAGAACAGAGTGAAAGTTCTGCTCAATGAAGCGAACGGCCGTGACGTCACTGCAGTCGCTGCCGGCTAGTTTCACTAAACTTCTGTAAAGGACAACAAAGCACGTCCAAGATGCTCCGAACTAACAGGGAATAGTGCTAGTGATTCATACCAAATCACTGGTGAAATGAAGGACTTTAGTGGCAGATAATACCTTATTTAGAGGCTGCACCGCTCCTACAACAACTCCCATTATGGATGGATATACGCCGATCATACACGGAAAACTCAGCCAGAGGAGATAGTAGGTTCAGACGTCAGGATCTGGGGTCTTATTTCCTGATATTTGGACATCTCGCCTTGGATTGGATAACAGCTATGCGACTCTACCACTGACTCTGTTTGCTTTGCAACGTTGATGTTTTATTTTCTCAAATAACACAAGCTTGAAGGAGTTCTGCTGCGTGGTGGAATTGCTAATGCTAACAGTTAGCTTTTACTAGTCAAGACATTCTCTGCTATTTCCTGGACGCTAAACCAACAACAACCTTCCCCGTCGCGAGTCAAAATGGGTGAGTCCATGAATGTTTTTACAGACCATTTAAGGCTCACTAGGAGAGAGGTGTCGGCAACATAAACGAGATGAATCAGGAGTAAATTACCTCCATAAAAGCCCCCACATCATACTGAGCCATAACAAGACACTCACACAAACACCCACATTAACTAATTGTAAAATCCAAACGTGGCAATTCTTGTCATATACAACAAACGTAACCGAGGTCTACAAGTCCAATAGTCCACAAACTAAAATAACAAGTCTAGAACTATTAAAACAATCCCGGACGAGCCCCCATTTATGTTACAGACCCATTTAAGGCTCACTAGGAGAGAATGGTTGGCAACATAAACGAGACGAGTCAGTAGTAAATTAAATTTAAAGATGCTTTAATTTTGAAAGTCTCGGCTGACACAAACCAAACAGTGTGACGTAGATCTGTCAGGATTTTCTAATCCTAGAGTTTTACCGTCTTTTCCTATCAAAAGCTAATGCAGGAGCTAGGTGTAGAAGACTATTTTCATGTTCAGCCTGCATGTTAGACTCACAGTGAACTATATTTTTCAAAAATAGTAAAAAGTGGTTTCTCAGTGAACGGCCTCTGTTTTTAGTGTCAAACCAGAGCTATCTGGGGTAGCATGTCTTGACTATTGCTATTTTATGAGTCTGAAGATGAAACGTTTGGAAACCACTGCTCTAGAGCTTTCTGCCTCCTTCGTTTAGCTGGTGATCATTATCTCTGATATTTCAGCCACGTTTCCACCTGGTGAGCCTGAAACCACGAACAACAAAGGAACCAGCAGTAATTACACTTTTTTCAGAGTGAGTTTTATGAGCTGCATTGTTTGATCTCTCCTTGCTTTACTTTCTGTTAAAGAAAACAACTTCGCCTCTGAACACAAACAAGCGAGGTCCTCCTGCTGAGCGGCGTCGTGCTCAGGCCTCGGTGGCAACGCCACCCATCACGCCACATACCGTTGAGTCCCTGCGAAAGCTGCTCTCAGATGGTGGAGCCAAGTGTGAGATCTGACAGTGGGACGGCACAGGATGGAACAAGGCGGTGGCGGTCGGGTTGCTCAGCTGACCTGCTTCAATTTGCTTCGGACTGCATTTCCTCAGCTTCCCGTTTCTAATCCATTAGAGGACAGGGTGGAGATTTAAGCTCCAAGGCTGTCATGGTGTGCAGGAACACAGACCGTCTTTCATTATTCTGAACTGTGACTGTCTTTTTCATGCAGTGTGAACGTCATCCCTCTGCAACGATTAAATCCATCACCAATGATCAGATTCTGGGTGAATTTGGGTCAACTGTTTGGTAAATGGTTTCAAATCCTGACTTAAAATTAATAATGAGAGTTTTGATTTTTAACCATTTAAGGGGCAGCTCAGCTGCTTGGTAGAGAACATTTTGTTCCTTGCATGTTAGTGAAGCGTCCACTGAACTTATCAGAAAATAAACTAAAAATATATAAAAATGCAAAGAATTTACAATCATTTAACATTGTTACCTTATATTAAATTATATTTTACCTCCTTATTCCAAGTAGGCCTGGCTGCAGCACGCAGAAAAAGGCGGCGTCGGGTCAGTTGATACTAAAGTCTGGATCGGTGTTTTCCTATATATTACTATGGCCATTCATATAAATGAGAATTTCTGGGCAACCGCTCTAACTCTCTCATTCCCCAGATCATGTCTGCCCTCTCTAAAGCCTAATTTATGCTTCTCCATCAGCTACACGAGGGGGAGATGCACAAGCAGTGACGGAGACGTTTTGCCTTCGAACTTCTCCGTCACCTGGGAGTGTTGCAAAGCAATTCCCCTCCAGGACAACAGAGGGCGTATGACTTTTCTGGGGTATCCTGTCATGTATCCGGTCTAAGCTAGTGCACTTATTATTGTGTTTATATTGTGTTTTTTGTATTTCAGTGACTTTTTTACCACGGACAAATCTGTCCCTCATTCTCCTCCAACTCTTCATGCGCTCGCCACCTCTAAACCCACGTTTCCCGTCATTTCCATCCACATATAAAACGCTTGCTGCGTATCTTTATACTCCTCCAATCACGGGAGTTTTTCCTAGAGGTATTCTTCAAGCTACTCTTTATCTGCCGCTAGATCTCTTCGGCTCTCTTTTTATTTTTTGGAAGGAGCAATGGCGGTGCTGTTGACGAATTTAAAGGAAGCGGGGTTCTTGCCAATCCCAAAGCTTGCACTCTCCGTCTTGTTTGACGGATGTGGGCTCGACTCCGCCCGTCCTTGCGTGCCTGTTGGAGAGCCCTCACAACGACGCATAATGGCGTTGCATGTCTCCGTACCGACGCAGACGGAGAAGCATAAATTTGGCTTGATCAACTTCTGCCTTCAGTCTCTTGTTATGTCTTAATCGCAAGGTTAACCAAAACACTCCTTACAGATGAGGAGTCAAGCAGTTAAATCAGAGTATGTGAAAGGCCTCTTCAGTGGCTCTAATGATCTCTATATATGCCATATTCCCTAGATGCCCATACTAATGACATATCCGTGAAATATCGCTGTGACATGTTTGACATTACTTAACCAGACCCAACAGAAACACAATTCTGTTTACCTTCAGATTGAGAACCTCATCAGCAAGCCGCTCTTCGGTTAGATACTCATCTATACCACTGCTCCAATCAGGCATGCAGATATTTTCACTATCAGTGTTCTACATGTCTGTTCGTCTCGTCTGTGGGCCAATCCAGGGGGACCAGTTGTGGTAAGAAGGTTTCACAACAAATGGATTCTTGCAGCCAGCTGACACAAACAATGGGTGGCACATTGTTAATGACTTGTTGTGCATAATGTTAAAATTCTTCTGCTAAAATAACCTCAGACTTATGTGGATAAAATCCACAACTAATTACTTCCATGGTCACTGCTTCCCAAAAGGAGTATGCATTCACTTCTCCCTTGTGTTTTTGTGGAGGGTTTGTTATTTCACCAACTTCAGAAATATAATAAACAAGTACAGTATTTTATATTTTGAGAGATGTTCTTTTCAAATGACTTGAACATATATAAGACCCTAATGGCGCTTACACACTAGCACCGGCTCGGACCGGGCGGGATTGGGTAAGGTCCTTTCACATCCGGGTGGCCCGGGGATTTTTGTGGCTGAACCGTACGTGTTTTCGGCCCTCATCTGAAGGTGGTCTGACTCGCGCCGAAAACCGGGCCAACACACCCACTGCCGACTCATTGGTCGGCTCAAATTCACGCCTACCTTTAGGGGGAACCTCCGATTAGCGGATAGAATCCGCCAGCGGGGGCTTCCCCCATGCGCGCTTCATTATCACTCTGAATGCGGAGGAGTTAACAAGCCTCTGACTGAAGCTGTTTTATCTGTTTCCGTCAGCTGTGATGAGCGCAGCGCGCTCACACACACACACACTGACACAGTGCTGCCACGCAGCTTTTTGTTTAATGAGGAAGAGACCGCGGACTTCTCCGCGCTCCTTTGACCCACCCAGCCGTTTCTCTTTTCCCGTCTGCTGTGATAAGCGCAGCGCACGCGCGCGCGCGCGCACACACACACACACATACACACTGACACAGTGCTGCCACGCAGCTTTTTGTTTAATAATGAAGAGACCGCGGACTTCGCGCTCCTTTGACCCACCCAGCCATTTCTCTGTTCCCGTCTGCTGTGATGAGCGCACGCGCGCGCGCGCACACACACACACATACACACTGACATAGTGCTGCCACGCAGCTTTTTGTTTAATAATGAAGAGACCGCGGACTTCGCGCTCCTTTGACCCACCCAGCCGTTTCTCTGTTCCCGTCTGCTGTGATGAGCGCAGACACCGGGCAGACTTCTCCGCACTCCTTTGACCCGCCCACATCACTGATATATTCGCGCCAATTTTTCGCGCGCATTTCTGAGACCGCCTATCACGTCCGCATTCCAAAGGGTGTCCTGGAAGACGTGTGTAAACAACATGGCGGGGCCGGGGCCGACTGAGGCCGACCCGGTGCTAGTGTGTAAGTGCCATAAGTCTTATGGGCTCGACACACGGGAGGCGACATCGCCTCTCCTCCATTCATTTGCAATGAGACAAGCGCGACACAGCGATAATCGCGGGTCTCTCTCCTGCTAAGCGAAACGCGAAAAACGTGCATGGGAAATTTTGCGCTCGTACATGTGTCGTGCACACGTCAGCCAGTGACGTGATCCCAGAAAGTTGAAAAATTTTCAACTTTTCATCGCTGTCGCTCGGACAAGGACCAATAAGCGGAGGTTTCATTGACTGACCAATGAGCGGACAGGATGCTTCACAGCACATCTCCGGGCAAACATGAAGGAAAAGTTAATACTTGCCGTGTTGGATTTCCCAGAGCTTTACAAGACTTCCTTTAACTCTAGCAAAACATTGTGAGACTGCATATCTACCGCTTTTTAAACTCTGAACTGCTTTAATAACCTAAAATTCCCTCCAATCTGATGGTCAATCAAAACAACGGAGGACTCTCTATTGACCCTGGAACAGAGGCGTCGCTGGCTTTTTCCGCTGGCCGCTGCTGCTTGTCGCCTCCCGTGTGTCAGGTTATAAAAGTGATGAGTTTCGCTGATCGCGGTCGTTTGTCGCCTCCCGTGTGTCGAGCCCATTATAGACTACATGTTTCAATGATAAACAATTACCTGGCATGCTGAAAACACCTTTTTTTATGAAGGTCCATTATGACTACAGCTGGATTATACCCACATGAATCACATGCATATAGATAGTCATCACTTATACCCTCAAATGATAGATGCAGGATCTGATCCTTATTGGGAAAGCTCTCCCCTATATGCATTCAATTATTTCTATTATACAACTTACTGCTGTGTGACTCTGTAGTAAGGTAAGAGAAAAATGATGTGATATTTATGTCCTTTTTCCACAATAACATTTTTAACATACACATAAAAAAGGTAATTTTTTTTCTAATTTTCTGAACATGCACATTTTACACAACTTATTAAATACAAAAACTGACCTGCAGTGCATTTCTCATTGCAACACACAAATGCATTGAGAGAAGCAAATGATCATCAAAATTGTGGACACCATCTTGCCAGTCTTGATACCGATATATCATATCACAGTTGGGGCAAGTCTTCCTGGACGTATACCTAAAAGGATGAAACAAATCTTATCATACAGACCTAAGGCTGGTATAATGGAAGCTAATTAATCAGTATACTTCTAAGCAGACCATAGCAACTTCCACCCATCCATCCATCCATCCATTCTCTTCCGCTTATCCGGAGTCGGGTTGCGAGGGCAGCAGACTAAGGAGGGAGGCCCAGAATTCCCTCTCCCCAGCCACTTGGGCCTAGCCTGGCAAGCCATCCTATATATGTAAATATATAGTCTGGCCACAAGCCATTGACGGCTCTTAGTCATGGGGCGGGATCCACGGTTGTCTTTCAAACTGTCTGCACGCAATTGGATAGCGCTAGGACCAATCAGCTCTGTGATTGGCCCAACCAAAACTATAGCAAGCTGTGATTGGACAGCCACAGCATTGGATCAGGCTGCGAGGGTTCCAATGAAGCGTGCCTAGACCAAACTTTGCAAGGCAAGAATTTGGTCTAGTTCACTATAGGCTAACTTGGGCCAGCTCTTCCTGGGGGAATCGTCAGGTCGTTTCCTGGCCAGCCAAGAAACATAGTCCCTCCAGCGTGTCCTGAGTTTTCCTTTGGGTCTCCTCCCAGTTGGACGTGCCCGGAAAACCTCACCAGGGATGCAGGGACAAGATCCTCAACTGGCTCCTCTTGATGTGGAAGAGCAGTGGATCTACTCCAAGCCCCTCCCGGATGACCGAACTTCTCACCCTATCTCTAAGGGAGAGTCCAGACTTTGCAGAGAATACAGAGAATACTAATTTTGGCCGCTTGTATCTTTGATCTTGTTCTTTTGGTTACTACCCAAAGCACGTGACCATAGGTGAGGGTAGGAACGTAGATCGACCGGTAAATCGAGAGCTCTGCCTTCTGGCTCAGCTCTCTCTTCACCACGACAGACTGGTACAACGCCCGCATCACTGCAGACGCAGCACCAATCCACCTATCAATCTCGTGCTCCATCTTTCCCTCACTCATGAACAAGACCCTGAGATACTTAACTCCTCCACTTGAGGCAGGACCTTGTCCCTGACCTGGAGAAGGCATTCTACCCTTTTCTGACTGAAGACCAGGGTCTCAGATTTAGAGGAGCTGATTCTCATTCCATAGCAACTTACAAACCTTTAACTACCCCAGACAAAGTCAATATTTTTGCTGTTGCAGATATCAGCTGAGGTCCACTAAGAGTGGTGTGCTGTTCACATTCTGTGCATTCAGTCTCTGATGGAATGAGATGTCTGGGGAAGCCATTGAGATCTTTGGCATCTCTGCTGCTGCTGATCAGTGTTTCAGGAAGATCAGAGGGTATTTTCTTGTGGGAAATCAAATATTTGATCATCCTTTCAGCTGCTGGATCAGTGATCGATTCAATGTCCTCCTGGCATTTTGAAACAGGCGCAGCACACATGACATTCTCCTCTGGACGTTTTGCTGTTTTAAACATCTCTGGCATTTTGTCAAACAGACACCACTTTGCCTTGTGTGTACATGACTTCTTTCCTTCTACACAGGGACAATGCCAAGTGTTTTTCTTGCTGTCATGGGTAACAATCACTCTACCAGGTCTACTAAAAGAAGCTTGTTTTGGCTCAAAGACAGACATGTGACATGAAGTTTCTGGTCCACTGACAGTGAGAACTGACAAAGGTGCATCATTTGCTAACGCTTCCTGCTGTTCAAAAGCTCTTCCTTTTGCACCCTCAGGTGTTTTTAATTACATGTATAGGTTTCGATGAACCATAAAAAGAGTTCTCAAAGGCAAAGACACCTTTTTTGACATCAACACACTGACTCCTTAAATGATGGTTGACTGAAATCTGCTCCACATTGTTCTGGTGTTTCCTTCTCAAACAAACTCAAAGATTTTTTTTTTCAAGCGCAGAATGCAGATTTCACATGTAGTTATGTATTTTGACCTTAAGTGTGCCTTTGTCAATTGTACAGGTGTCAGTGCTGGGGAGACATACTGGTTGGTGGTACCTGCTGGCTGTACAAAGGTCTGTGCTGCGGTGGAAGCCTGGTTCATGGTACTTGCTGGCTGTACAAAGGTCTGTGCTGCAGTGGCAGCCTGGTTGATTGCACCTGCTGGCTGTACAAAGGTCTGTGCTGGGGAGACATGCTGGATGGTGGTACCTGCTGGCTGTACAAAGGTCTGTGCTGCGGTGGAAGCCTGGTTCATGGTACTTGCTGGCTGTACAAAGGTCTGTGCTGTGGTGGCAGCCTGGTTGATTGCACCTGCTGGCTGTACAAAGGTCTGTGCTGTGGTGGCAGCCTGGTTGATTGCACCTGCTGGCTGTACAAAGGTCTGTGCTGGGGTGGCAGCCTGTCTAATTGTACCTCCAAAGCTAAGTTGGCGATCCGGGGCAGCTGACCCGCACGGCCGCCTGACATCCGTGCGAGGCTATAGTAGTGCTGGTCACCCGTGGAGCTCTAATATGGACTGTAAAAAAGCAAACAGAGCCTCAGAGAGAGACAAGAGAGACTCGGCGCCTGCCTAGCTGGGCTGCCTCCACAAGGATGAAGCAGCAGTTTCACGTATCTCTGATCACAGGGCCACCGCTGTAAAAGGGAGACACCTGTTAATGAAACTCGGCAAACCTCCATTCTGCAGCGGCGACCTCGCAGATCTTTGACCGCAGTGGACCAGCGAAGCCCCGAAGCCTCTGCTAGCTAGCCTTGGTCAGCTTACCTAGCTCAAGTTTTCTGTGCCCAACCAGCCCCACCAACACGTTATATTTCAACCCATCTTTGACCATGCAGTGTTATGTTAAACACACAGCATTTTCCCCCATTCAACTAGTGAAATAAAGTACAGCAATTTAATTTTACTTACTGATAAAAACGAAGCAGAGACTTCTTGGATGATCTGTTAGTGCAATCAATACCACAGCTTGTCCTCTTTGTCCAAATAATTCCATGATTAACATCCTAACATGAACACATAGAGGACACAACTAAAGTTCAGAGAGTGATTAAAATGGCCGAACATCTATTAACGGGTAGCTGAAGCCTTCCCTGGAGCTAGCCGCTTATGCTAGCTCTGACACTCATGCTAGCTGTCAATCAAATCTAATTATTCATAATTTCAAGCATGTAACTACACCTAAATGGGAGAGTTACACAAAAATTAACTCCCCTCAGAGTTATTTAGGTGATATTGGCTATAGCACCCCCTTCGGTTCTGGAATGCTATTGCCCCATTTCCAATTATGGTATGAGTCTGACAACAGACCCAACGCCGCCCCTTTCTACGTGCTGCAGACAGGTCCTTCTCCCTTATTGCCCCAAAACACATTGAAACATTTTTTTCCTCATTTTTCTCAGTGTGGAAAGTAAAAGATAAATATGCAATCGACCTAAAATGTAAAAAAAAAAAAAAAAGTCCACATCTATAAAAAAAACCCACACAAACTAATCAATTTACAAAGCGTAATTTAAAGACAGCCTGTGATTACCTTTATTCTCTTTTAAATATGTTTTTTTCTGGGTCAAACACACACACACACACACACGCACACACACACACACACACACACACACACACACATATATATATATGTATATATATATATATATATATATATATATATATATATATATATATATATATATTATATACACACACACACATATTTGAGTCCAACATATGAAGCTAGGTTTTGGATTTAAAATCCACACAGCTTCACATTAGTTGCAGGACCCAGTGTGGTAGCCATGGCAACTTGTTTAAGCCACAACAAGAAGCTTTTCGTCCGGATGCACCACTTGGGTGGGCTTTGCTGTGACTCTCACTCTCGCTCGTACTTATTGTTGACCTCATGACCATTCATCCTGTTTTGACAGAAAATGTGATTTTCAATGCTTTCCTTTGGATTCTTCATCCAGGTAATAGCCTACACACACACACACACACACACACACACACACACACACTTTCTCTCCCTTTTTAAAGTTTTCCCAGAGTGCACAGCCTCCCTGGGGGAGTTTACAGGGTGTTATCTGTATCTGTGCCGGCCCCTCGTCTCTCTGGGGGAGGAATTTCAAAAGTGGGAGTGACAGAATGATAGGGTGGGTGAGAGAATAATGAGAATATATATTGATCGCAAAGAGGTGGGTACACACATCTCAGCTGGACTACAGGAAAGCTGGACTTCAACCACTCGAGCTTACAGAGTGAAAAAAAAGGTAAGATTCAATTTCTTTTGGTCATAGATAAATTTAACGCTGCTTTGGCATTATAAAGGAAAGATAACTTGCAAAAATTCAATGTCGCATGGACGTGCAGATCATGTCTATATTGAGCTCGTCAGTCTAGACCACGTCTGTAGGACGTCCTAACTAGGTCTTTGCACAGGAAAAACTAACGTAGGTTTTGTTTCTGATTATTTAAATTTAATAGAATAATTTTATTGTTTATATTTAGATTTTGTGTTTAGTGAAAACGCAGCCCTGTCTTGTGGGGTGGATGTGGTTTTCTCTAAGACCTTCATTAAAGCTCTGTAAGCTCTGACTGTCTCTCATTATTTTTGAGTTGGACCTCACCTGTTTTCTCTTCTGATATAAAAAAAAGACATTTTAACAATTATTTCTTCCATAAAAAAACATTAAATTTCCCAACAATATTCTTTTTATTGAACTCAGGGAGTTCCTTTTGTGACAGAATAGAAGTTACATTAAATGTTGCACTTAAAAAAATTCCATGGGTGGAAATTTTTCAAATAGAGATTTCAGTTATTAAAAATCTGTAAAATAACACAGATGAGCTCATCACTGCAGCAATAGCTGCTGAGGCAAAATTATATTGTTACAAGAATAAACCAGCAAATTATTCTTCATATGTTACCTTTAAACAGATGAGGCTTTAAGCTGATTTGAATTATATGAAGGATCTAGCGAGGCGTTACTGAACAAGTGCAGCAAAGATTTTTTTCTACTGTCAGACTTGGGTGTGCCTTTTTCTGAGCTCTCCCGAGAACGCAAAGTAAGTTAGGTCATCGTTCTTGAGTATTTTACATTTAAAACACCATCTCATCAGGTTTTTTTTATGAACATCTGTGTTTGCTTTGGTTCTTGGTGACTGTTAGTCACACCCCAAAGAGCCGGAGCTGCAGTGTTCTGCCACGTTTCACATTATAAGTCATGAGTAAACAGTGATGTTTTGTTTGTTTACTTTCATGAGCTTTTGTCACATTTTTTTGGTGCCACCAAGGCTGAAAATGGAGTCCCTGTCATTAACAGGCTGTGAGGGGCTGACAGAAAACTCGATGCCAACCTGTGCTGACACGAGCAGCTGTTTCACTTATTCTAGGGTATGATTGTCAGGAAAATGTCCTCCAGGACGGTTATATAATGGGCTGAGTCAGAAAAGCAAAAGCAAAACCGTGACATTCTATCATAAAGGTTTTGTTCACTGAAAAATGTATTTCAAATAGAATGATGGTTACGTATTGTAAGCCCAGATTCTATTTTGTGTAGCCGTATACTGTAGATTCTGAGAAATTACCCATATACTCATAGGGGTTACAATACGTAACCATCGTTCTTTTTGAAATACGATCGGTTGCTCTAAGTTTCAAATGCATGCTGAACATAAAAATGTTCCCCAACCCCCACTTCCTGCATCAGCCGCAGAAAGGAAATATAGAAAGGAAAACAGTCAGGTCAGAAAAAGCCAGTATCTTTTATATCATAGGCAATATTAGCATTCATGGCCCCGCCCACCATGGCTTGAGAGAGCAGAGAGCATCTCGACTAGTAGAAGCTAACCATTAGCAACTCTGCCAAATGGTGGAACACGTTTGGGTGTTTTTTTTGTGTTATTTGTTGCATTTTTTACACAAGAAAGAAGAGTGAACGGAGGCAGCAGAAGAGTTGTGTTGCTATTAGCCAATCAGAGATTAGACATTTGCATATCATTAATATTATATTCTTTTTTCCCCCCACTACCCTGACAAATTTCTATGGCCTGAAATATGAGCGCCAGAGCTTTTTTCCACAGAAAACGTTTCACAAATGACTCATAGATAAGACCACAGCTGAAAAAATTAGTGACTGAGAGCTTTAAATGAAATTTGATAAAATCACAATTTATGAATTTTACAATGGTTTTCCATGTTTCTTCCTTTTTCAGGCATCAAAGTTTCAGGGACTCAAATTAGATTTGGTGATAGACATCAAGATGGATAATTTTGCAGACTGGCTAGCACAGAACAAGGACAAGATCGAGAAAGGCGTGGCAATCATAGGCCAGACCTCGGAGGTGCTGGCAGCCACCGTGGGCCAGCTTAACCCCATCGTGGAGGCGGTGTTCAAAACTGCCACCAAGCTACTAAAAGACCCAGAGAGTGAAGATTCTTTCTACCTGACTCAGCAGTTTCAAAATGTCAATGAGAAACTTATGGGAATCCAGGGTGAGCTTGATCAAATATTCAAGGTGCTGGAGAAGTCATCACTGAACAAACAGAACTTTCGTCTAGAGACACACATTCTAAGTCAGTTTGACAAGTTCCAGGACTTTGTGAACGCCAAACCACAGTACAAAGAGAAGAAGAAAGAGAAGTTTGTCCGTCAGTATGAGAACACGGACCGTGACAAGAACTTGGATGATCTCTACAACTCCGTCACTGGGGAGACTCTCTCAGGGCCTCCGATGCTGGAAAGGGTAGTCGGCATCAATAAGCGAGACCGAAGGGCGGTGGAGGATTTCTGTGCTCAGCTGAAGAAGCTTTTTGTGGTTGGCATTATTAATGTAATGTTCTACACCTCCCTCACAGACGGATGTGCTGTGGAGGACAGAAAGGAAAAGTGGCTAAACCGAATGGAGGATGTGGAGAAGAGAATGAAAGCAGCCGTGGACGACTGCACGAATAACTTTGCCCAACAAGCCAAGGAGGACATGGAGGCCCACGTTCAGGAGAACCCCATTAACATCAGCACTGAGGTCACCAAAGCCCTCCTGGATTTGCTTGTAAAGAAATATGACTGGGTGAGATGGTCCATCAGAGTCATCAAAGAAAAGGAGCGCTTCTTCTTGTACAACTGGCTGGCAGGAACAACTTTCCACGGCAGTGGGGGGACCAACTGTTTTAACGTGCTGACCAGGAACGAGATCAGAGTGGTGGTATCATTCAGTGTCATCCTGAGGCCCATCGACAAGGTTCAGATCCAGGAGCATCTTGAGCAGAAAAAGCTGAAGGGCAACATGAAGGCGGTGGCTCTGGCTCTGCACACAGACTTCCCCGACTGCCTGGTTGACGCGGTGAGCCACTACAAGACAATGGATCAGGCCAACAACTTCCCAGAAGATTGTTATTACTCTGGAAAACACAGAGGAGCCTGTCTGTATATCCATTCTAAGTAGGCCTAAAGAAAGGCAGAAATATTCATGAATGTGTTCAACAGAAACCTGAAATCATCTGTTAAACCTGGATCATATTTCTGGATCTGTTCTGTTCATTTATAATCTGGGTTCTACTGTCTGGGTCTTTATTGTCTTTCTGCTGCTGATTCAGCAACTTAAGGGTGTTCGAAAATATTCAATCCATCTTAATGTCGTCGGAACGTCTAGAACAGACTAAAAGGTAAAAAAAATGTTTATTGAATAATTGATTAATGAAATTCATCTGGTGTTTATTAGAAGGTCAGGCCAAACGGGAGGGACTGAGCTGATTGACCTATGAACTGTTTTTATTGGGGTTTTGTATATTTTTATAACTTTTTAATTTGTGTTTTAGTAACCTATTGTGGAGTGTGCCGTATGAATGACAGCAGCTGGCCATAAGGCAAGTTCCTGCGGGATTAATAAAGTTTTATCTATCTATTACACAGGTGACTTTAATGGCTGTTTTTATAAAACCTTTCAAAAATGTTCTGGTCAACTATTTCATCTATATGATGTTTACCAAACAAAATAACTAAACCATAAATTCACATGTATTTTTCAGAGGGGAGGAGCTTAAATTGGTACGTGAGATCAGATGGCCTGGCCTTTGATTGTCTCTAAAAATCCAACCAAGTACTAGGTTTGCAAATTAGCCTCTGGCTAGAAAACCTCTGTACAAAACAACGGTTGCATTGCCCTTACATGTATCATTGTCTATGGTGCTGTCCTTGTTCAATAAACCCAACTAAAAGGTATCTCAGAGTGGTTCTTGACTCCACCCTTACATTTAAAAGTCATGTAAGGATTATTTCTAAAACAATTAAAAATAGCTTGCACACTTATATTCGATCATCAATGACACCGATGTTCATGCATGCCAGGGTGTTCTCGCATATAGAATACTGCTTTACAGATTGTTCTCTTACAAATGAAACAACCTTTAGACAAAAAGAGTCGTTATATAAAAAACCATTTAAAATACTTGCCCAGAAATCTATTTCGTACCACCATTGCTGCATTTTGGAAACATATAACCTTCTAAATTTTGAAAATTTCAGATGCTTGTACTACATACAAAATACTCCATGGTTTAGCACCACCACCATTAAGGGGATTCATAAAATTTAAGGCTAATTCTGGCAGAGCAACTAGGTCCATGATTAAATGAACCACCTTTGGGCAGTTGGTTATTTCAGTAAGGAGCTTCCATATTTGGAATAATTCAAAGGGGTTCAAATGAAGGCAACTGGACTTCTTTGGTTTTTTGAAGACCAAAGAAGTCCAGTTCATTCACACCCCTTTGGATTACCATGACCTGGATAACTGAGTACCTTCACCAGCATATTTGGAATTATATTCCACTCTCACTGTAGGAGAATGACCCACGTTTACCACCTTTAAAAATCAGATAAAACAATGGCTAAAATCTAAACAATATTGTGCTCACTAAAAATGATGTGTCACTGATGCATGTTGTGAAGGCCCTTAGGCATCCAGGAAGTCTCTAGGAAGTGTGTGACCTGCCCACGCACCATTTGTCCTTGTCACTATATCATTCTCTCTTCGTGTTTCCCCTTTCCTCCATCCTATTTTTATCACTGTGATATAACTAATAGAAATAGCATTTAAACTTTCTCGACGTGATGCTTTATTTGTCGTCCAGCGCTATGTTGGGTGTATGTAGCTCCAACTTTTATACTTAATTGTTGTTTTATGTATGGAATATTACTTGTTTGGAAAAATACACTCTGCCCAGGGACAACAGTTGAAAATTAGCTCTGGGGCTAATACTGACACATTTACAGAAATGTCAATTAATGTGTACTGTCCCTGTGAAATAAACTAATAAATAAATAAATAAATATCTGGTTCTTATTTAATAAAACCCTTAAAGGTGATAAGGATCTCAGATTAACTACTGGTCCTGTGTTTACGAGCTGAAATAAACAAAAACATAAATGATGGTAACGGGCATTACTGTATGTTTTTCATATAAATATGTTGGAATGGGACAAACTTTTAAACGTCAGCTATAATGATAATTCTCTCTTGTGCATTTCACTTTTATTTGGAATATAAAATAAAAATGGAGGCATTTTTGTTGGGATTGAGTTTTCGATCCTGAATATTCTGACGACACCCAAAGCAGAAGGACTTGTGTAGAGAAATGCTGATGTCTGCTCCAGAACTCTGGTGGGCGTGTCTTTCCGCTGTGGCATGATCACGTGACCAGAAGGAAGACAAACATTCTACAAGTTTAGATTTCTCCCGCAAACTTTTATCCAGGTGAGTCCGTTTCTGACCACAGTGTTTTCATGTCGACGCGCTCGTTTTAGAGGAACTGCGTGATAAAAGATAAGGATGAGAAACAGCTGATTGATTCCTTCTCACGGATTCTCTAAACTCGTTTTGTTACTTTTCTCTCATCATGACGCACTTTTATTCGCTTAAACATTAATTTTACTCTTTTCCTCATCAGTTTAAACAGATATAATTAGACTTTATAGGTTTTTAACCCAGATGTTGAACTTTTCTGGGCGTTGGTTCGTGCTGATGTGTCACCGCTTAACTTCCAGGAAGTGTTTTATTTATTATTATAATAGAGGATCTGCACCAAACTGCGGTGTTAACACGTGTTTGTTTCTCCCCTCCTTCAGATGTAAAAGGATCCAATTAGAGGTTCGGTTCTGATCGATCCGTGTTCCATTAGGCCGCATTAACAGCTGGTTTAGTGTTGGAGCGGTCAGAAAGAAACATGACGCGTCTCGAGCTTTTAGTCTAAACGTCTTTTCACAGATAATAACGTCTACTCGGTTATTATGACGTAATGATTCTGACTGAATGTTTGCTACAGAGTTAAAACGTTTTCTCCATTTTTAAATGGGAAAAAGTCTTAATGCTCCAGACAAAATTACATAAATTCAACCAAACAAAACTGAATAATTCAACTATTTTTTAAATCAAAAATGGTCTAAAGATCCAATTTAAATTCTGTTTAAAAACTGAGTAAATTAAACAGTCCGAAATAGATTTAATAATAATATCAGAAAGCTGGAGATCATGGTGAATTAGTTTATTATGTCAGAGTGGCAGTGGAGGAAAAGCAGGACATCCAGTAGGAAGGTTGCTGCCTTGATCCCAGTTATTCTGCTGTTGTGTCCTTGAGGAACACACTTTACCTGCCTTGTTGCCTCCCCTTAATGGACACTTTGGATAAAAGTGTCCACCAACTTCATAAACATAACATAACTCGATCCCTGCATGCACCGGAAGTGCTATTCCCAGTGATGCTTGTAAAAAAATCAGAGTTCCATATAAATGACTACAGAATTCCATATTAATAACTACAGAATTCCATATAAATAACTACAGAATTCCATATAAATAACTACAGAATTCCATATAAAAAACTATAAAATTCCATATTAATAACTACAAAATTCCATTTAATACCTACAGAATTCCATATGAAAAAACAATAAAATTCCATGTAAATAACTACAGAGTTCCATATAAAATAAACTATAAAATTACACGTAAATAACTATAATTTTAATGTAAATAACTACAATTCCAGGTAAATATCTACAAATTTCAGGTAAATAACTACAGAATTCCATGTTAATAACGATAAAAATCCACAAAGTCTGAGCTGCTGCTCCTTTGTCTCTAAAACATGTTTCTTTAAGCGCTTCTGGTTGGAATATCTGTGTGGAGGTGTTTCGTGCTCTTAGTCTTCTGCTGAACAACCCATGGGAACCTGGGAGGGAGATGGATCAACCCATTTTTATCACGGTCAAATCGAATGAGACACAGTTACTGTAAATGTTCTGTTTCCTGATGGAATTTCATGCTTTTGTTCTCTGGTGTTACAATAGAATTATACTAATGTACCTGCTTTGTATCACAGCTTTTAGAGTGTTAGCTCAGAGTTATTCAAGCCCACTTTTATCCAAGTTTCTGTGTCAAAGTTATAAATAATGATTATCTTACCTGCTGTAGATGGTTAACCGAGGCTTCTGTTCAGAGAAATAGTTTCAGGACTGATAAGTCAAGTCAAGTCAACTTTATTTATAAAGCGCTTTACAAACAGCATAAAGCTGACCAAAGTGCTTTACAAACCAAATTAAAAACAATAAAAACAACAGCAATTTGCTATAATGCTGAAAATAAGTTATGATAAAAGCCTCATAAGAAAAGAAATAAAAACAAAACATAAAAACAAGTAATTCAAACTGAATTAAAAGCGACTGAAAACAGATGAGTCTTTAATAGCGATTTAAAAGCAGAGAATGAGGGAGCCATCCTAATCTTATAATCTGATAAGCTAACAGCTAGGGCTTAATAAGCTTTTTCTACTGTACTTCATGCAAATCTTTACAAGTTATGTAGTTATTCACCAGCATAAATATCACCCAGGAGGGTTTCTTGATATTTGTGCTGGAGAAACTCCTGTAATGAAGGAATGTTGATGATCGAGGTTTATGAAAGCAATGTTTGCATGAGTCTCTCTGTAACTGGAGCTGTTTTAAGACAGCAGCAGCAGCTATAAACAGACATCCATCCTGCTGCATTCTACAAAACGTCCCAGTGTCCACATGCGTGATATTATCTAAACATGCTGTCAGTTTAGGTTCACACAGCTTTTCCAGCAGGAATACTGGGAAATCTGAGGTGAACCTGAACCATGAATGCACCACAAGAGCTGTTTAGCTTAGCTATTTAGCTTAGCATTAATCTTGACTCACCTGATGAAATAATATATTTACTGAAATAATTGATTGCTAAAGTTGCTTTTGCCAATAAATAAAAGTCATATTATACAACCATCCATCCATCCATTTTCTTCCGCTTATCTGGACTTGGGTCGCGGGGGCAGCAGTCTAAGCAGAGAGGCCCAGTTTTCCCTCTCCCCAGCCACTTGGGCCAGCTCTGGGGGAATCCCAAGGCATTCCCTAGCCAACCGAGAAACAGTCCCTCCAGCGTGTCCTGGGTCTTCCTTTGTGTCGCCTCCCAGTTGGACGTGGCCAGAAAACCTCACCAGGGAGGCGTCCAGGAGGCATCCTAATCAGATGCCTGAGCCACCTCAACTGGCTCCTCTCGATGTGGAGGAGCAGCGGGTCTACTCCGAGCCTCTCCCGGATGACTGAGCTTCTCACCCTATCTCTAAGGGAGATCCCAGCCACCCTGCGGAGAAAACTCATTTCGACCGCTTGTATCTGCGATCTCATTCTTTCGGTCACTACCCAAAGCTCGTGACCATAGGTGAGGGTAGGAACGTAGATCGACCGGTACAGACCGGTACAACGCCCGCATCACTGCAGACGCAGCACCAATTCGCCTATTGATCTCTCGATCCATCTTTCCCTCACTCATGAACAAGACCCCAAGATACTTAAACTCCTCTACTTGAGGCAGTACCTCGTCCCTGACCTGGAGAAGCCATATTACCCTTTTCTGATTCAAGACCGTCAGAATTGGAAAAGTCATATTAGTTCCTTTAATTTTGTTTCTGTATTTTTGGCCTTGGTGGAACCTGAAGGCCCATCCCTGCTTTGGGCAGAGGCATGGGGGCTATCTGCATTGTGCAGTCTAACTAAAGAAACCCCCCCAGGAGTGACCTGATATCAGCGCAGACACATTACTCTCCTTTGTCTAATCTTGCCTTGCTGAGTTTCAGTGGAAAACCTCGTCCAGCAAGTTTAACCTCCTCCACTAAATCACCTCCCACGCCTGCCGCTCGTATTGACTTGAGCAGAAAGAGCCGAGCAGGTTTTTCTCACAGAAAATAACCGTAAACAGCAAACCTGAATTACAACACATGGAAACAATTTAATGATCTAAAGCTGCATCTTGGAGGGGAGGTTGTTTGGTGTATAATAGGATTTCTGAGCGAGTTCCAGATTTCCAGTTGTACCAAAGGACATGTCTGAACATGTCCAGGAGGGAATAAGGGCTCCTCTCCAGGTCAGACTTTTATGTCATTTCTGGAATTCCGTTTGTATTAGATTAAGATTTTCCGGCTTCAGTAGATGTCTAGCTCAGGTTAAATAGTGCCAGACTGAGGCTGTTCATCCATAAATGAGGGAAATGTTGGAACTATTTATGCTTTTATTTTAAATTTTATTTTTAAAGGGTATTCTGGTGTTACTTTCTTAGGTTTAGGTTTATTTGTAGGTTATTATTTTTGTTTACCTTAGTCAGCCAGGCAGGAAGAACCATTTGTAAAAGAGACTGGAATAGGACCAGCATGCACTGGGATGGGCAGGAGACGCCGCAGGAAACAATGAAATCACAAATGGATCCAAACTGAATAAATCATTAAACAGACCTTTCAGGTTTTGGACATTAGACTTTAATTGCCTTCATAAGAAATCTCACCTTAGTGCAGCAGCGGCTCGTCGATGTTAATGTTGATGTTGTGTTTGAGTAACTATGGAATCACTACTGCAGGAATATTTAAAACTTTTTCACGTAAAACAAAAAATTAGACAATAATTTACTAAGTGAAAGTTAATTAAATCAGAGTAAAAATATTATTTTGTGTAAAAAGTATCTTTTTAGTTGTTTTTTAAATCTGGATTTAACTCAACAAGCTTAGGAAATGTTCCTTCTTCTCCAGGATTTATTGGATTTATGTTAAATTCTGTCAGGTTTGATTTATACTTCATAAATATTAAAGTTTATGACATGTCTGGTTCTGTTTTAGCTCATAAAACAGGATGTTAGTGTTTGATTTAGGGTGCAGCCCTGATGGAGACGGGTCTGAATGATGCGACTTCAAGACCAGAACCTTCTCATCTTCACGTTTGTTTAGTGTCTGTTAGGGTGACGATGGTCTGGTTCCTGTTTGGTTTTTCTTATTTGAATGAAAAACGTCTCATTTTAGATCTTTTAGGTTTTATAACAATACAAGAGCACAAACATTTACTGGTTTTAGGATTTCAGGCTGAACTCCAGGTTTGGGTCGGGAGCGCCTGGCTGACGAATACCAGCTTTTTTTGCCAGATGAATGCCGTTCCCAAGCTTTTGGGTCCAACAACACAAAAACCTAACCATCTGCCTGACCTTAAAAAAGAGAAAACATTTTAAAGCTGTTTGGGGACTTTTACTTAGAGGGAGGAGCAAATAGTAAAAAAAAAAAAAAAATTAAAAAAAATGAAAAATAGTTTTGAAGTGTTTTTACGAGTTTTTTTTTTTTTTAGATCAGGGTTTGCAACTTGCAGCTCTGGAGCCACTCGTGGCCCTTTGGACCATCCACAATGGCTTCTAATAAGTGGCTAAAAATAAAAAAAAAAAGCAAAATAATTTTTCTAAATATATTAATATTTAAAAAATGCAGGTTTAAGCAGGTTTAATTTTTTTTCCATTGAATAATTGCATTGAAGTTCTACAACAGAATGATTCTAAAAGTACCTGTAAGAAGATCTTTCTATGTTTTTATTTTGTTCATAATTATCTTTAAACATCAACATCCTATAAAAAATATGACAGCTAGTTTTTTGCAGTCATTTTATCATTTTCATCCATCCATCCATCCATTTTTCTCCACTTTACTGAAATAATTGATCACTCTGCTTATCCAAGGTCGGGTCGTAGGGGAAACAGCCTAAACATTTTCTTAAAATTAAAAAATAAAAAATAGAAACAGAATTGTGGTTTTTAAAAAAGTGACATCAAATCTCATATTAGATTTTTACAGCAGATGAAAAAAGTCATGTCTGGCTTTAATCTCAGAAAAAGTCATAATTCTATTTTTAATCTCATGTTTATTACTTTTTTCTCAGAATTCTCTAAAAAAGAAAACTTTTTTCAGTGGCCCTAATCCTGTTCTCTAGATATTTCTCATAGTGATGTGAAGTTCACGAACGAGTCAAATCTTTTGAACAGCTCTTCAAAGTGAACGATGAGAACAGAGTCCTTGTAGAGAATCGTTCATTTGGTCTTTCACTTAGTAGATGAACGCTTCACCCCCGCCCGCTCCCACGGTGATCACCTCGCTCCGTTTAAAAGAGTCAGTCTTTTGAGCGGCTCTTCTAGGTACACAGCTCCCAAATGAACGGCTCCCTTCAAGCAGCCTTAAGTCCCATCACTAATTTCTCAAAAATGATAAGTGGTCTCTTTTGAAAATGTCCTGTAACAGTTGCAGCTCTAATGAAGTGTTAATTCTGGTGGACTGAAGGGAAACGGCTCTTTGGACTGTAAAGGTTGTTGACTGCTGGTTTAGATGATTGAAAAGTATTCCTGTTCAGTCCAGATGAGGATAATAAGGGATCTGTGACTGACTCTGAGACATAAAGACACCAAACTGATCATTTTCATGTTATGTAAAGTTTGGCGTGTTTCCTGTCGTGAGCGTGTGAGGACTCGTAGACCAGGAAGAACAGAACCGGTTGTTGTGTTTAGTACAACATCATTCATTCAGATAAGCAGCTGGTTCTTTTCTGCTGTTTTATAATTCACATGTTAATATTTTCTGCAGCCCTTCCTTTGAATCCCTTTTTCCTTACAGGTTCTATCAGAATAAAATCCAAGCTGCTCACGCTTTTCTGGTCTTGCGTCACTGCAGAGTTTTCTTGCCTTTGTTGACTCTCTGGGTGTGACCAGCAGCTTGCATTGACGCTCACTTCTTTCTCTCCTCATCAGTTCCTGCTGGTTTAGAAGAGACGTGAGGGACCAGGCCAGAGTCCGGACACTTTTTACCAGAGCTGTAAGTTCTTCCTCCCAACTCAAACTCTCTTACCTCACTTTGTGTTTAGTGCTCAGAAACAGCTGGCCATATGGAGAATAATAAGCCGCTTACACATCTGGGTCAGTATGGTCCGGGCTCGGCTGCGTCAGTTCGGGCTAGTACGGGCGGTTTTTGTTCACACGTACTTCTCAGGAATGCGGAAATCCCCGGGCGGCGCAAAAGACACAGAAAAGTTTGTGGTGTCCTCCTTAATAAGATAAACAAAGGTGGGCGTGAGCTGTGTTGCTTTTGGAGACTCATTATTTTATTAGGGTTAGGGTTATCTCTGTTCTCTCACCGCTGTGCCTGTCCTCATAACCGCTGCGCACACACACACGCACACACACTGCTCTCCTCTGCTTTCTTCTTTTCCAACCGTCTGCCGCCGAGCAGGAGACAGGAGCTCTGTGCTTGATGTGGACTTGACAGCATCCAGAATGAAAATGAATTGCACTTGCGGGAAGCCCCCGCTGGCTGATCCTACTCGCCAATCGGAGGGGGTAGGTGTGAATTTCAGCCAGCCAATCAGTCCACAGTGTCACCTTGGTCCCAGCTGGACCTCTGAGGAAGAGATCTGAAAAAAAGAGTCATCTCAGAACGAAAAACACACATATGAGCCACATGTGAAACCAAATTCCGATCACGAACCGGTCCGTACTGGCGCAGATGTGTAAGCGGCTTTAGGTTCTTTTTTGCTGAGGATCTTAACGTTTTTCTCTTTTGGCAGCTTCAGTGTGAAAATTACATCAGCGACGATGGAGTTGCAGAAGCTTGTAGCTGAGAAGAAGGACCTGGTGGAGACAGTGATGGAGGTGTTTGAACAGGGAGCAGAGATGGTGGCCAGCATCGCTGGTGACCTCTTCCCCGTCTTTTCCATCGCTGCGCCAATTGTCAAACTGGCTCTCGACAACGTGGAAAGCAAAGAGGCCGCGTTCATGAAGGAGCAGTTTCAGAAGGTCCGAGAACGTCTGGAGGTGGTCTCTGAGGAGATGCAGAAGATCAATGATGAGATCAAAAAGAGTGGAGTGGACGCCACGTATTTCTCTGTAGAAGAAAACATCACAAACCAGTTTAGGAAATACATGGACATCCTCAACGCCAAACCCAAGTTCAGGGAGGTCAAGAAGAAGCTCTTCTTGGAGCATTTTGCCAAAACTGGTGGAGACAAGAACCTCAACATCCTCTACAACGCTGTGACGGGAGAGCAGTTCTCTGGAGAATCCGTGCTGGAGATCATCCAGAACTACGAGGAGAAAAGTCGCCGTCCGATGGAGGACTTCTGTGCTCGGCTGAAGAAGCTCTTCTGTGTCGGGCTCATCGCGTTGTTGGGTCACGCCGCTCTGAAAGGTTACGATGAAGAGGAGGGTCTTCTGAAGGAGTGGGGTGAGAAGATGAAGACTGTCCAGGATAAAATGAACGTTGTTATTGAAGACTGCATCGTCAGCTTCCCTAAACAAGCCGAGCTGGACTCCCGTCGGCTGGTGAGAGACCAGGCGACCGTAACCAACCAGCAGCTCGCTGACGCCATTGTAGAGAAGCTGAAGAGGAAGTACGACTGGGTGGGATGGTCTGTCCGCATATTCAGGTCTCCTTCAGGCTTTTTCGCCAACAAGAAGGACTACCACTGCCCAACAGGCAAGAGTCGCTTCCAGGTGCCCTCATCGGACGAGAAGCTGAACGTCTGGGTGTCGTACAGCTCCTCACCTGAGCCTGTGAACAAGCAGAGGATCCAGCAGCTGATCCAGGAGCAGAAGAAGCTCACGGTGGTGGGCGTGGCTGAGACTCTGTTTGAGAAGTTACCTGGCAGCTGTATGGTTCACACCATCAAGAGCAAAGACCTGGCGTGCTCCTGGAGCTTCTCCGAGGAGCTTCACTACTGGGAGGAGCACAATAAAGTCTACGTCTGCGTTCACTCAGCCTAAAGGTTCAGATCCAGAAAAACTGAGAAATCAATAAATGTATTCTTCATTCCTATTTGCACACAGGCTGGTCTACCGCTGCCTCGCTTCTCTTTAGTTTAACAAATGATCTGCCTTAAATAAGCGGCTCCGCCCCTTTACATGCAGTAGACGACAACCAGACGGATCTCAGAACGTTTCACATCATCTGGAGAGAAAATCAAATATCTACACGAGCCAAATTATAAACAACTAGAACATTTGGAAAACAAAATAATTAGCTGGACTTGTTTTTCTCTTGTAGACTCTGTTCTGAGTAGCTCTGCTCGCCATCTGCTGCATGTAAGATACTGACTACAGGTGCAGCTCACAGCATCACTAACCCCGCTGTTTGTCCAAAACAAATTTGTTTAAATTTAAGAACAAACTTTTCTAAACTTATTATTTTCAGCCTTTCTGAGTTTTAGAGGATGTGGTTTGTTATGCTAGTGCATGATGGGACATATGTTGGTGTCCACGGTCCAGCTGTGAGACAGAGATTATGTTTGTGCAGATGCTGATAACGATGCACTGACCTCGCCCTGCAGAGGATATCTATACCTGAAAATCGTTTTATGTCAGCTGTGATGTTCCGTTGATTGACAGAAGAAGGAATTTGACGCCTCGGCAACACTGATGCTCTGAAATGTCGGTTCGTCGCTCATTTCTTTGAGTTGTTTTGCAACTTGAAGCTCAGTCCTGTTCAGAAACCTTCTTGTTTTTGGAGCTTTAATTTAATGCAGTATTGATTTAGTAGTTTTTCGTTGATTATGGGTTTGGGGTCTTGTGTTATTTAGGGATTTTAATATAAATGTGTTTAATCTGGTCATCCTCTACACTACTCTTCTAAAACTAAGGCTTTGCTTGAATAACCAGATTTCCTTTTTATTCTGTTTAAGTAAAACTGTAACCAGTTTTTTCATTTATCTGTTTAATTACATGAATTTGATCAAATATTTTCAGCTTTTTGCATTCTGACAAAAATGTTTTCACTCCAAAAATGACATCATATGTATGTCCTAATATCTGGGTCTCAATTCTGTTGGTTCATCAATGGAAAAAATAATAAACATCCCAAATAAAACAGTTATGCTTCGATTCTTGTCTATCATTCTTTATATAGCATACAAATATTTTACTTTAATTTACACTTGTGTTGTGAAATGTGATGATCTGCTTGATCTTTATAATCAAAATGAACATTTAGAAAATATCCCAATAGTTCTTATTTATAGAATTTAAAATGTATTTATTTTGTGCTCCAGTTCTCTGTGTGCTCACTAATGCCACAAAACACTGGATACTGGAAACCAGTAAGTTCATTTTAGGGTGAAATTTGTTTTTCTTGCCTCCAGAAGCAGATCTGGTGTCATCATTAGAACCTGAGCTGCTCTAGTTGGACTCTTGTGACCAGAAGTAAAGTAGTTTCTATTCTCTAAAACAGACATCGGCTTCTTTCTGCAAAATCTTTTATTCTAATCGTAGTTTTATTATAAAGGGAGACTTGGTTTTAATATTTAAATTTGTATCTTTAAATTTATTTTAAGATACTTTAAATTTTGAACTAAAACAATGTTTGTTTTCTATTTTAATGCATATGAGGTCTTACTAATGTCAAATAGCTACAGACGTGGTCAATGAAAGAAAAACCCAGAATGATCACAGAAATAACTTGAATCTGACAAAAGTTATAATAAATACAAATTCTATGAAATTTAACCAATAAAAGTCCGACGTTGCTTTTCAACTATGCTTCAATGGAACTATTTAAAACAATAAACTCATGGAACAGGCCTGGACAAAAATGATGGCACTCCTAGATAAGACTGAACGTGGCCAAAGGGACGGATAATCTGAATGGTAACAAAAGCAAAAGTACAACAAACCATAAAAAAGCCAGACTGGAATATGCCAAACTACACGTTGACACGCCACAAAGCTTCTGGGAGAAGGTCCTATGGACAGAGGAGACAAGACACATCAGCTCTATGTTCACAGACAGAAAAATGAAGCATATCAAGAAAAGAACGCTGTCCCTACTGTGAAACATGGAGGAGGCTCTGTTATGTTCTGGGGCTGCTTTGCTGCATCTGGCACAGGGTGTCTTGATTCTGTGCAGGGTGCAATGAAATCTCAAGACTATCAAGGGATTCTAGAGAGAAATGTGCTGGCCAGTGTCAGAAAGCTTGGTCTCAGTCGCAGGTTGTGGGTTTTGCAACAGGACAATGACCCAAAACACACAGAAACACCCAAGAATGGCTCAGAGGAAAACATTGGACTATTCTAAAGTAGCTTTATGAGCCCTGACCTCAGTCCTATTGAGCATCTTTGGAAGGAGCTGAAACACGCCGTCTGGAAAAGGCGCCCTTCAAACCTGAGACAACTGGAGCAGTTTGCTCCTGAGGAGTGGGCCAAAATACCTGCTGTTACGGAAATCATTTGATTGCCTCAAAAGGTTGTGCAAAAAAAATATTAAGTTAGGGTTTACCATCATTTTTATCCAGGCCTGGTCCATGAGTTTATTTTTTTGAATAGTTACATTGAAGCATGGTTGAAAAGCAATGTTTGACTTTTTTTGGTTAAATTTCATAGAATTTGTACTTATTATTACTTTTGTCAGATTTAAGTTATTTCTGTGACCATTGTGGGTTTCTCCCTCATTGACCAAAGGGTACCAAGTATTTTGTCCACGTCTGTATATGGGGAATAAATAAATAGATAAACTCACACCAGGTTAAAAGTTTGGGTCTTTGGAAGATTGATTGAAGATTGAAAGAGCAACATGTCTGCTATTTAGTCTAATTAAATAATGGTAACTTTATTATTTAACACCAGCTGCTCTGAGGAAAAATCTGAAAGAAAAAGAGAAAAGGATGCCGTGGTTTTCTAGTCTGGAAACACCCACTTTGCTCTATAATCATGTGGTTGTGGCTTTTCTAACTTTAGCCTAGAAACAGTCACGTCCCAGCAGAACATTCTAGCAGCAGGTCAACATTCAGGAACAAGTGCAGCAAATGTGGGTCGAGAATGTTTTATAACGGGTGCTTGTTTGTTTTACATCTAAAACAAGATTTTACTGCTTTTACCAGAAAACAGACATGCTGCGTGACACAAATAAAACACAATAGTTCTGACTGAATTACGGCCATCTTGATTATAATGGAAGTTATTATCAATGATGATGTTATATCCAATTTTTGGGAAGAAGCAGATTGAGATGCTAACAGCTAGCCGCTGTCATTCCAGTTTCACTAAAGCACAGCTAAAATGTTTTCTACTTTTATGTTGTTTGAGTGTTAGGGTCCGGAAAGCTGGATGTGTGTCTCAACAGGAGTAAAACAGTTTATAGCAGCACCCTAAGCAGCAGCTGGGGGTGGGAGAAATGGACAAGGCAGCTTCAGATTTCTACAGACGAGACAACGGTACAGATGGGTTTAGAGAAAGAACTGGACTGATGTATCATCCAGGGTTGAATGTTGGACCTCAGGGTAGCTATCCGAACCTGAAGTAGCAAACTGTTCATAATGTCATGAGTCATGAGTGAAAGATGAGCTTCTTGTGCAGGTTGGTTGAGTTCAGCCTTAGAGGTGAAGTGAGGAGTAAAGTCTTTCCTCCTCGTCAGAAGGAGACCTCTGAGATGGTTGGAGCTTCTGATTTAAATGCCTCCTCCTCACATCCCTTAGGAGTTTTTCCAGACACTGAGAGGAAAACCCCATGAAGACCCAGAACTTGTTGCTTGGGCCTGGGAATTTTCAGCAGCTGTGGAGAGAGATACCAAGAGCCATGGTGACTTTTAACCTTTAAATTAGCCTTTTTGTTTGCATAACCTGGGATTCTGACTAACACCAGAGGTAAAACTACAGGGTTACAACGAGGACCCACAGTTGAGGATAACAGTAGCCTACTGATAAGGGTACTGCCTCGGGTACAGTACTTGCATGTGCGGTCGTTTTGTTCTGAGAGTTTGGTGTGAAAGAAAATCCTCTTGATTTTTTCTTAGATTTGGAAGGAACCCCCTCTGAGACAAAGGATCTCACCTGCGTTCATGTTTTTAAAAGCACTTTCTTTATAAATGTGTTCAGATTCTTACAAAAGGCTCTGCCTCTAAATGATCCTGAAACAACAGGGTTGCCTGTAGGACTGAGTTTCACTTCTTACTTTTTGCTTCGTAACAAACTCCTAACAAGAAGATTTCAGATTTCTCCTGGAAAGTGACTCAGTTACAGCAGATCTCTGGTCTGAGCAGCACTCTGCCTCCTCAGCAAGTCTGGGAGAAAAGCTTACTTAGCCTGAAAACTGAGACACCCGTGCAGCGTCGGAAGAACACTTCTGGCCACATTGCTGCAGAGGAAGCAACATTTTATAGACACTTATGATTTAAGTGTCTCTCGCTCATCATTTAATAAAATATAAAATAGTGCAAATAAAGCCAGAGGAGCAGGTGGATCCTCCTCTGATTTATACTCCTGGATCGCCCACGTAGCAATTTTATTATTAGTTTGTTTTAAAACTGCTCAGTTTTAATAATCATGAAATGTCTTTTCATTTACTCATTTATTTTCCTCATCTTCACCAAGCCAGAGGTACCATGGGAGACCCTGCCATGGCTACAATGCCTCTCCTCATTAGGGCACTCAAACCCCTCCATGGGGTTCAGAAGCATGAATAAACTGGATGTTGACAACATTTCTTCTATCCACCACTAGAAGGAGCACCACTGTGACGTAATGAGAACCAGTGATTTGCTTTTTAATTTTATTCTAAATGTTATTTATTTATTTAATCTTTATTTAACCAGATAAGTCGACTGAGAACTCATTCTCGTTTGCAACGACGATCTGGCCAAGAGGTGTCATGACCCTGGCTCACCGACACCCACTTCAAGCCTGACTCACCCCAGTCCTCCTCCACCTCAGACCCAACCTGCCCAGTACACCAGAAACCAGCCTTCATCCCACAACTCAGTCCCTCCAACTCCAAACCCGCCTCAGGACTTCATTACCCATCTTGCTCCACTACCCATCATGCCCACGTCACCAGCCTATTTCAGGAAGTCTGAATCACTAATCATCATCGTTTTGGCTTTCCAATCCTTCCAGTTGAGTTCTGTTGGAGCGTTTTCCAGTCCAGCCTGTCGACTCTCAGTAAGTCGCTCTTTTCATTTCTGGAACCGCACGCGCACTCGTTTCCATTCGAGCTGTGTGCCGCGGCTTCCTATATTAACCCAGTGTCAGTTCTCCATGTTTGGGTCATACAACACGCCACATTCCTACTCACGCTGTTGTCTGCTCAGTCCAGTCCTCAGCCAGCAAGAGGCAGCAGCAACAGACACGAGTAGCTTTGCCCCAAACAACAGACAGATAAGATCAAAACAAACACGATAAAAACAGTTAGACATAAAGACATAAAAGACTGTTCTCATATACAATCTTTAAGCACTCAGAAGCAGGCACATTGATCAGAAACTATTGATCGTAATGAATTGTTGAAGGTAGATAATGGAACGTAGGTAGTGAGCTTTAGTGATTGTTACAGCTCATTCCAGTCGTTGGAAGCAGCAAACTGAAATGAAGAGCACCTAAAGGAGGTGCGAGCTTTAGGAATAACCATAGAGATTAGGTTACTGGAATGTAAAATGCGCTGGTTGTTGGAAGTGATGAGTATAGAACGACAATATGATGGTGTTCTACCAATGATTGTTTTGTATATAAATTGATACCAATGTAACAACCTGCAGGAATGGAGTGAAAACGGCACCAGTGACGAAGCGGATTGCTGAGTGATAAAAGACATCGAGTTTATGAAGAAGTTATTTGGAAGCAGTCCTATAAATGATGTCACCGGAATCTAAAATGGGAAGGATTGTCATTTTGACCAAGGTTTGCTTTGCAGAATGAGTAAAGGATGACCTGTTGTGGTACAGGAACCCAATCCTTGAGTTGACTTTAGAGAGTAATGAATTAATCTTAATGGTGTTGCATGAGTAACTTTAGTTTATTGCCACAAAATACTTCATTAAAGCTCTTTTCTGGAAAATTTTTATTTTTATTTCTATATAATTGTCATTTAAAAAATAAGAACCAAAATCAACATAAGAAACAGCAAAATAAAATAAAATTGAGTTAATTTAATTTCCAACCACAAAGTACCAAAGCATGTCTTAAGAATAAATGTATCCTGCAGAAAACTGATCGCTTAGACTATTTTCAGAAAATAAATGCTGCTAAAGGCCCATTTCTGTCCACGCCAAGGTGCTCCTGGCCTAAGACAGCTGAATGGACAAAGTGATGGTTTTAATCAGCTCAGAATTACTTTTCCATGAACGTTATTTGGCCACATAGCTCAGCATTGAAACCGGCCCATCAGGTGACCTCAGGAACGCTGAAAAACATCTCGTGTCAGCGGAAAGGTTCGCCCGTTTTGCAAGAACTCATTGTACTTCCACCTCAGCGTAACCCGTCAACTCTTGAATTTGTCCTAATGGAATCATTTTGATTTGAAGAAACTGGTCATGCGTTGTAATTAGGTGGTGCACATGCTCACAGGGCATGTGGGAGGGGCTTCAGTCTGCAGGACTTCTTCAGTTTGAGAGTTTGTACCAAGAGAAACGTCTTCAAAGAAAACCTGATCATGAATTTGGTGTTTAGTCTTTAATGCCTCCAACCAATGAGTGGTTTTATTTGTTCCATTGGAGAAGATTGTTATTGACCAGCCAGTGCACGACAACATGGCTTCCACACCATTCCCATATACGGAATACTGATAGTTCTGACCACCGTTCCCAATGTGTGTCTCTTCATCCCAGAGAAACATGGTACCACCTCTGGATTGGATCAACATCAGGCTTCTACGTTCAGGATTTGGTTTAATTAGAGCTGCTTCCATATCAACACATTCCCACTGAGCCCCATGTCCCCGACATGACGTCCTACACTCGGCACATACCAAGCTCCAGGCGGGATTCAACATGCGGTTGTGGCATTTCCTGTTGACTTTGTATCAAACAGGAATCCCCCTGGTCATGCTGTTGCTGTCAAATTTAGATCTGGTCTTGTTCTGATTCAGTAACCAAACATTTTTCATGAAGATCTCCACATTTTCTGTGTTTTAGGAGCAAACAATCAGAGGTTTTATTCAGTTTGGATTGTTTATAAAGGGAGAGTTCCAGTCACATTGCTGTTTGCTCATTGAGAATTCTAGATTATTGACTCCTGCACACACCTCTGAGCGTTTTAATGTATGTTTGAAATGAGAAAGTTCAAATTCCAAGAATGATTTTAACCAATTAGTGTTAAAACATCATTGTTACCCATTTCTTGTTGATCATGTATTTCAACCAGCAACCCCAAATTGTTACAAAGATTGTAACAAATTTAAACATCACCAACTTTATTCTGGTCTTTTATCATTTTTAACCATGTTTAGTAGAATTTTGGAACATGCAAGTTCTTCAAACAAAATGTGAATCCTGTGCAAACTGCCAAGGCTGAGATATGCGTGTGTTTATTTACGAGTGACACAGAAATGACCAAACCAAATAGAAAAATTGAGTTTAACCGAAATATTGTTGCTGTCCATCCCTTTATGACCACATGGACCCATCTTCTGATGGCTTCCAGCAGGATAAAGCACCATGTCACAAAGCTCAGACCATCTCTAACTGGTTTCTAGAACATGACCATGAGTTCACTGGACTCCTACTGCCTCTTTTTTTTATTCATATGTATACAATAACTTTTTGCCCCAGAGAAGAAAGGTCAGGTCTTCTCAAACTTCTATTTTAAAGCCAGCCTGTCACAGATGAATAAGGATCTGCAGATGTTCCAAATCTGATGCCATGGTTCTCAACTGGAAGAGGGTGGCTTGCCAACTCTGGGTCAGGAGAGAGGTCCTTCCTCAAGTGGAGGAGTTTAAGTATCTTGGGGTCTTGTTCACAAGGGAGGGAAGAAGGGAGCGAGAGATCGATAGGCGGACGCTGAACTGGTCTGTCGTGGTGAAGAGGGAAGGCAAGGCTCTCCAATTACCGGTCGATCTATGTCCCAACCCTCACCTATGGTCATGAGCTTTGGGTAGTGACCGAAAGAACAAGATCATGGATATAAGCGGCCGAGATGAGTTTCCTCTGGAGGGTGGCCGGGCTCAGCCGTAGAGATAGGGTGAGGAGCTCGGACATTCGGGAGGGACTCGGAGTAGAGCTGCTGTTCCTCTGCATCGAGAGGAGCCAGCTGAGGTGGTTCGGGCATCAGGTCAGGATGCCGCCTGGACGCCTTCCTGGGGTGGTGTTTCGGGCATGTCTTGCCGGCAGGAGGCCCCCAGGTCAACCAAGTACACGTTGGAGCAAGTACATCTCCAATTTGGCCCGGGAACACCTTGGGGTCCTGCCGGAGGAGCTGATGGACGCCCTACTTTAGATGCTACCCCCGTGACCCAGACCCGGATAAGCAGAGGAAAATGAACGAAGATGTTCCAGTTAGTCCGAGAAGACTCTGGTAAAAGGCCAAGTTCACTGAGAAACCCTTTTGTACTAGTTACTTACATGATCAGTCACTCTGAATTTCACATGCAGGCTGAACGTGAAAATAGCCTTCTTACTCTGTTTCCTGCATTAGCCGCCAATAGAAAATAGACGGGGAAACACTCGGATTAGAAATACCAGTGAGTGACATTTGCATGTCACATTGTCAAAATAGCATTCATGGACTCACCCATCTAGGCTCATGACGGGGAAGGCTGTTGCTGATTTAGCGTCCAGGAGAGAGCAGAGCACGTCTCGGCTAGTAGAAGCTAACTGTTAGCTTTAGCAACTCCACAACATGGAGGAACTCATCCAGGCTTGTGTTATTTGTGGACATAAAACATCAACGTTGCAGAGCAAATGGAGTCAGTGGTAGAGTCATGTTGCTGATAGCCAATCAGAGGTGAGATGTCCAAATATATCAGGAAACAAGTGTCCAAAACCTGCTCTTTTGCTAACCTCTACTCTGGCTCACTTCTAGCTCCTGAAACAGGAGCGCCAGAGCTTTTTTACCCACAGAGATCAACTCACAAGTCATTCATTTATTATAGAGACCGCTGCAATTGTATTGAAAAAATTAGTGAACTTTGTCTTTAAAAAACTGATCTGCGTGGTTTTCCTTGTGCACAAGGACCGTTAATCTTTTAATCTCCTCCTCAAGGCTATTTTTAATACATTTTTTCCACAACACTCCAGTCACCAGATCTCAATCCAGTCCAGAGCCTTTGTAATGTGGTGGAACGAGAGATTCCAACTCTTTGTTGATCCATGGCATGAAGAGTTAAGGTGCTTCTGAAGCTAAAAGAGCGTCCAACCCAGTTCTCGTCAGCCATACCCAATAACATGGCGGGTGAATATCCTGCACCTACAGGTTGTGCTGTCTCTCTAACTTCAGTATCCAGGATTAAATTAACAATAAAACTCAGACATACCTGTGGCTAAACGTTAAGCTGCTCTGTTTGCAGATGAATTGGGCAACAGGTATTCAGCATGCACCAACAAGTCTGTTCACCTGCTGCCATTTTAGTCTCAGCCAAAGACTTCAGAGGCACAGAAGCAAGGCAGGTGCCTCCGTCATGTTCACAGGTTTATAGTCAGCATTAACTAAGTTCACATGATCCCAGTAAGTGTTTACGCTCTTTTTGTGTGTTTGAAAGTGACCGGTGCCAGGTAGATGATGTTTTCTGAGCACTTTTTTCCCACATTGCTTGAAATGCTCTTCTTATACGGATTACAACCAGTAAATTAAATGTGTCAAAAATAAATACAATAAAAAAATAATCCCTTTAGGTCTGATTGATGTTCAGTGGTCCTGTAGTGTGCTTCATGTCATAAACAATTCTGCAGACTGAATTTTTCTGTGGTTTGAATGAATTAAACAGCTCATGTGCTGTGATTTGTAGGATGAGCTTCACCAGCAGGCCCAACATGAAGCTCCACCACCACCAACAACCCCCCACACCACAGAGAAACCTCATGAGGTGTCTGCTCTTCTGGTCAGATCCCATTGCTGTCACTGTCTCCATCCCCCAGCTCCTCCATGGGAACCAGCTGCATCCTGCTTCATATTTACCCTCACTTCATTGTTGGTCGTTATCCTACAGGCATGCAGCATTTAAAGATCTTTATAACTTTAACAAGACAATTTCCAGTGGCAGAGAGACACCGCTCAGTGACATGAACACAGAATGAAGAACTGAACGACAATAGAAGACATCAGAGTCCAGTAAGACCAGCTCAGTCTCAGTTTTATTTGATATTTCCCAACAAATCAAAATTCAAAAACGTGTATTTGGGTTACATTTACACTGCCAGGGATTACACCATAAGAGTTGATCTAATTTAATGAATACTGATTTTTTGTCTCCATCTAGTGGTTACTAGGGAAACATTCAGTCCATCATGAAACTAAAGTGGTCTTAAAATATGAACCTAAAAAATCAACAGATTTTAAGATTTCTAAATTTATTTTAAAGTAAATGATTTTTAATATAAATGTTATAAGAAGAAATGACTGCAGATGAAATTCAGTAAAGCAGAAATGTCGTTCAATAAAATATTTTCATGAAAACGTGTAAAAACTGAGTGTTTTGGGGGGATTTCTGTTTCTCAGGATATTTCATAAAAATCACCTTTTATAACAATATGACATATTTTATTTACGCATTCATTGTAAAGGTGAATAAAACTTCAGTGATAAGGACTTTTTTGCCATGAAGCACAAGAAATATTCAACCAAACATTTCATGTTCAGTCATTAGATGGGAACAGTAGAACTTTAGCTCTGTTTGTTGTTTGTTATATAAAAACAATTTGAATGATTTCTGAAGTTTCTGTAGTTTTGAGTCCATATTTGACCTTCTGAAGGACTTCAGCATGGACGTTTAGATAAGAGGACAACGTGTGGCTCTGCTGATGATGTCTCCAGATTCCTGCACCTTTAGCTCAGGTGAGTTGGGGTTTTGCACCAGCACTGGTCCTGATGACTTCCTTAACGAAGGCTGTTGAATCTCTTCTTTGCTACTCTGCAGACACAGTTTATGCAGACATGACAACAGTGCACACGAGTTTAATGTGGTTTTATTTGGCTTGCTCATACCCAATCACTCCCCCTGTTGCACAGAGACTTGAAGCTTAGAACGGTGAGACTGATGCAGACACACAGCTGAAGGACGGACATGACGATCAGAGTGATGTCCATACCTGTCAACAGTCTCTGACAGACAAGAAAGATTCAAAACAGTTGAACTCAATCTAAAAGTTTAAATATTAACCAAACCTTTGGTACTGTCAACACACAAAAACTCTTAAAACTAATCTTATTTAGTTATTATTCATTCTTGTTTTGGTAAAATCTTGACACTAACTGTGTCTGTTAAGATCTCACACAGTCAGTGCTCATTGATGGGACTAAGGCAAGCCATCTGTGTGTATATTCAAAATCCCTAATATCAATCATTATGTTGAGTTGCTAGTTCAAAAAAGAAAAAGAAACACAACATGATACTTGCTTTAAAGGACATCAAATAAATGTGCAGATGGCTTGCCATAAGAACATTCACATGTTCCAATACAATCTTAATCCGGTCTAAAACTGACAGATTTAGCATCAGAGCTGAGATAAATGAAAGTTTTAAGAAACTGAGGATGACACTGATGTTCTACCTTCGCTAAACCAGCCAGGAATGTGCAGTTGTCTGATTTCTGACCGTCGCTTTGGCCGCACATCCAGATAATGGTGAAGCTAGCCAGATGGATGGCATACAGCACAATGCCAACAATGGAAAAGATGGACCCGACTATGTTTACAATTGCAGAAAAACCCACCTGAGGAGAAAGCTTTGATCATTATTAGTGACAGCGTGGCACCATAGGATTTTAGTTTTTAATGATTTTTTTACCAAGCAGGATAAAGAAACTGCATCAGCGAGGATTGACACGACTCCTGCTGCGATGAACTGAAAGAACAACAAACAGCTCAGTCTGATGAAACTTTTCACTTATTCCCTGAAACAAATGATCATAAAGCATCGCTGTTTCATAACAACTGTCTTTGTTATAAATTCACCACAACAGTATTAGTCTGCATCACATCCTGACATTCTATCAGGAGGCCTTTGACCCAGTTTGATGATGCACTGGTTAAGCCTGGCCGGCGAAAGGCTAATTGCCTCTGTGAGAGTGAAATCATTTTTCAGGCTCCCCTTGGGTGTGTCAGTTGAGGGCTTCCATGGGAGCCCGTCACCCTTTCGGGGGAGCCAGGCTCCCCCTAGCTCCCCCATAGTAATGCATGCACAGCTGTTGATACTCTCCAGACTTCTCAGTGTTAAGATGCCTCTTTTTGCTGATATTGGTTGTCATGGCGATGCATTCAATGATGATATTTTACAAGCTATAGGAAAGCAACATGATGAAAATAATCACACAGAAGCTTTGAAGGTAACAAAAACTCATGCAAATGCATTTAGAGTAGGGAACAGTGTTACCAAAGCTCCCAGCCAGTAAGGATATGTGCCGGTTCGTTCTGGACCGAGCCCAACGTTGAACACACCAACCAGGATCTGCACAGTCTGTTGAAGATCCAATCCAATCCAATCATTTTGTGGTTAAACTTTTTTTTTTAAAGCAGCATTTTAAACTTTTCTCACCCCAAGAGCTCCGACCACACTGCTCTGCATCATTTGTTTGTTCACCAACCAGCAGGTTGAAGATGTGACACCGTGAGAGCAGCAGCCTCTTACTCTGAGTTGCTATGGAAACAACTGTGACTCTCTTGTCTTTAAATGCAGAGATGGACATAATTAAAACCTGCAATTTAGCAGCAATTGTGACATTAAAACAATCAAGTGCTGCACAAAAACATCCAAAACAAAAAATCTGCTATCAAGGATATCCTTGTCCAAACCTGATTCAGCCTTTATTCTCACTTCAGGTCAACCTTGTGACCCTTGGGTTAGGACTGAGGAGATTTCTGTGTGTGTGTGTGTGTGCGTGTGTGTGTGCGTGCGTGTGTGTGTGTGTGTGTGTAGGCTATTACCTGGATGAAGAATCCAAACGAAAGCATTGAAAATCACATTTTCTGTCAAAAAAGGATGACTGGTCAACAATAAGTACAACGTTCAGCGAATGAAGGTATGAGCTAATGAAGGAGTATTTAGATAGTAGTTAGATTAAGGTGTTAAAAAGAGAAACGCAATGCGAGGAGGAGAGTTTTGCTTTTATTTTTATTAACTGGACACTAGGGGGTGCTAAAAGCAAGCCAAAAATGCCAAGTGTGCCTTTAAATAGCATGATCTGGCTCCTTAAATATACTTGCAAAAAGTCTGAGTTATAAAATTCTTCCTTTAGTTGAGCAAATCTTCACTGGTGCTTTGCTTCCTGAATGTAAAGTTTTATTTGTTTGAAAGTATTTATTTCAGTGGGTAAGCCATTCTATAAAAACTATAAAAGTTAAAAAATAGTGAAGGTTCTGAAATATAAGAAGGGTTTTCCATTTGAGATTTAATCTAAGAATATATCTTCTAAAATTCTATGTAGCATATGAAATCAGTAAATAGATCATTCAGGAGGATTAAAGTAGTTTTACACTCGTACTGATTTCTGGTGGAACATACTCTGATGTAGTGATGATCATATTTTAAATTAAACACGACTGTTATAATGATCACTACTTCTTTTGATAAACAGATTTGTCAGACTGAAGTTATGGATTTCTTCTATTTTGTTTTTATTTCTTTTCACTTGTGACACTTTAGAAATAAATCTCAAATACTGGAATATTATCTTTATCAACAACAAATAAACACAACAGTTTAAAACAACAACACAATAGAAATGAAAGGATTGAATTGACGTATTATTTAGTTTTTATTTTAATTAACAGGTAACGGACTTACCTGGTGATGCTTCCAGCTGCCCGTAACTCTGTCACCAGCCCCTTTCAGGCAGCAGAAACAAAAATGATACTTCCTGTTGCTGTTATTTCAAATTAAAAGCACTATTTTTAACATGACAAGTTATAGACTGAGTTTAGATGTATTACTTCAATTGAATTTTTTTCATTTATTCTTGATTAAATGTGAGATGATTTCACTCCTCTCAGCTTTCAGCATCAGAACGTCTCACTGACATTTCACTTTTTGGTTGATGTTGTTTTATTTTTTAGTAATATTCTCCACTAGCAGGTCAGTGTGAAAACTGATGGTGCTGTCATTTCTGTGTTTGGTCTAAGATTTAAAACTGTGACTGATTTGGGTTCAAATGTCTGTGAAGGAATGTCTTAAAGCCTCAGCAGCTGCCAAAGTAAACAGTCAGTGATAAAAAACAAACACGGTCCTATCAAAACCAAACAGGTAACCTATCTGACATTCCTACGTCTAAAATAGACTGCTTTGCATTTCTCCTTGATAAGGGAATTTCAGTTTTTAAAGGTTTCCAAAGTTTAATAATATTTCCATCTTTTATTTTTATGGTAATCTGCTCCTCCATGAGGTATAGGATCATTTAAATGTTGGTCAGCAGGTTTTCTCCTGGTTAATTGGTGCCAAAACCCATTTCATAGCAACAGAAAGCAGATTAATAATTCATAGCTGCCTGCTTTAATGTGTTAATCTCATTGGAGGGAGGATTAGAGGGACCACTTCCCTCCTTTCCTATCTTTCCCTCCTACAGGTGTCGCAGGGTGTCACACCTGTTAGCGACCTCTTCTCTCTTGTCTCCTTTTGTCTGATCCGGGTTAGGGTTCAGGTCGCAGAGTCAGCTGCTGTGCAGAGGAGACCCAGAACTAACCTGTCTCTTACTGCATCTTCTTCTCATTCACTTTGGGTGCAACCTCCTGGCTCTAACAACACCTGGCTGCTGTTTGCTTGAATGTTTCTATGGTGACACAGCAGGAGTCATCAACTCACCTTTAGATCAGGAAATAAAAACAGACATTTGTTCTTTACTTTTCAAACACACTCTGATCCACATTATATCTTCACTTTTACCTATTAAAGCTTTAAAGGTCTAGTTCACTGCAAAACTGTGTAATACTTGTTCTATTTTATATATAATCACCCCTCGGAGTTGCACATGCATGCTGAACATCCCCCTCATTAAGAAAACAGACAGGAAAACAATTGGGTCATAAAAAGCCAGACTACGTCACAGGAAAAATGAGCACTCATAGCCCCGCCCACCTTGGCGTGTGACCGCCCACAGTGCACGTCTTGGCTAGTTGAAGCTAACCATTAATTCCACAGCATGGTGAGACACGTTAGAGCTTTTATTTGTGGAGATAAACATCAATGTTGCATTTTGAGGAAGAGCAAATGGAGGCAGTGAAAGAGTCACGTTAGCCAATCAGAGGTGAGATGTTTGCATCTCATTAATATTAATGAGGAAGATTTGCACCCCACCCCGATTAAAGTCTACAGCCTGAAACAGGAGCGCCAGAGCTTTCCTTCCACAGAAAACTATTCACAAGGCATTCGTTTATATTAGAGACCACAGCAGATTTAACGGATCTGAGTTTAAAGATTTTAAAATTGTTGTAAACAATTAAAACAAAATAAATAAAACAATTTTGACAAGTGACTTCAAAGCAACAATGAGAACCTAAAAGTGAACAAAATAAAACAAAAGTAGATCATAAACTAAATGTGATGATCGTAGATTGAAAACAGGTGTTTGAAAAAAAAGCAGAAAGGACAATAAAAGGAGAAAATCTGAAATCAATAAAGTCAATAAAACTTGAAATCAATTAGAATAAAAAAGCAAAAAATGTCATTCATTAAAAAAAAGAACATAAAACCTTGTTTCTATGCTGTGAGGAGGAGTGTGTTTGCTGAAGGGTTAAACTTGTTTTCTCCTCTGAGTGAGAGGGAGGTACTTCTGGGAACAGCCTGGCAGAAGCTTCACTTCCTTGTTTCTAAACCAAAGATCTGTGTTTTCGTTGTTCGAGTCGTTCAGATCAAGTAAGTCTTTTTGTCGGCTTTGATTTAGTTTCTGATTGTATTTAGTTACTAAGTAAACCACATGATAAAGTCTGTTTGACAAATGTGGAAAACTGGAAATGGTGGAAAAAGTTTGGTGTTTCTCAGGAGCATGAAGGCAAAAGAACGTTGTTTGTTTAGTTCCTCATAAATAAAATATGTGAGAATTCATTAGAAAATTCATGGATTTAATGAACTTTAAAAATTTGGTATAAAATAGAAAATATCACAATCTTTAAATGCGTATGACTCTGACTTGTCCTGCCCCCTGATCACCAGACGAGTGGAAGATGATACACCAATGGAAAGTGTTTAGTTCACCATGATGGAAGGAGTTTGGTTGGAAAAACATAATAAGATACTCAACAGAAGCGATATGGAAAGGACCTATCAAGCTGTTGGAGGAATGTGGAAATAGAAATGCCAACCATCACCACATTTCCTGGGATTGTAGTGTAGCATACAGGGAGGGGATGCATGAAGCAATACAAGAAATCCTTGATAGTGTCAGGATCTGCTCCACCCCCTCTGACTCCTGGTCTCGTTCTCCCCTCATTAGTTGCTTATTGGACTCACCTGCCCCTTGTTAACCTGCCCATGTGTTCTTGATTACCCTTGTGTATTTATACCTCCCTGTTTTGCACTTGTGTTGTCGGATCATTGTGCGTTTTCACCCTGTTACGTTGCTCCAGTTTGTGTCATCTTACCTGCCATTATTTAGCCGTTTTTGTACCTCATCTGCTGTTTTGTGCCTCCTGGTCCAGCTCCACCACACATGGGTCCACCACCATCTCCACCGCATCGTGACAGAATGATCCGACCAACCTGACCCTGTGGTGAGCTTCAACACCTGCCTGGAGGAAATTCATTTTGTTTCACCGCAGCAGGAAAAGGAGTTTTGTTTCTGGGGGTTCTGATGCATTCTAGCCATTTCCGGGTGGTCGAACCCATTCTCCTTACCTCCGCTGCCTTCACCTTTTTGTTTTTGTCACGGAAGCTGCAGAAGTCCCGGAGATTTTGTGGAGTTAAGCCCTACGCACGCCATTGTTCCTCGGGTGGTAGGACCTGTCTCCCCGCTCCTTCTTTCATCTGAGCTGCTGTTGATGGACCTGGTTTCCTGATGTGCACCTGCTCTGACATGGATCATTGAGTACCTGCCGCTGGTCCTGGGATCCTCGCGCTGCTCCACCGTCTCATCACTCCAGCCGTCTCCAGATCTCCTACGGATCCAATACTACTTGTGCTCCAGCCGTGCCGCCTGATTGAGAGGCCCCAGCTCGATGCCATGTAATGGGGATCCTGCAGTGAGGTCTTGGGTTTTCATGTCCCCTCCTGGGAGCTCCAGGTCCTTGGACTTTTGTTGTTTTTTCCTGGACTTTGCCTCGCCCTTCCTTCTGGGGGGGGCTCCTGTCATGGGCGTCGGGAGCCACCCTTTGAGGGGGGGGTACTGTCAGGATCAGCTCCACCCCCTCTGACTCCTGGTCTCGTTCTCCCCTCATTAGTTGCTTATTGGACTCACCTGCCCCTTGTTAACCTGCCCATGTGTTCTTGATTACCCTTGTGTATTTATACCTCCCTGTTTTGCACTTGTGTTGTCGGATCATTGTGCGTTTTCACTCCAGTTTGTCATCTTACCTGCCATTATTCACTAAAGCCGTTTTTGTACCTCATCTGCTGTTTTGTGCCTCCTGGTCCAGCTCCACCACACATGGGTCCACCGCATCGTGACAGATAGTAATTTAATTTTATGATGAATAGTCAAATATAGATGAATATCTATTTGGTATATTTACTGGTTGATCTAGCCTGGTCCTGGAGGGCAGGTATCCAGCAGGTTTTAGTTGTAACTCTGCTTCAACACACCTGATTTTGATTAGCAGGCTTCAGCAGAGCTTGATGAGCTGCTGCACGGGTGATTCAACCACTGAATCAAGTGTGTTTGAGCAGAGAAACCACAAAACCTGCTGGATAGCGGCCCTCCAGGACCAGGATTGGGGACCCCTGATCTAGTTCCAACCCTTATCCATGGTCACGAGCTTTGGGTAGTGACAGAATGAGATCGCAGATACAAGCGACCAGGCACGTCCAACCAGGAGGAGGCCTAAAGGAAGACCCAGGACACGCTGGAAGGAAGTTTCCAGGCTGGCCTTGGAACGCCTTAGGATTTCCTCAGAGGAGCTGGCCCAAGTGGCTGGGGAGAGGAAGCCTGGGCCTACCGCTTAGGCTGCCACCCCCCTGACCGGATGGATGGATGGATGGGTGGGTGGATGGAGACTTTTTAATCAGATCTGTCAAAGAATATTGTAATTTTTTTTATTTATAGTTTTATTAAAGCGAGACAAACAGCCTTATTTGAGTTGTAGGAAAGATTCAATGGGATTATTAATTGTTGCTCATCTGTAAAAACAGGAAGTAGGTGGGAGCCTTTCAGGGACCAATCAGATTCCAGGAAAGTGGCTCTTTAGCCCCACCTCTATTGAGGTGCAGCATTCTGTAGCTTTACCAGCATCTAGAAAATCATAAAATATTTTAATTTGTTTTCTGTTTCCAGGAGCTAGAAGATGTCTGTGACTATGAGCAAAGCAGATGGGATCACCGTCTTCACTGTGACCTCTGACCCTGACAGCCAATGGCCGCCTCTGTGTCAGATCCTTAAGAGTCTTTGCTACAGCCGAGTGTGCTGCTCCGTGTCCCCACAGCTTAGGAAGATCCAGAGAACGTCTCTGGCTGTCCTCGGGGTGAGCTTAGTTCTTAATACATGTTCTGTTTGGGTTTGAATCTGGAGCGTTTTGTTTGATTTTAAACTTCAAATAAAACATTAATACAAATAATTGTCCATATTTAGTTGTTTCTTATTAGATGTTTGTTTTTTCCTCTTCATAAACAAAAATCTGTTAAACTGGTGTTTTCTAGCTTAATAGTGAGTTTGTTCCTCTTTCACAGGCTATACAGATTATGATCGGGCTGCTGAACATCGGCCTCGGCATCATCCTCCATCTGAGCTACACTGTTCGCTGGCCATTCGATTACATCGGACTTCCTTATTGGCTGGCAGCGCTGGTAAGCAGATCTCAGCAGCAGGAAAGACAAGTTAGATATTTTTAAAGTTGGGCGGGGGTTATCATATTGAGAGTTATTGATGTGGTGCTTTAAAACCGCCATTACTAAACTCCCAACACTGAAAAACACAGCGGAAATTCTCCAAAAATGATGTAATTCACAGGCTTTGTTGTCTCTCAGAGCACCGTAATAAAACAACACTTCTTCTGGTCATTGAACGCCACATTTTACATCACTCAGCCGCTCTCCCTGTCCCCCAACTCAGTTAAATTATGGCGTACTTTGATATAATAAAACTTTTATTGTTATTAATGTCTGTTGATGGTTTTTGGCTCTGATCAGGGACATCACTCACTGCTGAAGCAGTCTCGATACGCTGATGTCGTAGCAAAGTCCTGAAAGGGCTGAACTTGTATCGAGACACAGCGGCTGAGAGGACGGAGCCATCGTATCTCCCAGTCAATTTTCCACTTCCCAGAGATTTCCCGAAACTCCTATAGTGGAAACACGGCCACGGTGACCCGTAACAAGTCACTGGTGGTTACTAGGGTGACCCTAATCATCCACTAGGGGCAGCTTCAACATTTCTTTTGATCTTGGTTCTTGATAAAGTTTATTAATGAAATTATAGACTTATTCATTTAGCCTTGATTTTTACAGTGTATGTTGGAATTTCCGGTATTGACATAAATCTTTAGAACATTAGAATAAAATCTCAGATTATTTTCATTTTTACAGCCCTCAATGTGGCAGATTAAAACAAAACGAGGACTATTTTTAATTTAACGTACACAAATATAAATATATTAACTACACAGATGGTGTGACAGCTGAATAAGCATCTGGATATAATCTGACATGTGGAAGAATTAAAACTAACCCTGTTTTTTATCTTTGTCCAGACAATTTTATTTGGCATCATGTGCATTTTGTCTGAGCGGTATCCAAGTCCATGTCTGGTGAGTAGTTAAACATTTTATTTCTATAAACTTTATCTTTTTCTTCTATTTTTGTTATTTTGATGTAGTAATCAATCACGCTCAGAGTCATGAATGATGATGTGTTTTTTCTTTGTTTGCTTTTGTTGAATGCATCTAAATAATCTTGTGTAGGGTACCTCCCACCCAGCTGTTTCACATTTATAGATATAAAATGAGACGATGGCTGCCGAAATTCTGATTTCCTGGCTGTGACGTTGTGTTTTCTGATGGGTTTGATCTTTCAGGTCATCTTGAACGTGACTCTGAGTGTGGCTGGAATAGCTTTTGCCATCACAGCCATTGTTCTCTACGGCGCCTCTGCACCAGGGTTTTATAGCTGGTGGTCCAACTGCGACCAGAGGGAATACTACTCCTGGAGACTTACCACACCAAGTCCATCTGCTGAAGACATTAATATGAAAAACAAATGCTTGGAGGGAGAAGCACTGATTCTGGTGAGCGTTTTTAAAAGATATTTGCAGTTATGTGACTGATGCTGTCCACTTTCTTTTTTCATCAGATCTGGTGTTATTTTTAATAATTTACTAATTTTGTTGTTGTTGTTTTTTTTATTTATTTTTTTTTATTTTGATTCCACTAATTTTAGCAAAGTTATTATAAAATAGGGGTGTCTAAGTCTTGTTTATGGGGGTCAGGGTTTGTTATGGGTTGGTAAAACAGGGAAAGCCTTTTTATTTTCTTTTATTAAGCTGGGCATCACTCTGCTACAAACACCATCATAACCAACCCTGTTGTTTGAAAAAGCAGCAAGGCAGGATTCTAACTCCATGCATGTTTGGGGAGAACATGCTAACTCCACACAGAAGACTGTTGCTGGGATTTGGACCTGCAACCTTCTTGCTGTGAGGCAACAGTGCTGCTGTCTGTGCCACCATGCATTCCTGATTTATAGTCAGACATACAACCAGATTCTACTGTTTCTTTAACGCTTCACTTATTTAAATCTGGACTTGATGCAACATGAAAAATAATAGAGAACTGGAAAAAACAACTCAGGCAGATCTTTGAGCTTCTGCTTGTTCCTCTGAAACAGATGTTTGATGTAGATTTCATTTCCTCTGCTGCCTTTTGGTCGTAGCTTTTAGTTCAAAGTAGATAAAAAAAACCTTCTGCTTATTCTAGATTAGAGCAGGTTGTCCAGTAATCGGAAGGTTGCAGGTTCGATCCCGGCTCCGGCCAGAGAATGCTGCTGTGTGTCCTTGGGCAAGACACTTAACCCGCCTTGCCTGCTGGTGGTGGTCGGAGGGACTGGTGGCGCCAGTGCTCGGCAGCCTCGCCTCTGTCAGTGCGCCCCAGGGCAGCTGTAGCTACGTTGTAGCTCATCCCCACCAGTGTGTGAATGTGTGTGTGAATGGGTGGATGACTGATTGTGTTGTGAAGCGCCTTGGGGGGTTGTAGAACCCTAAGAAGTCGCTATACAAATACAGGCCATTTACCATTTACCATTTCTAGATGGGAGCCTTGATGATCTCCTGCTGTATGTTGTTGCTCTATCAAAGCTAGAAGTTATTAGACATTGAGTCTGAATTTTGAAATCTAGAATGAATAAAAAATGCTCTTTGTGCCTCATCAGATGCTCCTGAGAGGCATTTATGGAGTGCTGATCGTCCTGTCCGTCCTGGAGCTCTGCGTCGCCATCAGCGTGATTGTGATGGGGATCAAAGCTCTGAAGAGCAGAAATAAGGAGAAAAACAAGGTAAAATGAGTCTGATGACACCATTATTTACCCATTAAATGCTGTTTGGTTTGTTTTTCTCAGTTGTAGATTATTTATTCAGCTGTATACGAGGTTTCTTTAGTGGTGATCTCCTTTAGTGGGGACGCATTGTTGTGTAAAACAAACCAAATTGGCTCTAATTAACTCCACCGTCCAGAGGTTTGTCTAAAAGTTTAAAAACTGCTGATGGTAGACGGTTCGAGCAGGTTTCTGCCCATTTTTCTTCTTGTTTAAAACACACACACACACACACACAATTATCTAACTTTATATAAACTTAGTTGTCAGTTCTCCTAAAATGATTTTTGTCCCTCAGAGCTCCGACGACCCAGAACTGTTCAGTCCCCTCCTGGAGGACGATGTCACCAAGTCTGCAGCCTGAACTTCTGCTGTTTACCTAAAACCTTTAGTCCTTCACATTTATTCCTGTCATTCATTTTCCATCAGCTGCTGCTTATCTGTTTAATCTGCATCAAATCACATGTTCTGCTGTATATTCAGATGTTGGTGGAATTTTGTAATTCTCAGCTATCATCTGTACAGTTCTACTACAGAGTTTATTATAACCAAAAAGTAATAAGGGAATGAAAACAATTTGTTGGATATTTTGGGGAAATTTTATGTGAATTTTTCATTCCAGTCAGTTTTTTTTTTTGCTTTCTTAACCTTTTGACATCAGATTAACATTTTATATTTCTAACATGTTTACAGCTGAGGGAATGACTCTTTAATTCTAGGTCACCAGGGTTTTATTCTGAAAGTAACAATAAAAAGAACTAATGTTTATACGTTGTGCACCAGAAGTCTCTTTGATAAAGAGAACATGTAGGATGAATTTCTATATCTCATGACTGCCAATAAAAAATTTCAATGTGGAAAACATGTATGAAGTCCATCCATCCATCCATTTTCATCCGCTTATCCGGAGTCGGGTCGCGGGGGCAGCAGCTTAAGGAGAGAGGCCCAGACCTCCTCTCCCCAGCCATTTGGGCCAGCTCCTCCAGGGGAATCCCAAAACGTTCCCTGGCCAGCCGAGAGGTTTAATCCCTCCAGCGTGTCCTGGGTCTTCTTTTGGGTCTCCTCCCGGTTGGACGTGCCTGGAAAACCTCACCAGGGAGGCGTCCAGGAGGCATCCTAACCAGATGCCCGAGCCACCTCAACTGGCTCCTCTCGATGAGGAGGAGCAGCGGGTCTACTCCAAGCCCCTCCCGCATGACCAAGCTTCTCACCCTATCTCTAAGGGAGAGCCCAGCCACCCTGCGAAGAAAACTCATTTTGGCCGCTTGTATCCGCGATCTCGTTCTTTCGGTCACTACCCAAAGCTCGTGACCATAGGTGAGGGTAGGAACGTAGATCGACCGGTAAATTGAGAGATTCTCCTTTCGGCTCAGCTTTCTCTTCACCACGACAGACCGGTACAACGCCCCCATCACTGCAGATGCAGCACCAATCCGCCTGTCGATCTCACGCTCCACCCTTCCCTCACTTGTGAACAAGACCCCGAGATACTTAAACTCCTCCACTTGGGGCAGGACATCGTCCCTGACCTGGAGAAGGCATTCTACCCTTTTCCGACTCAAGACCATGGTCTCGGATTTAGAGGAGCTGATTCTCATCCCAGCTGCTTCATACTCGGCTGCGAACTGCTCCAGCGAAAGCCGGAGATCACGTTCTGACGAAGCCAACAGGACCACATCATCTGCAAAAAGCAGAGACCTGATCCTTAGGCCACCAAAACGGATCCCCTCACCACCTTGGCTGCACCTAGAAATTCTGTCCATAAAAGTTATGAACAGAATCGGTGACAAAGGGCAGCCTTGGCGTCCAACTCTCACCGGAAACGAGCCCGACTTACTGCCGGCAATGCGGACCAAGCTCTGACACTGGTCGTACAGGGACCTAACAGCCCGTATCAAGGGGCCTGGTACCCCATACTCCCAGAGTACCCTCCACAGGGCCCCCCGAGGGACGCGGTCAAACGCCTTCTCCAAATCTACAAAACACATGTAGAATAGTTGGGCGAACTCCCACGCACCCTCCAGGACTCCCCCAAGGGTATAGAGCTGGTCCAGTGTTCCACGGCCAGGACGAAAACCACATTGCTCCTCCTGGATCCGAGGTTCAACTATCCGACGGACCCTCCTCTCCAGAACTCCTGAATAGAACTTTCCAGGGAGGCTCAGGAGTGTGATCCCCCTGTAGTTGGAACACACCCTGCGGTCCCCCTTTTTAAATAGGGGGACCACCACCCCGGTCTGCCAATCCAGTGGAACTGCCCCCGATGTCCACGCGATATTGCAGAGCCGCGTCAACCAACACAGCCCCACAGCATCCAGAGCCTCAAGGAAATCTGAGCGGATCTCATCCACCCCCGGAGCTCTGCCACCGAGGAGTTTTTTGACCACCTCAGTGACCTCTGCTCCAGAGATTGGAGAGCCCAAACCAAAGTCCCCAGACTCTGCTTCCATCCTGGAAGACATACTGGTGGGATTGAGGAGGTCATCGAAGTACTCGGCCCACAGATTCACAACGTCCCGAGTCAAGGTCAGCAGCACAACCTCCCCACTGTAAACAGTGTTGGTAGTGCACTGCTTTCCCCTCCTGAGGCGCCGGATGGTGGACCAGAATCTCCTCGAAGCCGTACGGAAGTGTTGTTCCATGGTCTCACCAAACTCCTCCCATGCCCGGGTTTTTGCCTCCGCGACCACCCAAGCCGCATTCCGCTTGGACTGCCGGTACCCATCAGCTGCCTCCGGAGTCCCACAGGCCAAAAATACCTGATAGGACTCTTTCTTCACCTTGACAGCATCCCTAACCGCCGATGTTCACCAGCGGGTTCGGGGATTGCCACCACAACAGGCACCGGCCACCCTGCGGCCACAGCTACGGTCAGCCGCCTCGACAATGGAGTCACGGAACATGGCCCATTCAGACTCAATGTCCCCCGTCTCCCCCGGGACACTTTCAAAGTTCTGTCGGAGGTGGGAATTGAAGCTCCTTCTGACAGGAGACTCTGCCAGACATTCCCAGCAGACCCTCACAACACGTTTGGGTCTGCCAAGTCTGACCGGCATCTTTCCCCACCATCGAAGCCAACTCACCACCAGGTAGTGGTCAGTTGACAGCTCCGCCCCTCTCTTTACCCGAGTGTCCAAGACATGCGGCCGCAGATCAGATGAAACGACAACAAAATTGATTATCGACCTGCGGCCTAAAATATCCTGGTGCCAAGAGCACATATGGACACCTTTATGCTTGAACATGGTGTTCGTTATGGACAATCCATGACAAGCACAGAAATCCAATAACAGAACACCACTCGGATTCAGATCAGGGGGGCCGTTCCTCCCAACCACACCTCTCCAGGTCTCACTGTCATTGCCCACGTGAGCATTGAAGTCCCCCAGCAGAACGAGGGAGTCACCCGAAGGAGCGCTTTCCAGCACCCCCTCCAGGGACTCCAAAAAGGGTGGGTAGTCTGAACTGCAGTTTGGTGCATAAGCACAAACCACAGTCAGGACCCATCCCCCCACCTGAAGACGGAGGGAGGCTACCTTCTCGTTTACCGGGGTAAACCCCAACGTACAGGCACAAAGATGGGGGGCAAGAAGTATGCCAACCCCTGCTCGACGCCTCTCAGTGGGAGCAACTCCAGAGTGGTAGAGAGTCCAACCCCTCTCGAGGAAACTGGTTCCAGAGCCAGAGCCATGCGTTGAGGTGAGTCCAAGTATATCTAGTCGGAACCTCTCGTGGGCGAGGGAACACTGCATCCATCCGTTGACCTCATCATAAGGGGTCTTTGGGCTGCACTTTGTCGGATCGCTCGCAGAGGACCTTTTTGCCATGGGTGACCCTACCAGAGGCATAAAGCCTCAGACAACTTAGCTCCTAGGATCATTGGGACACTCAAACCACTCCACCAGGATAAGGTGGCAGCCCAGGGAGGAGGCATTTCTCCTTGATAAGGGAATTTTAGTTTTTAAAGATTTCCAAAGTTTAATAATATTTCTGTCTTTTATTTTTGTGGTAATCTGCTCCTCCATGAGGTATAGGATCATTTAAATGTTGGTCAGCAGGTTTTCTCCTGGTTAATTGGTGCCAAAAACCGTTTCATAGCAACAGAAAGCAGATTAATAATTCATAGCTGCCTGCTTTAATGTGTTAATCTCATTGGAGGGAGGATTAGAGGGACCACTTCCCTCCTTTCCTATCTTTCCCTCCTACAGGTGTCGCAGGGTGTCACACCTGTTAGCGACCTCTTCTCTCTTGTCTCCTTTTGTCTGATCCGGGTTAGGGTTCAGGTCGCAGAGTCAGCTGCTGTGCAGAGGAGACCCAGAACTAACCTGTCTCTTACTGCATCTTCTTCTCATTCACTTTGGGTGCAACCTCCTGGCTCTAACAACACCTGGCTGCTGTTTGCTTGAATGTTTCTATGGTGACACAGCAGGAGTCATCAACTCACCTTTAGATCAGGAAATAAAAAACAGACATTTGTTCTTTACTTTTCAAACACACTCTGATCCACATTATATCTTCACTTTTACCTATTAAAGCTTTAAAGGTCTAGTTCACTGCAAAACTGTGTAATACTTGTTCTATTTTATATATAATCACCCCTCGGAGTTGCACATGCATGCTGAACATCCCCCTCATTAAGAAAACAGACAGGAAAACGATCGGGTCATAAAAAGCCAGACTACGTCACAGGAAAAATGAGCACTCATAGCCCCGCCCACCTTGGCGTGTGACCGCCCACAGTGCACGTCTTGGCTAGTTGAAGCTAACCATTAATTCCACCGCATGGTGAGACACGTTAGAGCTTTTATTTGTGGAGATAAACATCAATGTTGCATTTTGAGGAAGAGCAAATGGAGGCAGTGAAAGAGTCACGTTAGCCAATCAGAGGTGAGATGTTTGCATCTCATTAATATTAATGAGGAAGATTTGCACCCCACCCCGATTAAAGTCTACAGCCTGAAACAGGAGCGCCAGAGCTTTCCTTCCACAGAAAACTATTCACAAGGCATTCGTTTATATTAGAGACCACAGCAGATTTAACGGATCTGAGTTTAAAGATTTTAAAATTGTTGTAAACAATTAAAACAAAATAAATAAAACAATTTTGACAAGTGACTTCAAAGCAACAATGAGAACCTAAAAGTGAAGAAATGAAACAAAAGTAGATCATAAACTAAATGTGATGATCGTAGATTGAAAACAGGTGTTTGAAAAAAAGCAGAAAGGACAATAAAAGGAGCCAGCTCTACAAAATAAAACAGGAAGTGAAGAAAATACACAAGGAAGTAAAAATTAAAAACATTTTAAACACTGTAGAAAATCTGAAATCAATAAAGTCAATTAAACTTGAAATCAATTAGAATAAAAAAGCAAAACATGTCATTCATTTAAAAAAAAGAACATAAAACCTTGTTTCTATGCTGGTGAGGAGGAGTGTGTTTGCTGAAGGGTTAAACTTGTTTTCTCTTCTGAGTGAGAGGGAGGTACTTCTGGGAACAGCCTGGCAGAAGCTTCACTTCCTTGTTTCTAAACCAAAGATCTGTGTTTTCGTTGTTCGAGTCATTCAGATCAAGTAAGTCTTTTTGTCGGCTTTGATTTAGTTTTTGATTGTATTTAGTTACTAAGTAAACCACATGATAAAGTCTGTTTGACAAATGTGGAAAACTGGAAATGGTGGAAAAAGTTTGGTGTTTCTCAGGAGCATGAAGGCAAAAGAACGTTGTTTGTTTAGTTCCTCATAAATAAAGCAACTTCACTCTGTGATACCAATACAGGCAATTATTATGGACAGCAATATGTGAGAATTCATTAGAAAATTCATGGATTTAATGAACTTTAAAAATTTGGTATAAAATAGAAAATATCACAATCTTTAAATCCGTATGACTCTGATTTGTCCTGCCCCCTGATCAACAGACGAGTGGAAGATGATACACCAATGGAAAGTGTTTAGTTCACCATGATGGAAGGAGTTTGGTTGGAAAAACATAATAAGATGCTCAACAGAAGCGATATGGAAAGGACCTATCAAGCTGTTGGAGGAATGTGGAAATAGAAATGCCAACCATCACCACATTTCCTGGGATTGTAGTGTAGCATACAGGGAGGGGATGCATGAAGCAATACAAGAAATCCTTGATAGTAATTTAATTTTATGATGAATAGTCAAATATAGATGAATATCTATTTGGTATATTTACTGGTTGATCTAGTTCCAACCCTTATCCATGGTCACGAGCTTTGGGTAGTGATAGAAAGAATGAGATCTCAGATACAAGCGACCAGGCACGTCCAACCAGGAGGAGGCCTAAATGGAGACCCAGGACACACTGGAAGGAAGTTTCCAGGCTGGCCTTCAATGGGATTATTAATTTTTGCTCATCTGTAAAAACAGGAAGTAGATGGGGGCCTTTCAGGAACCAATCAGATTCCAGGAAAGTGGCCCTTTAGCCCCACCTCAATTGAGGTGCAGCATTCTGTTGCTTTACCAGCATCTAGAAAATAATATATATATATAAATATTTTAATTTGTTTTCTGTTTCCAGGAGCTAGAAGGATGTCTGTGACTATGAGCAAAGCAGATGGGATCACCGTCTTCACTGTGACCTCTGACCCTGACAGCCAATGGCCGCCTCTGTGTCAGATCCTTAAGAGTCTTTGCTACAGCCGAGTGTGCTGCTCCGTGTCCCCACAGCTCAGGAAGATCCAGAGAACGTCTCTGGCTGTCCTCGGGGTGAGCTTAGTTCTTCCTACATGTTCTGTTTGGGTTTGAATCTGGAGCGTTTTGTTTGATTTTAAACTTCAAATAAAACATTAATACAAATAATTGTCCATATTTAGTTGTTTCTTATTAGATGTTTATTTCCTCTTCATAAACAAAAACCTGTTAAACTGGTGTTTTCTAGCTTAATAGTGAGTTTGTTCCTCTTTCACAGGCTATACAGATTATGATCGGGCTGCTGAACATCGGCCTCGGCACCATCATTCAGCTGAGCTACACTTCTCCCTGGCCATTAGATTACATCGGACATCCTTATTGGCTGGGAGCGCTGGTAAGCAGATCTCAGCAGCAGGAAAGACAAGTTAGATATTTTTAAAGTTGGGCGGGGGTTATCATATTGAGAGTTCTTGATGTGGTGGTGAGACCCCAGAATAGTTGCTAATGGGGGATCTAATAAATAAATAAATCAAATCATGAGCGCCGTTTCCACTTTTGGAACTGCGGGATCATTTGACTGGAACCTTGCAGCATGCGCATGTCTCCACTTCAGTGGGCCGGCTGAAATGACCATTTCCTGGGCCGTTTCAGGAACCAAAGGAGTTCCTGAGCTAGGTTTAGGTACTTAAAGGCCCAGTAGCATCACTGACAGGGACATTTTTTTAACTCGCACTGATTGGTTGGAACTCAGCTGGAAATGACATCGACAAACGTTGCAAAACAAACAGCATTTGTAAAATTGGATAAGTTGTTGGTGAAACAGAATGGAAGGAAAAGAAAAGAAGCAGTGTTCACGCTGCTTTAAAACCGCCGTTACTAAACTCCCAACACAGAAAAACACAGCGGAAATTCCCCGAAAATGATGTCATTCACGGGGCTTTGTTGTCTCTCAGAGCACCGTAAAAAACAACACTTCTTCTGGTCATTGAACGCCACATTTTACATCACACAGCAGCTCTCCCTGTCCTCCGGCGTACTTTGATAGAATAAAACTTTTTATTAATGTCTGTTGATGGTTTTTGGCTCTGATCAGGGACATCACTCACTGCTGAAGCAGTCTCGATACGCTGATGTCGTAGCAAAGTCCTGAAAGGGCTGAACTTGTATCGAGACACAGCGGCTGAGAGGACGGAGCCATCGTATCTCCCAGTCAATTTTCCCCTTCCCAGAGATTTCCCGAAACTCCTATAGTGGAAACACGGCCACGGTGACCCGTAACAAGTCACTGGTGGTTACTAGGGTGACCCTAATCATCCACTAGGGGCAGCTTCAACATTTCTTTTGATCTTGGTTCTTGATAAAGTTTATTAATGAAATTATAGACTTATTCATTTAGCCTTGATTTTTACAGTGTATGTTGGAATTTCCGGTATTGACATAAATCTTTAGAACATTAGAATAAAATCTCAGATTATTTTCATTTTTACAGCCCTCAATGTGGCAGATTAAAACAAAACGAGGACTATTTTTAATTTAACGTACACAAATATAAATATATTAACTACACAGATGGTGTGACAGCTGAATAAGCATCTGGATATAATCTGACATGTGGAAGAATTAAAACTAACCCTGTTTTTTATCTTTGTCCAGACAATTTTATTTGGCATCATGTGCATTTTGTCTGAGCGGTATCCAAGTCCATGTCTGGTGAGTAGTTAAACATTTTATTTCTATAAACTTTATCTTTTTCTTCTATTTTTGTAATTTTAATGTAGTAATCAATCACGCTCAGAGTCATGAATGATAACATGTGTTTTTTCTTTGTTTGCTTTTGTTGAATGCATCTAAATAATCTTGTGTAGGGTACCTCCCACCCAGCTGTTTCACATTTATAGATATAAAATGAGACGATGGCTGCTTAAATTCTGGCTGTGACGTGTTTTCTGATGGGTTTGATCTTTCAGGTCATCTTGAACGTGACTCTGAGTGTGGCTGGAATAGCTTTTGCCATCACAGCCATTGTTCTCTACGGCGCCTCTGCACCAGGGTTTTATAGCTGGTGGTCCAACTGCGACCAGAGGGAATACTACTCCTGGAGACTTACCACACCAAGTCCATCTGCTGAAGACATTTATTGGAAAAACAAATGCTTGGAGGGAGAAGCACTGATTCTGGTGAGCGTTTTTAAAAGATATTTGCAGTTATGTGACTGATGCTGTCCACTTTCGTTTTTCATCAGATCTGGTGTTATTTTTAATAATTTACTAATTTTGTTGGGGTTGTTTTTTTATTGTCTTTTGATTCCACCAAAAGCCTTTTTATTTTCTTTTATTAAGCTGGGCATCACTCTGCTACAAACACCATCATAACCAACCCTGTTGTTTGAAAAAGCAGCAAGGCAGGATTCTAACTCCATGCATGTTTGGGGAGAACATGCTAACTCCACACAGAAGACTGTTGCTGGGATTTGGACCTGCAACCTTCTTGCTGTGAGGCAACAGTGCAGCCATCTGTGCCACCATGCATTCCTGATTTATAGTCAGACATACAACCAGATTCTACTGTTTCTTTAACGCTTCACTTATTTAAATCTGGACTTGATGCAACATGAAAAATAATAGAGAACTGGAAAAAACAACTCAGGCAGATCTTTGAGCTTCTGCTTGTTCCTCTGAAACAGATGTTTGATGTAGATTTCATTTCCTCTGCTGCCTTTTGGTCGTAGCTTTTAGTTCAAAGTAGATAAAAAAAAAGCCTTCTGCTTATTCTAGATGGGAGCCTTGATGATCTCCTGCTGTATGTTGTTGCTCTATCAAAGCTAGATGTTATTAGACATTGAGTCTGAATTTTGAAATCTAGAATGAATAAATAAATGCTCTTTGTGCCTCATCAGATGCTCCTGAGAGGCATTTATGGAGTGCTGATCGTCCTGTCCGTCCTGGAGCTCTGCGTCGCCATCAGCGTGATTGTGATGGGGATCAAAGCTCTGAAGAGCAGAAATAAGGAGAAAAACAAGGTAAAATGAGTCTGATGACTCCTTTATAAATGCTGTTTGGTTTGTTTTTCTCAGTTGTAGATTATTTGTTCAGCTGTATAATAGGTTTCTTTAGTGTAAAACAAACCAAATTGGCTCTAATTAACTCCACCGTCCAGAGGTTTGTCTAAAAGTTTAAAAACTGCTGATGGTAGACGGTTCGAGCAGGTTTCTGCCCATTTTTCTTCTTGTTTAAAACACACACACACACACACACACACACACACACACACACACACACACACACACACACACACACAATTATCTAACTTTATAGTTGTCAGTTCTCCTAAAATGATTTTTGTCCCTCAGAGCTCCGACGACCCAGAACTGTTCAGTCCCCTCCTGGAGGACGATGTCACCAAGTCTGCAGCCTGAACTTCTGCTGTTTACCTAAAACCTTTAGTCCTTCACATTTATTCCTGTCATTCATTTTCCATCAGCTGCTGCTTATCTGTTTAATCTGCATCAAATCAAATGTTCTACTGTATATTCAGATGTTGGTGGAATTTTGTAATTCTCAGCTATCATCTGTACAGTTCTACTACAGAGTTTATTATAACCAAAAAGTAATAAGGGAATGAAAACAATTTGTTGGATATTTTTGGGGAATTTTATGTGAATTTTTCATTCCACTCAGTTTTTTTTGTTTTGTTTTGTTTTTTTTTGCTTTCTTAACCTTTTGACATCAGATTAACATTTTATAATATTTCTAACATGTTTACAGCTGAGGGAATGACTCTTTAATTCTAGGTCACCACGGTTTTATTCTGAAAGTAACAATAAAAACAACTAATGTTTATATGTTGTGCACCAGAAATCTCTTTGATAAATGCAAAACCAAGAGAACATGTATAAATTTTTCTATATCTCATGAGTGCCAATAAAAACTTCAATGTGGAAAACATGTATGAAGTCCTTCATTGAAAATTTAACACAATGGGAAAATTGTCCAAAAATGAAACCAATTCATGCTTTTATTTTGGCAGAAAGGACTAGACGTGCAATCCTGCAAACTCACTGAATAACCAAAGCCTTGAAATGTTTGACTTTGATAGATTTGTTTGTCCGTTCTGCAGATTTCTGTTAACTTTGGCAGCAGCTGAAGCTTTAGGACATTCCTGCACTGACTCAGTCCTCTGGGCTCTTTAAAACAAAAGCTTCAACCTCCAGTCCAAAACAGAAGGACTCACTTTGAGAGGAGAACCTTTGAACGCAGACTTGTAGCGATACTTCTGAAACAAAGTGAGTGAGATCTCTGAGGTGTCAGACGGCTGGAGCATGTTTCCACCTCTGTGCCGGATCCTGAAGTCTCTCTGCTGCTCGCTGCACCAACAGGAGCTTCACTCCTGTTTAACTGCAGCTGTTGGGGTGAGAAGAGACATCTTCACCATCCACTAGGATTTAAAAATATCAGGTTTTCATCTGGTTTGTTTTCTCAGACCGTCCAGATCATGGTGGGTGTGTTTAACATCGGACTCGGACCGGGAAGAACCAGCACCCGTCCTGGAGACTTCACCAGCCTGGGAGCTGCTTATTGGCTGGGAGCAGTGGTAAATGGTCTGATGGATGATTTTACTCATCAACTGGTGCAGAAATATTCAGAAAACAAATGTATCTTTTTACCTCCAGCTTTCATTGTTTATAATTCAGCCGGCTCAGAAAAAGTCTTTTTAGGTTTACTTCTGTTTTAAAACTTTGAAATGAATGAAAACTACTTCCTGTAGCAAACCCAAAAGCTGTGAGTTTGATTAGGTCCAGTTAGAGATGAGCTGAGCTTTGTGACATGGTGCATTATCCTGCTAGAAGTAGTCATCAGAAGATGGGTCCATGTGGTCAGGGATAGGGATGGACATGGTCAGCAACAATACTCAGGTAGGCTGTGGTGGTTAAACCAGGCTCAGGTGGTTCTGGGTCTAAAGTGGGACCAGAACACCACCACTACCGCCATTATACCACCAGCAGTAGCCTGAAGCATTGAGACAAGGCAGGATGGATCTATCATGTTGGTGACACCAAATTCTGACCCGACAGCTGAAATCCAGACTCATTAGAACCAGAAAAGATGTTTCCAGTCTCTTCTGGTCCAGTTCTTGAATTGTAGCCTCAGGTTCCTGTTCTTAGCTGACAGGAGAGACACCAGGTGTGGTCTTCTGCTGCTGGAGTCCATCTGGAGCAGCTGGTGAGCTTCTGCAGAGCTGATTTGAGCTGCTGTTGTCTTTCTATCATCTAGAACCAGTCTCTGGTTGTTGGTTCCAATCCCAGTAAATCAGACCAGCCTGTGTGGAACCAACCACCATGGCATGTTCAAAATCCTTTAAATCTCCATTCTGATGCTCAGTCTGAACTTCAGCAGGAAAATCTTGGTGTGAATCAGTTGATGTGGTGTGCCTAATAAAGTGGCCATGACAGAACAAAAAAAAAATCAAAAAAAGTGTTTTTTGTTGTCTTTCATCTTCTCATCAGTTTATTGTAACAGGAATCACGTCCATTCTAGCAGGCCGGTTTCCTTCTTCATGCTTGGTGAGTTCATCTCTGCTAAAACGTATCAAAACTCATGTTCTTAATTTTAATGGAGAAGTCTCACCTCTCAGATGGGCTTCACTGTGTTCATGAACATCGCTGGTGCCATCTTCTCCATCACCAGCCTGGTGCTGTACGCCGTGGACCTGGGAGATGCTTCTCTGCTCTGGATATGTGATCGAGATCCTGATGCTGATCTTCATGATGACAGCTGTAGAAACGTGGCCCTCTTTGATCAGGTGAGCAAATCTGAATCATCACATCTGCTATAAACAGGCTTTTTAAATTATTATCGTTAATTATTCTGTTGCCTCCAACAGAATTTGCTGACATCCATGGACAAAACATTGACCTTCCTGGCTGTTCTTCTGCTGTTTGTCAGTATCTTTTTTGTCGTTCTGGGCATCAGATTTCTGCTCGGTGGGACGAAGAGGGGAGATCTTTGGAGCCCTGAGGATTCACACATCCTAAAAATTCAGGAGAGGACCAGTTTTTGTTGAATGTTCAGTTCAAGTTCATCTTTGTGTTTCAGGAAATGTTAGAATTCACAGAGTCTTCGACAGATTTAATATGTGTATACAACATCAGAGGAAAAACAACAATGTAATAAACAGTTTTATTTGTATTTGTTGCTCAGCTCTCTGAAAGCCCCATGTCATCCTCCCCAAACCATCAGGCCTCTGCCACCATGCTGGGATCAGCTGTTAGGGCTGACTTGTATTATGGGTCAACATCTCTTCTTTGGTGTCATGGCTCAAAAGTCTTGTGGTTTTTTTATTCGAACTCTTTAAGTAATAAAGAAAAACTGTAAAATAAAGCATCAAACTGCCTCTGCTAATGTCACCATTTTATTTATAACAACAGAAAGATTGATGTTGACTTTGGTTCAGGTGCTTGCAGAACCTTTTGGTAATCAGTCAGTTAATTAATCAATCACTTAGTCAATCAGTTACATATATATACCATCGACATATAAATCTATGGACATAGCCCGCCCATTTGGAAATACATATTCAGAATGATGCAAAATGGGAGGTTCCCACCGCCTCCATTTTGGCCGTGACACACGCTTCTTCACGTCCAGACAATCCATAAATGGGAAAAGAGGTGGAGCTGAGGGTGGGGCAGTGAGGGTTGGAGATAACAAAACCAATGTAGGAAGCTAAACTGAGCTAACACACGAAGCTAAGATGGAGAACCGAGACAGCGAACCACGCAGCTGTCTGGCTTCCGTGCGAGGCAGCAGTGTTGGTCGTCTGTGGAGCTGTAATATGGACTGTAAAAATACAAGCAGAGCCTCAGACCGCTGCGATCGGAGCCGTGCGCGCTGGCTGCTTACACGATGTCCCGCTCCGCTCCACTCCGGGGCAGATCAGCGGGACCTTAGCGGCATGCTAACTCGAAGCTAGTGGAGTTTTTCGGGCGCTTTTAGCGAGAGAAACGCAGTTGAGCGACTCCAAAGTGTAACGAGATCAGCTCAAACAGCTGGATTGTTTCTGTAGTCTCCGTCAGAGAGTTCCACAGGCTACAACCACAGCGTCAGACGGTAGTCAAGCAGCCGCGCGTCCCAGCTCCCTCGGGAGAAGGGAGTGTGCGGCTGCCTGTGTGTAGAGAGGTCGGGCGCCCGCCTCGCTGGACTGCGTGCCTCCGCAAGGATTAAGCGGCACATTCGCGGATCTCTGATCGCAGGCCGCTGCTGGTAAAAGGAGAGGCACGTTGCCCAAACTCGGCAAAGCTCCATTCTGCAGCGATGACCTCGTGGATCTTCGTCCCGAAGCCTCAGCTAGCCTCGGTTAGCTTGCCTAGCTCGAGTTACGGTACCCAGTCAGCCCCACGAACACATATTTCAACCCATCTTTGACCAAGCAGTGTTAAGTTAAACACAAAGCATCTTCCCCTATTCAACCAGCGAAATAAAGTACAGAAATATAATTTTACTTACTGATAAAAATGAAGCAGAGACTTCTTGGATGGTCTCTTGGTGCAAATAATTCCACAGCTTTCCCTCTTTGTCCAAATAATTCCATGATTAACATCCAAACACGAACACGCAGAAAACACAACTAAAGTTCAGAGTTGAAATGGCCGAACATCTATTAACGTGAGGCTGAGGCCTTCCTTGGAGCTAGCTGCTTATGCTAGCTCTGAAGCTAGCTCTAACGCTTGCTCTGACGCTCATGCTTCCTGTCAATCAAATCTAATTATTCATAATTTCAAGCATTTTATTACACCTAAACGAAAGAGTTACAAAAAAATCCACCCCCCTCAGAGTTGTCAGGACTATAAACTAGACCTATTAAACACAAAATGGAAAATTGAACCAGGCTGTAAAGATCTTTTTTTCAGCTGTGAAGTTGGCATTTTTAACATGGGGGTCTATGAGGATTTGCTCACTTCTGGACCCACCCCCAGTGGATGAGGGGAGAACTGCAATTTTTGCCACTTCCGTGTTTGCCTCATCTGTGACATAGATATCATATAAACACTAGATGCCTTAACTGGGAGTCGACCGCGTCCCTACACGGCGGCCATCTTACCTCGGACAGCTTACGTTCCGTTATCAGTGGTAGCAGATGGAAGGTGAGTGAACAACTTCAACAAAAACACTCTTAACTCGATTAAAAATGAACGGATTTACAAGCCGGTTGCATTATTACAATCCTTATAACACATAGGCTTGATATGACATACTTTAACATTTTTAAATTAACGGGCCAAATCCGTCATATTTTACAGCCACATCTCTGGCGTTTATAACAAACCAAACCGTTTGAAATTCGGTTGAAATTTGAGCAAGTTAGAGTTATTTAAATAGTACATTCACCATTGACACCAATGTTACGAAAGGGGGCAGCTGTCCGAGGTAAGATGGCCGCTGCGTAGGGACGTCCGTCCAATCGACGAACAGCGCGGGTAAGGCATCTAGTGTTTATATGATATCTATGATCTGTGACCCAGACGGGTTCCCCCTTGATATATACACACAGTGTGGCAGGCCACCAAGGCCACCAGGAGGCTCCACTCACACCCAGAAAAGAGGATGCGAACAGGATGTGATGTGTGAGTTGTATGTATGTAGCTTGCGTTGTTCTGTAGTGCTGCTGCTCAGTTGGAGTGATTAAAAGATGTGATCAGACCTACTCACGTGTCGTCCCTGACTTCCTCCACAGCAGCATATATTAATCTATCAAAGACAGAGGGTAAAACAAGCTAAGAACTGAGATGAAAAGAAACACATTTTCAGTTACGACGAGACAACATTTCCCAGAGTGCATTGCTAAGGAAGCAGGAAATGCGGAAGGACAAGTCAGCTGACTAAACTCTTTGCTCTGTTATTTACTTCACTTTCATCAACCTTATTTAGGTGTTTTTGTTGTTTTTTTTTTTACCGGTTTTATTCTTCGGTGAGGACGACAGCCATGTTACGACCCAAAGCTCTGACGCAGGTCCTCAGCCAAGCGAACACAAACGGAGTCCAGAGCACTCTGTAAGTACGAGTTAGCAACAAGCTAACAAGATGCTATTTACTTTGACTGTTTTTTTATTTATTATTTTTGGACGAGAAAACCCCATGTTAAGAAAGACAAGTGTTGTTTATTGGAAACTAAATGCGCGAAATGCTGAATTTTAGTTATTTGAATGTAAAACGTGCGCAGTTAATGATTATTATTGTAGCTGTTAGCTGTTTTCTATCATGTCACAGATTAGAATGTTGTTGCAAGAGTTTATAACAAATGCCTAATGATCCATTTCAGTAAAAAGGGTTTTGATAATATGTCTAATTTACACATTAGTCTCTAAAATAATCAATCTTTCTGTTAATTGTATGTTGTGACATTAGCTGCACTATCTGAATAAGTTAAGTAGAACTAAACAAACAGACATCAGAAATCTTTCCAACACAATCAGATAAGTTATGAGCAGGCTGTCCTGTGGTAATGTTCTGATGGAAACGTGTCACTTATTCTCCTCAGCTTGCTGAATAATGAAGGTTCTCTCCTGGCTTACTCTGGTTATGGAGACACCGATGCACGCGTGACAGCTGCCATCGCCAGCAACATCTGGTCAGCTTACGACAAGAATGGCCACCAAGCCTTCAACGAAGACAAGCTTAGCTTCATCCTCATGGATTGTATGGTGAGAAACCAAATAACCTAACCTCAAACAACCTAATCCTGGCCTAAAAATTTGAACCTTCTTCTGTTGATTTATTTTTCTTAAGGAGGGAAGAGTGGCCATTACTCGTGTAGCCAACCTGCTGCTGTGTATGTACGCCAAAGAGACCGTGGGATTTGGGATGCTGAAAGCCAAGGTGGTTTGGGGGCTTTTCTTGTGTCCCACTTTCTGCTTTTAATGAATTTATTCTTTTTTTTGTTGGAGTTCTGCTGCTTATAAAACATGTTAATTGAGTTTAAAGCACTATTTAACAATGGGTGACAAAGAAAACTTGCTTTTAAACCTTTCAACACTTTCTGTTGACATACATTAAGTTCACATATATAACACTAAGTCTTAACTAAACCTTTTTTAGTCTTAAAAAATAAGAGCAGATCATTAAATAAACCCTTGAATGTGCAAATCATTAGAAACTAATCATGTAAACACAGATTAAACCACCTTTGGTATCTATGAGGAATGTGCTGAGCGTGTCTGCTTCACTGTTTAAAACAGAAAGTCCTTCAGAGGCATGTAGAGCAGCAGATTCGGCTCATCAGTGATGACGACTGCTTTGTGTTGAAATCAATATCAAGTCTGTTTGAAAGCAGCTCACAAGTGATGAGACCAGAGCATCGTGTTTACGTGTGGTCCCCCCGTCTCCTCTAGCGGCTGCACTGGTTCATCTGCTCATCTGTAGAAATCAGGACGGTCAGTGGCTGGTATAGAGTAGAGATAGACCTCCTCATACAGAATTTGGCTAATTCAGATTCATCTTTACTATTATTGGGATAGTTTTTTATTTCCATTACCATGAAAATCACGATTCAGGAAGTTAAACAACTTTGCATTGAAGATCTGCTGTTGGCATGGATTATTCCTGTGGTCGTGATTTTTATTTATTATTAAAAAACTTCACTTTGACTGGCAGTAAATGTAAATTCTGAGATGGTTGCTAAGGAAACTACGTGGGTGCTCAGAATGTAAATTATTATATAACATCACTGGATCAATCTCCTGTGTAGAAAAACTTATACAGAATAAAAATCATCAGATTGGACTAATGGCGCCCTCCAGTGGCTGCATGTGTCATGTGCAGCTTCTTGTTCAGATTCTAGTTTTGACTCATTTATTTATGAAGCTGGTTGGTTTTCTGTCCTGTGCTGAAGTTGCAGTAAACTCAGGGTTCCTACAGGTGCCTGAAATCCTTGAAAATGCTTGAATTTTAATCTGACATTTCCAAGGTTTTAAAGGTGCTTTGAGTTTTACTCTAGCTAGCAAGACAATGTCCTGGGAATTCTCTGCCAGGATCCTTTTTGTTGAGCGAAAGGACATTTTCCTAATATTTACTGTAGATTCACTTGACCCTGAGCAGGTTTAAACCAAACTGTAAATGTTTGTCTGCTGTGTTTTGTATTAAAACCTGCTTGATCTTCATCCAGTGATGTAACCAGAGGTTGTAGAGTAACCAACTGGACTTGAGTCAGAGAATTGATACTTGATCATAATATTACTGCAGTAAAAGAAAAAAGTACCTTCAGAATCTTTGAGTCTAAAAACTTTAGCTACAGCTCTGCTTTTGTGGTTAACTTGCAGCAAGAACATTTTGCACTTGGTTATAGTGACTTTACCTGCCCTGTGACCCAGCCAGGTATAAAACCTCTCACTAAAGTGGGGTGCGTACCAATTCAGAGTGATTCCAAATGAAAATCTGTTCAGGTTTGTGTCTCCAACTGGAGCAGCTCATGGACAACCTGGCTAAAGATCAAGTTCAAGGCAGATCTGAGCTGAAGCTGAAGTTTTTGATCAGTTTAAAGGTCGTAGGAGAGATTTTACCTTTAACTGGGTTTATTGTGTTTGTAGGCAGAGGCTCTGGTTCAGTATCTGGAGGAACCATTAACTCAAGTGGCCGCATCGTAGTGAAGATCTGACCGATGCCACGGCGCCGTGCTTCTGTTTGTCTGGAATGAAGAAGAAGAAGGAATCAGCTGTTCATGTCGTCTGTGGGCTGCTGTAACCCTCCTGTCCATCACTAAGTGCACAAAGCGCCATGTCTCCCAATGGAGGGGTGTGTGTGTGTGTGTGTGTGTGTGTGTGTGTGTGTGTGTGTGTGTGTGTGTGTGTGTGTGTGTGTGTGTGTGTGTGTGTTAACAGCTGAAAAGTGATTCCATTTTCAGTTTTCACTCAGAATCAGTTTGTTTGTAGTTTTGCTGCTCAAAGCAAAACGGAACATTTTTCAGGAGCCACAGATGCACATCATGATAAAACCCGTGTGTGGAGACTTTTATAAAAAATTGTCTGAAAAATGCAGTTGAGATTATTATTTACTTGTGTTTTATGTCAAAGGTGTTTAATAAATGAGATCCTGGCTCAAAGTCACATGTTGTTTTATTTTTTTAAATCCTGCTCTGAGCTGATGAAGGTTGAGTGTGTTTCTCCCTCGTTAACATTTTCCCACTTTTACACTATTTAAAAAATGCAGTTTTGAGGGAGATGAGCTTAGATTTACTTTAAAACTCTTAAATTGCTGAATTTAAGCGATGAGAAGCTTACTTTGCTTGTCTTTGAGTTTCATCACCAGGTAGATTTATTTCTAATCAGATTCACACGTATCAGATCAAACTTTTCACTCTTTCAGTATAAAATACTCTAAAAACCAAACATCATTTTAAAAAAGTCATTAGAAGATCTGAGTAACTAAATTAAAACTCTTGGATGTGGTCTAAGTCCATTTAATCAACTAATGAGTTTTAATTGATACCAGTTAGATTTTCTCTTGTATTTGAGGCATTAGCATCAAATATTTGCTCACCTGCAGCCAGGTAAATAAAAAAAAGCCTCAGCTTTCAAAATAAAAGCTTTAGTTTCCCAAATCTGGAACTAAAATGCTTATACATTTTTACAATAGTCAAACAATACAAAATCTTTAAAAACAGTTTTAATTCACCTGGTTCTGTTTCAGGCAGGTTAGATCTCTATTTGCCTTTCCTGTGTTTTCTGCTGAAGGGAAAATCCAAGTAGACAAAATAAAAAAGAAAAAGTTGGACAGCAGGCAAGAGAATGATGGTGATTTAGTGTAAAATAAAAATAAAATAAATATAGGAAGAGTTTAATTTTCAAAAAACTTTGTGCAATATTTTAGAGTAGAGAAACCAACAGTGTTATTATTATTGAGCAAATTATTACAAACAAGGCATTTATTGAACATATAATTATTTATGTTGTTACTTCTGTAAGAACTTCCTTCTGTCCTTCACAATAAGAGCCTGAAATGTTTGAAACTTGGTTACAATAATCATAAATCATAAAACATTCAGGTTTAGAAGCAGAACAAGGTGAACTTCCTCAGACTGTTCCAGAAACAACCTTCTTCTACTTTAATCTGACATTTTCCTTCTTCTCACACACTGATGCTAATAATCCCTGGTAGGATGTAATGGAAACATTTGTTATTTATTATAAATAAGGACAAAGTATGACTCAGCAGTCTTGTGCTGAATGTTTACCAGGGCTTGTTTTGACTCTGATTTCATGTAGAAATGAAATATTCTGCTGAGACCTGAGCCTTTTTCAGTGTGATTTTTTTTATTTCTCCTAGTTATTTCAGCTTAGCAGGACCTCATCAACATTAAAAAAAAAGCTGTTTTTGAATATTTGGTAAAATCTGATATTTAAAAAAAATAATAAGTTAAATAAGAGACTGAAAATAAGATTTTAAACCAAAATCCAGTCTCTCTAAGGAAATAAAAACCAGTTTAAGTTGAACGGAGGAAACCATCATAAGCCGGTTTCCTCTTTGGGGGACGCAGGGTCCCAGGAGGACGGTTCCTGCTGCCTGATCTGCTCCACCAGGAGGCGCCTGATCACCCTCCCCATGTGTACCTGCCACTCACCTCACCTGTCCAACCTGCCTGGCTCTGACTCAGCCTAAGCCACGCCTGTTTGTGCTCCACCGCTCCCTGATGGAAGCCCCGCCCCTGCAGCAGCACTGGGATATGCTGCAGCGTGTCCTGTTCATACACACCACCTCTCTGCTCTGCTCCCTCAGGAGAGTGAAGGGCAGAAAGCTGCTGACAGGCGTCCATGTGGCCAAACACCCTCTTCCTCTTCAGAGTGTGAGGATCTGCAGACCGGGCTGGTTCAGGATCAGTGTCGCCTTACATCCTGCCTCCTGACTGAGTGTGGGACCTGAAGGACGGCAGCGCTGAATGGACACAACATGGGGTCAGATGAGGCTTACAACTTTGTTTTTAAGGGTGAGAACATGTCTTCCTCTCATCTTTGATTGATCCATGGACACATTCTTAAACACTTTGGAAGGTTCTCCTATTATAACAACTCCATGGTAGTCTAATTATACTTCCTTGTTTATTATTAACCTTCCAGTTCCAGGACTGAGTTTGCTGACTGTCAACAGAATGCAAAGCAGGACGGGTAAAAAAACAACCGAACACTCAGATCATTGTCAGACGACTCTGCCTTTAGATCAGTTAGATTTAGACATTCAGGTGAATTATTATTATTATTATTAACATCTTAGTGAAGCATCAACTTCATTTTCCTGGAAAAAATCACCTACAAAACTAAAGAAATCTACAAAACACGGATGCGTTTGACTTAAAAGTTAACTAAACTTAAATCAAAAGTTCTGCATATTGTATTTTATTTATGAAATTATTGCATCAAAAGGACACTAATATTGAAGTGATGTTATAGGAGAGCAGATGTTTTATCCAGATGTTACTGGGTGCCTCCTAACATGTGACATTAAAATCTAAGTTTCATGAACAAAAATGTCAATTCAAGTTTCCTGAAATCGAAGGAACAGAAACTAAAATATGTTCTAAAATTATTCAAAAAATACAGAAGCAACAGAGAAACTTGGTTATAAAATCAGCAAAGTAGCACCTGTGATGACCAAAACACGCAGTAAGTGAGCAATGGCGTTCAGTCTCACAGCTTCGGTTCAGTCTCATTCCGGAGCAGGATGTTTCATTCACTGATGTTCAGTCATTTTTGCTGCTCCGGAGCATACAGATGTGTGTTAACACAAGGAGGATGGACATTAGATATCACCATAGCAACAGTTGCCCATCAGTCTGGAAAAGGTCAAATGTCATTTCTAAACTACCAAGACTTCTTCCGAAAGATTAAAAACATGTAGAGTCATTTCAGACAGCAGTGGACGTCTCATCAAGTTCACCCTGCAGTCAAAGATCAACGCTTGAAGGAAAGAAAGTCAAAGAGATGCATCTCTGATGCTGCAGGTCAAAGGTTAAAGTTCACGATCGAACACTTAGAAAGAGAAATTAAAACTTTTTTTTTTTTTAAGAAAGAAAGTTTGAGAAAGATTTTCTTAAAAACATCAAATTAAGTTTATAAAGGTTCATCAGAGCGAAACACAAAGAACACTGAGATGAGAGACCTTTACAAACTCCAGCTGTCAGCACCAGGGGCGTGTCCAGAGGGGGGCTGGGGGCCACAGACCCCCCCTGCTAAAAGGCTGGCCACCCCAAAACTGAGACAGTAAAACATCTAGAACATTTCAACAATAAAAACATAAAATATAAAACATATGAACAATAAAATATCATGTGTAAGATGACATTTTCACAGTGGAGCTCAAAAGTCTTACTGTGCCACCCTTGTTCAAATTTGTGCCTCTACCTGGCCACCCCAAAAAAAATTCACTGGTCAGCACGGTGTTGGAGGACTGATGAGTTGGGCACCATGAACCTCGCTAGTCTGGAGTCAAAGATCACCTTCGTCTGTTTGTTTCTGCATTCTGCATCTTACGTTATTAATCTCACGTTTTATCTCATTTTTGATTAGAAAATACTGTTTTTAATGGGACACCATCCCACATGTCTCCATATTTAAATCTAACAGCAGGGGATGGTTTTCTGTACTTAATGTTCAGCAACAATACAGTAAATAATAACAACAATAATAATAATGTAATCTATCATTAAAATGTAGACGGTTATAAAGCTGTTCTCAGCCTGTGGAACCTCATGTGGTTCTTCAGGCCCTCTTAAATGACTTTTTGAAACTTTAACCAAAAGAAAAATAAGTAGAACCTGAGTCACACAAAAGTTTCTGCAGTTTTCCCCTATTTTTGCAACACGTGCACCAAGTTTCCACAACAGGAAAGCTGTAGTAGATTGTTTCATTTCAGGACCAGCTCAGGTTTAGAGCTGAGCTCATTTGTGCTTCTTTCTGAGTTGCTTTGCTCCAAATTCACCAGAAAACAAACATTTCTAAATATTTGTTCAATTTTTAAAGGCATAAAGTGGGCTAGTATATATATTGTTTTCTTGTTTAGAACTATGGAGTTCATTTATTCATCTTTCAGCTAAAACTGAACTATTTAACTCTACGTCTAAATTTCTGGAAAATGTGTTCTGTTGTTGCAATACCACCTATGAACACTAGATGTCGCTATGGTGTCCGTGTTCCATACTCAACCTTTAAATCTATTTCTAAGTAACAGAAGAGATGATTAAAATATGTCTTTATCAGCTGTAAAGGCTGCAGACTCCTGACTTAGTCCCTGATTATAAAACACTCCTGCTCTGTAATCAGCTAATGTTGAGAAATGTTGCCGTTTTAATTGTTTTCATCAGATCTAGACATCTAAACATTTTTATGTGAAACTTTCTTCTTCTAAAGTTTTAACTGTTTCTAAATCAAAGAAACTTCCTGTCTTCATGTTACAAATTAAGTGAGTTAATATAAATTCCTTCATGTTTGTTCATGAAGCGTCACAGGTTCACTTCAGTAAAACTAAATCAGTTAAATCTGATACCACCTGGAATGTGAGTCTCCACATTCTGCTGCTCTGTTAGCACGCCGGCCTTTATATTAAAAAACAAAGTTTCTATTTGCTTTTAGCATCAGCCCTTTTATAATTAATATGCAACACTTCATTTGTAATGTTTATTTTTGTCCATCCTGACCCCGAGGTTGAATATTTTAGGTGTTTTCCAGCCGCAGCATTTTCAGCCCTGAAGGTCATCAAAGCAGAAACAACAAATGGAGCCTCGCTGCACCCTCATCAGGTTCTTCCAGGTTTCCCGAGGATAAACCGACCCGACCTGTGGAGCGATTCGAGACGCTCGTCCCGTATTTCCATAGAAACTACAAGTGTTGTTTGCTCAAGAAGTTACTCAGTAGCAGAAGAAAATGAGGAAAGCAGCTCAGTAAACCTGGTCCTACAGTGAACACTAACCCAAAACAAGGCAAAGGAAAAACAGCCTGTAAACATTGGGTTATGATCCCAGAGCTCAGGTTAAACATAAAAGTGGGATTTTAGGGGAATCAGCAGGAAAATAACTGAAGTTTATTATAGCTGTTGGAATGATTAAAACAGTGATTCCCAACCTGGGGTCCGTGACCCCCAAAGGGGGTCCCCACAAGATTTCAGGAGGTCCCCATTATTTTGTCTGTGATGAGGTTGTGAGGTTACCAAGGATATATTTGTAAAAATGTGTGATTATACTCATAATGATTTTAATAAATAACAAATGAGGGTAGGGGTGTCCAACGTGTGGCTCACGGGCCATTTGAGGCCCTCTGTGGGGTTTAGTGTGGCGGGTAGAATTTTGTCCTGTCAGCTGCTGATGCTGTACTTTGTCTTTAAATGTTTTGGTTACGTGAGGAAGGAGAAAATACAGAGATAAAAGTATTTTTCAAATGGAAAATGTTAAGTCTAATCAACAGTATTAAAACTGAACTTAATCCAGAAACAGACACATTCCAAACACAGCTTGTTTCTGATGTTCCTTCTGAGTTTACAGAAGATTAAAACTAGGAATGTCCTGATTGTTGATTCGCTCCACTGCGTTCTGCGTACGGCCACATCAACGTTCTCAAATTGGCGCCACCAAAAATATAATTAACACACGATCATTCATGTGCGCTCATATTATCTGGTACTTTCTGTCTTTTATTCATACCTGACGCGCTTCGCTGCTACAGAGTTCATCACTCGCGCTCCGGTGATTTCACCTCTTTGGCACAGCTGCGCAGCGCGCACTCCGCAATTATTGCGGTCGGTAGATCTCTTTGGTCGGCTTAGTTCAAAAGTAACTCATGAGGTGAAAAAGTAGGAAGCCAGGCAGCTTTTGGGGAGGATTGAGAGGAGATGCAGGAAGATCAGACAGGACAGGAAAATAATAAAATAAAACACAAGAAAACAAATCAAAGTGCTTGAAAAGGAAAATGTAGGTAGATTTGTCCAACTACATGTTTTTAACTTTATAAAACAATAATTTATACATGTAATATTTATATTTGATGCAATTCAGATCAGCTTCAAAACTCAGCCCCTCACCCAGGGCCGTTTCAAGGCATTTTGGGGACCAAGGCAAAATAGACCCTGTAGTATTAAAATAAGGTTAATTAAATAAAAAATATGGAACATCCTGGATCTGTTAATTTGCTTTTGTTTATTATTTTTTTAATGTATTATATAAATATCGGATCAGGACTCAGTATCGGTAGATACTCAAAATCAAATGAGACTCGGGGGCTAAAATCCTGATCGGGACATCCCTAATTAAAACTGAACTATTTAAACTGTAAGTGTTGCTTTAATATATCCTTTGGTTCTGAATGTGTAAATGCAGCTCATTATGGTGATTTCACAAAAGTCCAAACGCTTTTTTAAACTCCCTTCACACCCAAACGCCACAATTAAAGGCTTTTCAGATTTCATCAGAACTTCAGGAACAAGCTGTAACTTCATCTTTTCCACTTATGAGCAGACCTCAGAGCTTCTGTTGTCCTAAGGTGGTCTCGTGTTCCCGTCTGGACCAGCTTAGCCAAGTGAGTCAGACACTCAGGACTGAAACCCAAATATTAGTCACAGATCCTGGGGGGTGGGGGTCTGTCCAGAATGAAAGGGAGCAGCTGCTGAACTTGCTCCACCTGATTTGGACTCACCTTGCCCTCATCCTGGTTGTTTCATTTACAGAAACAAAGGCTCACTTGTGACAGATTTTTGTTTCCTGTAGGGAAATGTATGGCTTGCACAACATTTCTCTTTACCATTACGTAGTGTTTACCTGTGCATCATAATGAACCTTGTGGTGTAATGCTCCAGGTCTCAGACAGGTAAGGCTGCAGCTTTATGGAGCGACTGCAGAGAGGACACGCCTAAAAGCTTTTATTATGAAGGATCAGGTGGTTGACTTTTGCAATAATCAAACCATTAAAACAGAGGAAGAACTCAGAAGCTCTTTTGTGTGTTTCAGTCGTTCTAATCGGAGAATCTGGGGTTGGAAAAAGCAACCTGTTGACCCGCTTCACCAAAAATGAGTTCAGCCATGACAGCCGCACAACCATCGGAGTGGAGTTCAGCACACGGACCGTTCAGCTCAACGGCTTGACCATCAAGGCCCAGATCTGGGACACGGCCGGGCTGGAGCGGTACCGGGCCATCACCTCTGCGTGAGTCCCAACGACCATCACGGCTTCATTTGTGTGTTAGAAATCCTCAGAAAGGGGTTCCATGTGTCATAACTCTTGTTTAAGGGGACCAGAACATCAACCAACAGAAAAAACTGTTTCCCTTTTCTCCTGAGTCATGCCAATGTGCAGATTCATGTTTAAAGCAAATTTATGGTGATATCTTTTATCACAACTGTCAGTAAGGAAGCTGATTTGCCCAAATTCCTGTTGCTTCCTGTAACCTGCAGGTCTGGTAGAGCAGGTTTGACCCTGGATCTTATCAGAGCCTGCACTAAAATAAAGGTTTAATTAAACAAACACAATAAAACACACCAGGGTTCAGACCAGGTTCCACTCATGTTGAAACAAACTCCTTTTGATGCAGACTAAACGGCTCTGAAAGTGTGAAATAAGTCCTCTCTTATCTACTGTAGGCAGATCCCTGAACAGCCTCATTTCATAGAAATCAAGTTTACGTTGTTCAGGACTGATGAGCTAACAGCTAGGGTCCAGCTAACGTCATTAAACAGCTCCATTCCCCTGAATCTGTCAGGAGTTTATTCAATGTTATTTATTACCCTTCACGCCTATCAGCTTCACATGACCTGGTTATTTACATGGAACTGTGGTTAACTACTATCACCAGTATCCTGAGATAGAACTTCTGGTGTGTTTAGTGGTCGGATCAAGCAGGATTTTTGTAGTCATTCAGGAATGATCACTTAATTCATCCGTCATGGCATTGTAAAGGCTTATAAATAATAATTCATCAAACTTATATAGCGCTTTGTTAGGACACTCAAAGACGCTGCATGCACTCACACATTCACACACTGCTGATGATGGTAAGCTACTGAGTAGCCACAGCCACCCTGGGGTGGTCTGACAGAAGCGAGGCTGCATTGTTGCGCCATCGGCCCCTCTGACCACCACCAACAGAGGCAATTCGGGTTAAGAGTCTTGCTGAAGGACACAACGACAGCGACAGACCGAGCGGGACTCGAACCACCTTCCGATTGCGGGGCGTCCACTTAACTCCTATGCCACTGTCGCCCCTAAAGTCATATTTGTATAAAATGCGGTGAAATTTAAGAGATTTCTGCCTTCTCCACCTTGGCCTTGGTTGCAGTCAAACTAGCTGTTAGCTCATTTGTCCTCGAGGATGTGAGCTCTATTTCTCTGAACAGAGGAACTAGATGGAAATGATGAAACAAGAAGAAATGAATGAATGAATTAAATCTCAGGTATTTCTGTCCCGTGTGACTTGGAGGACGTGCACCTCTAGGTGACACAAGCTTGTTCTCCAGCTCCGCTGGTTGTTGAGCAACCTGTGTGTCCGCATCTCAAACCGGTGTTGTTATCAGCCCAAACACAGGCGAGGACTACACTTACCCTCAAGTCCACTAAGAAAGCACTCACCTGGAAAAGCAGCAGCGGACACTCTGAGGCTCTGGTTGTGAACTCTCAGCCCTCTGTGGGCCTCGCTGCTATCTGAACACACCACAGATTTCCTCTTTTTAATTAAACTGGATGGATTAACAGTGGAAACCGGTTTGGAAACAATAAAGCCATGTCCGTTTTATTTTTCAGACATAAAAGAGTCTGAGGCAACGCTACACAGCTGGATTAGCTCTTTTCTTGTCCGCCTGGCTTTTGCAGTAATTACCCACTGACTTACTCCAGTATGTAAATTCCTCTCCAGTGGAATTTCCCATTTATCCCAGCTAAAACCCATTAAAGTGGAATTAATTAGGCTGCTGGAAGGACGCAGGGCTGTAATTGATTAGTTCATAACTTCAGTGCAATCAGGGCTTATTAATCATTTTTAAATTGACAGCAGGAGGAATTAGTTATTATCAATAAAGCTGCTATTGTCTGGGTTTTTTGGTCATAAATCAAAAAAATATCAGATGTCAGAGTGTTCTCTCCTATTGGAGGAAACCTACTCCTGAAGCCAAAGTTGAGATGTTTTGGCACAGCTTCAACGCTCTTGTTGCATAATTCTTGGCTGCAGCAGACAGATTTGCAGAGAAAGATGCAGGAGAAGGTCAGATTTAGAAGAACACCAGAAAAAAGACAAGTATTCATTTTCAGGTAGAAATCAGCATAATGCTCTCTGCTTTGTACGAGCAGTTTTGATGCCAGGTTTACAGCTGGAGTTCTCTTAAACGTTTCTAAGATCCAAACAGAATTGGGTAAAAATGATTAATTATTTTATGATCTTAATGCTGAGAATGAGCTTTGAAAGACGCAAATCTGACTTTTTGCATCCTTTTGCTTCTATGTGGGTCTCTACTTCCTCTACAAACACTTCCAAAATGAATAAAAACTGTCAGTTTGGTTTTAGGAATTACCTGCCTAAAATTATTTCTTTCAAAAAGTCTTCGTTTGTGACATCACAATAAGGAAAATCAGCGTAGAGACGAAATAGATAGGATTCGGGGTGCTCAGTGAGATCCAAGCTTACGGTCAATCAAGAGCTGCCAGTTTACCTGTCATGGATGTTTTTTTATAACTGTGGGAGGTAAAGGGAGTACCCAGAGAAAAGCAACCCATACACAAGGAAAACAAGCTCCAGCTGTGAATCAAACCCAAGACCTTCTATAAGATACATCAGTGGTACCCAGCGGCTCCACTGTGCAGAAACAGGATGTTTCATATAAACCACGTGCTGATGGAGAAGCTCTAAATATGGTGTCCTTTTGTCAGGTATTACAGAGGTGCTGTTGGAGCCCTGTTGGTCTATGACATCACCAAACATCTCACCTATGAGAGTGTGGAGCGCTGGCTGAAGGAGCTGTTCGACCACGCCGACCCCCACATCGTTGTAATGCTGGTGGGAAATAAAACCGACCTGGAGTCAGAGAGGTCGGTGCCCATGGAGGAGGCCAAAGACTTTGCAGGTAAAGGTTTGGTTTCTGCGCCTGTCACCCAGAATTCTTCTCCATTAATCAAAGAAAAATTATATTATCTTGCTTCCCAAAACTCCAGACTTGGATGTGCATGTGCGATACGGAAACATTACACATCTTGTGGCACTAAATGTTGTCGATTTATTTGTTTGTTTTAGAAAAGCAAGGCTTGTTGTTTCTGGAGACTTCTGCTCTGCAGTCTACTAATGTGGAAGCAGCGTTCAGCAGCGTCTTAGCAGGTAACCGTTCATTTTGTTCTGCTTATAGATCCAACAGAACACACGTGGCTGGGTTAAGTGTCTAATAGCATTGAAGCTGCTAAAGCTGAGCCTGAGGAGTTTCTTTCAGATGCTCCTCTCCTCTGCAACACAATTTCTTATAAATATGTGTTGCTTTTGCTTTCTTTGTCACTCAGTTTCCCTGTTTTGGGGACTAGACGAACACTGTTGTGAAGAATATTCTTTAAATCTATGAAATATGCTAATTTTATGCCACAGCGATTCATAAGAAGGTGAGCAGTAAGGAAGTAGTCCGAGGCTCCATCAACGCCGTGACCCTGAACAGTTCCAGAGGAGAAAACTCAGAGGAGCAGAAACCCTGCTGCAGGAACATCTGACCCCTCCATTCCTCAGGGACCCTCAACGCTGATCTGGGATCTGACTAGAGACGGGCGACAGGGTGGCTCGGGTGACGGCATGGTGAAGCAGTGCTGCTTTGAAACAACAGAAGATGTGTGGGCTTGAACGTTTCAGCTGATGTGGCTGAAACCAACTTCAGGTTTTAAAAAACAACAACTGCTCCCTCTTGAATGAAGGTCCAAGCTAAAGAAAATCAACCTACTCTTCTACAATAATCTAGAATTCATTCAGAAAAGTCTGTGACACAAAAAAACTATCATGTAATTTTCCAGAATGCAACGATTTCATGATTGATTCTTTTTAAATCAGCTGTTTGTTTACATTGTGTAAAATTTAGCCTCTGAGATGATTTAATGATTTTACTGCTTTATTGTTTATCTGGTAAATAAATAACTTATGGAAACAGAAGAACTATTATTGGTGTGTAACCAAAGATTTGTTCCCCTACAGGAGACTCTTGGATGTTTTAGATTCTAGCAACAAACATTTTGATTTTATTTGGCTTTTTTTGTGTAGAAAAAAGCATTGGTGACTTCCTGGATGAATAAATAAATTAATTTTTTTGGTTAAAAAAAATGCATATTTACATACACTAAAAATCTTGTTAATATGCATTGAAATATAATACAATAAAATAAATTAGATGCTTGTAAGGATCTAGAACTCACTCTTTGATCAACACTGTGCTGTATTTAAATAGGTTTGGCTAAAGTGACACTGTCTTTCTCATTTTCTAATAAAATGAACCACAACAACTTCACATTAAAAGATATGATGGCACAACAAATACATCCTTTCTCTAAATAAACTTAAAGTACCTCTATCTGCTCTTCCAAGTCAAAATAGTCCAAAGTTAATGCCAAAGTTTCCTTTCTGATGAACGTCTAACATCAGTTTTCAAATATTTTGCCAGTTTATGGGTTTGAAGAACAGAGGCAGGAAACTTGATGTTTCTTATGTCAAACACTGAATATCAGCCTAAAAGTTCCTGAAATGGGGTCTAAATTTTCATTCATGTTTAAACATGTTGATGATTTGATGTTACAGAGACTTATTAAAATCAGCTCCGTGATGAGTTTTAGTAGTAGTAGTAGTTATCATGAACGTTACATTATTTATATTATTATGCATTATATTACATTAAAACCCATACTACCTCAAAGGAATAAAATCAGCAAAGGACACGGTTTTCATAACTTTAGTTGAGAAAATGACAAAAATCGAATTAAAGCGGCTGGATTCATGCTGTCTAGTCAGAATAAATGTAATTTTCTTTCAAACTGTGGGGACGGGCTGGGGTTATTCATGATTTCTTGCATCATGAATAGATAAATAAGGATGTTCTACAATATAACATGTTATAACAGGAAGCTGCCATATACCAGGACTTAAAGACCATAAAAAGAACATGTTTTTTCTGTTTTTTAAAGTAATTTTATGTGCATTAAAACCTGCTTCTGGCAATATGTAAAGGGTAAAAGAATGTGTTCTCTGTGCTGCAGGATCATAGAAACACTAATGTGTCACTGGTTCTGTTATTTTCTTGGTTTACATTTTCAACGACTACAAAAAAAATCATTTATTTATACATTTTATGTTGAAGTTTTGCCCTTCTCATAACAAAACGCCCTGTGAGGTTTTATCGTTGTTGCTTTAAGTGAACTTTATTACAAATATCAGATGATAAAATGGCAAACTGTCAATAACAAAACTAGAGAAAAATAACAGATTATTACAGATAAAAAAAACTAGATTATTAAGTTTATATGTTTCAAAAATGTGCTCTAAGTTTGTGGCTTTTATGAATTTCAAAGAGAAACAGGGATGGTACTCTTAATGGAAAGTGGAATACATTTTTCCCATCCTTCCCTCAAGTTCTCCGAGGTCAGGTTTCAGGCATAACAGGTCCACGAGGGAAATCCAGACATCCTTCTACCTGGCAACACTCTCCAGCTCCTCCTGGGGGATCCCAAGGTGCTCCCACTCCAGGATACATAATCCCTAGCTCTGCTCCAAAGTTTCTCCCCAATTCCAGGAAAACTTCCAAAGAAGGCAACCAGGACGCCTGAACCATGTTTGTGGTATTTTTGTATGTAATAAACGTTTACAGAAAATATAACAAATGTCAGGCTGCATGGTGGAGCAGCTAGCACTGCTGCCTTTTAATAAGAAAGTTGCAGGTTCAAATCCCAGCTGCAACCTTTCTGCATGTTCTCCCCATGCATGCGAGGGTTTTCTCCTGTTTCCTCACACAGATCAAGAACATGCATGTCAGGTTTAGACTAAATAGTCCCAGATGTGAGTGAGTGTGTGATTGGTTACCTGTCTACACGGGTCCCTTTGATGGACTGGAGACCTGTCTAGGGTATTATTATCTCACCTGGTGGAGATAGACACCAGCTCCCTGAGTGAAGAATGAGTAAAGATTAATGAATAAATGATAACAACAACACTTGTTTTACAAAAAGTGACCAGTTAAAAATGTTTATTTGGTGAACTGGGTTAGATTTTGAGTTTTAGGAGTCAATCAGAAAACCTTTTTTTAAATGAACAAAATATCAGTTTACTCCATAGAAAGAGCAGTTGTTATATTCAAATTAAAATAAGCTCTAATATTCTCCAAATACTTAATGACTGCATTTTATTGTATTTTCATTTATTTGACCTAACTTTTCTAGCAGAGGCATACTCAAGTTAAGCAACTGCTTGGGGCCCACACACCACCAGGGCCCCCCAAGAGCACCACGATAGCATGAGAAAGTTTCTTAATTAACTTTTTTAATAATATAAACTAAATTATATTAAACACATAGAAACAATGCATATATTATTCTGTATCGCGCCATTTGTGTCATATAGTGCCTTGTGGTTTAATTTTGTACTAATTGGACATTTTATACACATCTGTTCCAAATTTTAAGAACAGAAAAAAAGTATACTTAGCTTGTTTACTGTAAATTCAGTGTTTGTCTGCTGATGTTACTTTCAAATATTTGAATTAATTTACCAAAATTATTTAATTGGTGCTGCGTCTGCAGTGATGTAAGCATTGTACCGGTCTGTCGTGGTGAAGAGAGAGCTGAGCCGAAAGGCGAAGCTCTCAATTTACCGGTCGATCTACGTTCCGACCCTCACCTATGGTCACGAGCTTTGGGTAGTGACCGAAAGAACGATATCGTGGATACAAGCGGCCAAAATGAGTTTTCTTCGCAGGGTGGCTGGGCTCTCCCTTAGAGATAGGGTGAGAAGCTTGGTCATCCGGGAGGGGCTCGGAGTAGATCTGCTGCTCCTCCACATCGAGAGGAGCCAGTTGAGGTGGCTCGGGCATCTGGTTAGGATGCCTCCTGGACGCCTCCCTGGTGAGGTTTTCCGGGCACGTCCAACCGGGAGGAGACCCAAAGGAAGACCCAGGACACGCTGGAGGGATTATGTCTCTCTGGCCAGGGAATGCCTTGGGATTCCCCCGGAGGAGCTGGCCCAAGTGGCTGGGGAGAGGGAGGTCTGGGCCTCACTTCTTAAGCTGCTGCCCCTGCGACCCGACTCCGGATAAGCGGAAGAAAATGGATGGATACCAAAATTAAATAACACTCATAGGAAAACCTGCTTAGGGCCCCACGAAGGCTTGGGTCGGCCCTGCTTTCTACATCTTTAGAGGGGAGCTGTAAGTCTAAAACAGGTAAAGCTCTAGTTTTTTTTTCTTGGTTTACCTTATTGTCAGTTAATGATACCAAATTATCATAAGTTCAAACAGTTTCATTTTATTAATGAAGTTAAATTAGCCTCTTAATGAACAGAACATGACGTTTCCTGTTTTATCAAACATGTTGATTAATTACTTTAACTCAAATATAAACAGCTTCAACAGGGATAATTTAGGTCATAATTTAGTCATCCTGAAGAACAGACTCTGAGCTTTTAGGTGTGATCACGTTCTTCGCTAGTTGGGCTCGGCTCACCTGAGGCCTGATGTTACCTGTTGCTACTGGACGTCAGTGAAGTTAACAGCCGGTATCTACAGCGTGAATGACAGCACAGCAGCCCAATCAAATTACCCCAAGTGAAACGCTTCGAACGGCGCCTGACCAATAGGAGTGCGCCGGGGGGGTGGGTAAAACTGACGTCACGCCGCTGCCTCGGTAATGGCAAGTGGCAGAGGACGAGGAAGACGGTGCTGAAGTTTCCTGGATTCTACTCGTTATTGCGGATAATAACGTTAAAAAACGTTTACGCCACCGCCTCACTTTTACTTTTACGGTGATATTTTACGACGCTGTCGTCCGAGGGGGAGCTGACCGTTTTCCGCGTAAAGCTAAAATTCGTTTGCGGTTGGTTTTCGAAGTTGTTAAATACGACAGAAGTTTGTTCGGTTTTCCAGTCAAAACGTAGCGTCACCGACGAGGAGCGACCATGTCGAACAGAGAAGACGAGTATGACTATCTCTTCAAAGGTGAGTTCACCTTTTTCTCTCCCTTTTCCTCCCAGCCTTTAGCTCGCTGGCTAAACGTCGCTTCACCTGTGAACAAGTGTCATTTGATGCCGGGTGGGTTCGGCCATCCTCGTGCCTGACAACAGGTCCAGGTAGAGAGGAGGACACCTGCTACGAGGAGGGACTCTGGTGGGTGTAGAGGGAACATTCCTTAACTCGCACGATTACGATCCCGGAAGGCAGTTTATGGGATTCCTAAGCATCATCCAGCAGGATGTTGGTCGTGAGAGGTCAGAGCAGCCTCCACCTCCCCACAGAGAAGACCAGATTACTGCTTTCAGCACCTGGACTGGTTGTCCTCCACCTTAGAAATAAGTTTGAGAAACAAACTCCATCGTGTTGCTTAGTTTGACTGAATTTCTGGATTTTTCTGAATCATGATCATGTTATTTGGTACCAAAACCACAGCAAATGAGTCATTACAACAGAATAGACATATATAGCAGGTCTATACCAGTTACTCATGAGTTTGTGAGATACTCAAGCTTCACATTCATGTTTTTTCTTTGAAAAATTATTTTCTTTAAGGCTTTTATTCACAATTTTTTATGGAAAACTGTTTTTTAAATAATTATATCATTTAAGTTAATAATTAAAAGTTGTTGTTAAGCTCTAATGGAATCATGTCCTCCAAAACATTTAAATGAGCCTGTTTTGTTATGCAATATTGTTATAAAGTGATCATTTAAACCCCAAATTCATGATGATTAATAGTCAAAATCTTTTAAGGCCTTAAAAGCTATCTTAACCCATAATGAAGACATCTTAAATGTGCAACAGTGGTGAAAATATATTTCAGAATCCGCTTTAGGAAAATTTTTCTTAGCAATAAATCTAGTTTTATGTTTAATTTAAACATCATGGTATGGAAATTATATTTGCATCAAACTAATATTTACATTTAAAGATTTTATTTGCAGCTTCTGAGTTAAAAATAACAGGAAAACATTTATTTATTTTCCCCTTTAGTTTTGCAGACTTAATAATATAAGTTTGCTGAAACCACCTCACATCTGGTTTGAAGCAGCATTTTTGAGTATTTGTCCCAATTTCTGGTATAGTTTCATACAGGCAAAGGGAACTGAAGTGCTCATGGCCTTTTCAAATATAGAACGCTAAACAAGCGTGTGTTGTTAAACTGGAAATACCTGCATGAGGTGTGTGTGGACAGAGGTCTGTCCCAGGGGATAGATGAGATTCAATCACTCGCTCTGACACACTGGTGGTTTGGCTTTCTTCTGATGATAAGATTCATTTTAACCTTTAGTGGTGCAAAAATGCTGATTTTGAAGGAAGGTAGCTGAGAATTTTGTTTAAATGCAGAAAGTTTGTCACATTTCTGCCATTGTTCTTTTGTTTCTCACTGTTAAATAACTTGAATCGAGTTGGGTGAGTCACATTAACATTTTCCTACAGAAAGAGACGTCAGCACAGGAAGCAGTTCTGCTCAGTCTCGTTTGTATAATCATCCTGGTCGTTTTATTTCCACACAAAAGAACTTTTTAACTCTCAAATCACTACCACACCAAACCAATTCAATCAAAACAAATTGTTTCTTTTATTTCCTTTAGTTGTTTTCCATCTCAGAAGTGCTAAAACCATCACATCTAAAGTATTTTACCCTGCTAAAATAGACACTCCAGCTAGACAGTCTGCCTCTGCTTATATCAAACATGTAACAATGATCTTTCCTTCCATTTTCTGGTGAAATCGGGACATTTTGGATCATCAAACAGACTCTCAGACTACCTGTGTTACGTCGTTTCATTCTTCTATTCAGTCAGTCTTGGCCTGAGCTGCATCATTTCATGCGTGATTGTATTATATAACAAAGAAGTCTCCTATTATTCTACTCAAAAATTCAAACTCAACTCTAGGCGTGTGAATGGGTGTGTAATGAAGTTATGACTCTACCAGTCTGGTGGCAAAGGACTTGAGAGGAGTTGTGTAATGATTTTTCTCTTCCACCCGAGCTCTTTTGTGCCAGGTGAGATGAAACAAACAACGTAACAATGGCCGTGTGACCGCTGGTACTTCCATACATGGAGTCATCCTTTATGTTTGCTGTTTCTACATCTGACTAAACTCAAGTAAATGAGTTTGGATGTGATTCTGAGTGTTCTTTACTCAATAGAAGGTTCCGTAAACCTACATTCCCTTTAGAATGGTCTGATTCTGATGGAGGTGCAGTTTGTTCATTCAGTTTCAACATTCCATAAACAACTTCCTGTTTCCCAACAGCAGGGTGGTGAGTTAGTGTGGCTGCTTCCCTTTGACAGACTGACTCACCTGATAATTGTGGAAGTAGTTTTCTAACAGACGCCTACTCTCCTCCATCCACATGCCGGTTCTTTGCGTTGAGTTCAGGGCGTCGTAGGACTCATTAAAGGAGCGGTGCTGGCTTATAGGAGGATCAGGGCGAGGCTGTTGGAACACCCTGGACCTGGCTCGTTCTAATGACTATTAATGGTGTTTGTAGTGTGAATATTGGGGATTGACTGTTATTTATGCATAATTCATCTCCATAGTTAGTAAAACTAGCTAATAATGTTTTCCTGCTCATGAGAAATTCAGCTTTCTGGTGGAATTTTATCTCTGCAACAGATTAGTGACGAGTCAGCAGGGATTTAAAGGTGGAATATGGAACATTTTAATAAAAAGCTATATTTAAAAAAAAAAACATCCACGAGGCGTTTAGAGGTGGGCAGAATGAATGTACAGTTTTTCATTTTAAAGCTATATTTTAAAAAAAATCAAAAATTAGGGGTGCACCGATCGATCGACCAACCGATTTATCGGCCTTAATGTCAGGTTTTTCTCAAGATCGGTGATCGGTGATCAGCCAAAAACTGCAATCGGTGCACCCCTAATTAATGTTAAAGCAAATCATTGCTATAGAATAATTTTTTTGGACAAGTGTGTCAAAACAGGTACAAAAGTTTTGTTTTCAAAATTAGAAAAATGAAAGTCTAAAGGAACAAATGTGATTTTGTAGCTCAAAAAGCAATGCTAAGTATGTTCATTTTATTACCTCATGTCCAGTTGAAACTGGTATTGTTTCATGAGTATTCATATTGGTTTTCTCAATAAAAGGAAATTGAAACATTGACGTAATCTGCTTTTAGTTGAGATAAAATTGGTATCGGCAAAAATCGGAATTTGCAAGTCAGGTTTTTCTCAAGATCGGTGATCGGTGATCAGCCAAAAACTGCAATTGGTGCACCCTTATCAAAAATTGATTTTGACGGGCACGACACTGGGTTTATGTTTACATCTAACAGCCACTAGAGGGCACTGTTGCAGTAAAAAGACCGCTCAACAAGGCGAGGCTGGGGCTATGTAAAATGGCGAACTTGACTAGTCAATCAGCTGATTCTGAGTCCAGAAGATGTTCTAACGAATACTGTTGTAAAATAAACGTATTAGTAGAAATTAGTCCTTACCCTGGCCTGTACGATTCGTCACTGGACATGGTGCTGGCTGGTCACTTCATGTAACGGCAGTGAACCAACACCTCTACGGCTGGAAATTTTGTTCTGTTGTTACAATACAACCTCTAAACCCTAGATGTTGCTATGGTGTCCGTGCTCCACATTCAACCTTTCATATTCTGGTAAATTTATTTTTATATCTCAGGTCATTACTGTTTAAATAAAATAAACTACCTGTTGTTAATATAAGCAGGTTTGCGATGCAGAGCGCCGGGAGCTTTTCTCCATTAGAGCTTCCTGCAGCTCAGATCATCTGACATCTGACAGCTCACAGGGACACTGCATCTCCGCCACCGCTCCTGGGATTCACGCGTCCCCGGACGCCGAACCTTCTCCCAAACTCCCAACTCCTTGTTCCCTGCTACGCTTCGCTCAGTGGAGCCGACACTCATATATCCCTCCACTGCATACTGTAACCCTTTTGCCTCGATCTGGATGATATTGAGGAGAAATTGCTCCAAAAAATGTTGCTGACACGCATCTGTCTACTTCTTTCCATCGCGGAAATCTGCGGAGCTGCAGTATTTGATCCACTTATTGTCGGACTTGGTAACAGTAACTAAGGGGGGCGGGGCTTGGCGAAAGGTCAATTTTGACCATTTCTGAGCATAACAAAAAAAACAAACAAATGTCCAAAGTGTTGCACGGGTAAAAGCATGAACAAGAGACAAAACCCATAAATAAAAAGATGCTATGGCTCGGTGTGATTTAAATGCCAAAAACCAAAATGAGTTCACTTAGACTCACATAAACATCTGAGGCTGATTTGTTGCCTTTTTTTCACTTTTAGGATGATGACTGACTGAATAAAATGTTCCAGGTCTGAATGTGAGAAACATTTGTTCATGTTGAAAAGCTCCATCGCTTTAGTCGTTGCTAAGGTTACCAGAGGCTGTCGGGTTTGTTCTTGTTGCTCTAAAATGAAACTTTCCTCCATGAGGACTAATTGTTGGATATAATACCAACACAAAGAGGCCGTCACTCAGGACTCACTTTCAGTTTTGGTGTTCTTAGTCTGCAGTTTTCATTGCATTAATTATTAATAAGGTCTGAAACTCTTATTTGAACAATAAAATTTTATTTCATGTCAGTGATAATTTAAATATTTTTAAACACATTGAGAATAAATAACTGTTTTTTGCATATTTACATTTTATTCACTAAAGATCTTTCTGCCTCTCGTACACCTGAGAAAGGCTGGAAATCACCAGTTTTACCTGGATTGTTTTAGTTCAGACTGAATCAGGTTCTGTTGTTCCGTACCTCTGGTGGGAATCCCCAGACTATCCTGACTCGGTCATTAGTGAGGTTCATGTTATTATTTTGTGTCTGTATATCAGTTAGCTGCTCTTCTGAATGACACCAATCAAATATCACATTATCTGTTCCTCATATTCAGTCAGTCTACACACAACGATCTACATGTGGAGGTCACAGTTTGTCCTGATCCTTCCTGATTTGTGTCTGGTTTCTCCGTAGTGGTGCTGATCGGAGACTCCGGTGTCGGAAAGAGTAACCTGCTGTCCCGCTTCACCCGCAACGAGTTCAACTTGGAAAGCAAGAGCACCATCGGAGTGGAGTTCGCCACGCGCAGCATCCAAGTGGAAGGGAAGACCATCAAGGCTCAGATCTGGGACACAGCCGGACAGGAGCGATACCGGGCCATCACGTCTGCGTGAGTTGGAGGTTTTGGAAGCTCTGATGACGTGGCTCAGTGCAGACTCCAGATTCACATTTTTTTAAAAATCAGCTTTTAAGATCATGTTTCTGCCTCCAGCATCTAGACAGACACACAGATGTGTGTTTCAGAAGGATGGAGAATCATTCTGATGGCACAATACCACCCTCGCCTCCGCCGGCGTCCACACAAAACATCACAGGACTTTATTATGAATGACTGCGTTCTGATTAAAGTGTTAAATTACAGCAGACTGAAAAGCTTCGTCATAGAAAAAGATCTCAATCATCATTTTGGACAGAAGAAACACCAGAAACCAAATAAAAGACTCAGAAAATCGTGAATTCTTATGAAGAAAGATGATTAAACAGTAAATTTAAGTTATTTGAATAAAGAGATAAAGGACAATGAAGACAAACCAAGTAGCAACAAAACACCAAAAACACTTAGACCCTCGGGGTGTTCTCAGTCCAGAAAGACCTAAATGAAGCTTCACTCTGGGTTTTGATTCTTAATTTGGGTTTAATTAAAAAGTCTCTTCCTAGAGAACTGTGAAGAATTTATAGACAAAAACAAGTCGGATGAACAGGCAGCGATTTTTAACTCAATAAAAGAATATTAAACTCTGTTCTGAAACGTGGCCAGCAGACTTCAGAATTAATGAGACTTCAAAACTCTTCTCACGTAACATTTATTATTAGTTACTGGAAACACTGCTTTTGTTTTAGGAAAACTAAAAGTTTCTTTTGTTAAAGATTCAAATGTGAAATAATTGGTTTGAGAAAGAAACGGGTCAAATTCTTTAAGTTCGTCCGTGGCTCAAATAAAAACTGAAGCTGTTTAATCTTCTACAGCCCTCGTGTCACTAACCAGTGTTTTAGTTTTCCTTTTGTGCACAAATTTAATTGATAATCATCTAGTTGTGTTGTTTTTCTCCCTATAATAAACAGATCTGTTATTAAAGGTGATCACGCTAATAAAGTGTCGTATTTGATCACATGAGTTAAAGTAGCTGTGATGGTTGCTGTGTTTGTGTGAAGAAGTTTTTATCTTCGGGCACACTCAGGCGGTCTGTAATGAGAAGCAGGCGTCTTCTCCACTTGACTCTGATCTGATGTTCCAGGTACTACCGCGGAGCCGTCGGAGCACTCCTGGTCTACGACATCGCCAAGCACCTGACGTACGAAAACGCAGAGCGCTGGCTGAAGGAGCTGCAGGACCATGCAGACAGCAACATCGTCATCATGCTGGTGGGCAACAAAAGCGACCTGCGCCACCTAAGAGCCGTCCCCACAGACGAGGCCAAGAGCTTCGCAGGTATTGGTTTGTCTGAGACGTAACCAGCTGTTCTGAAACTGATTCATTAGATCAGTGGGATAAAAAACTCAGTTCATCCTCTTTAGCTCATTATTGCTGTCAGATGATGAGGAACAATAATAAATCAAAACTTCTTTTTAGTTTTTTTTTTCTTTTTGCACCATTTTTAAACTCCGTATTTGACTGGGATCCACCTAATAAGTTAGAGATGCTCCCAGTCTGGTTTATCTGAAAGAAGTAGAATCAACACAAGGCTAATTTCCTTCTTCATTTCTGATTAGCTTGAAAATTATGATTTCACAGATTGGGGAAAAGAAACATCTTTCTGATTGAACTCATCCTATTGGTCCAATCCAATCACCAGCTGATATTCTGGTGCTAATATTAAATATGTTCAAGGAAACAAGAAAAAGGCTCATTAAATGTACTTGAGCATTTAAAATAAGTCAAACATTTACATTTCAGACATCTTGTTCTAAATAACGTGCTGGTGTTTAATAGCCTTTCTTTTTTTGTGTTTTAAGGTAACTGGCCAGTGTGTTAGAAGTGTAACTGTAACCTGATCTCCGTGGCTGATTTAACTGATAAATGATAGTCTCTGTGGCTCTAAACCTCTTTTCTGCTGTCAGAACCGGGCTGCTAGTGTCCTGCTGAGCTTGTTTATGATGGTTATTTTCCATAATGATCCTGTTGCTGCTGACAAGTCATGCTGCAAGTTAAGGATCTCCCAAACAGAACAACTAAAGAACAAGTCTCATTCATTTGTTTATGATATTTTCTAATCATGTTACTAAAAATAAGCTGTACAAATGAGGATAGATAATAATAATGTTAGTTTACATCAAATTATTACAGATTATTGGATCACATGGTATGACCTGCACTGTATCTGTATCAGCAGGTACGGGCTAAGGCAGGTATCGGTATCAGCCCCTTAAACCAGAACTGCTGCATCTGTGCTCAAAACAAAACACATACATAATGGTTCTGTATGGACCTCGGTTAACAGTACATTAAGAAATTAAATGGATTTTTAAAGGAATTTATCCCTATAAACATTTTCCTGATTTCTGTAACAAACGACATTTTGTTCTCATCTGAACGAGGAAAACAAAGTAGTAATGGTAACGTTTGTGCTGATTAATGTTCTGCTCTGCTGGTTTTGTTTTGGATGCATGGTCATAATGTTTTGAGTTAAAACAAATTATATAATCATATGAATAACTTGTTTGGTTAGATTTGGGGAGATCCATGTTTAAATGAGATGAATTGGTGTGGTGAAAGTGACGGATGTATTTTGATATCAGGCGGGGCGTTATAGCTACGCTCCACCTGTGAGAGTAAAACTAAGGCTTGTTTTCGGCACTCAGACATCAGTTCTGATTGCTTTACAGCCGGACAGGACACGGGGGGAAAAGAAAAAAGGAAAGTGACGGATGTTTTTGTGTCTTCTAGAGAAACACGGGTTGTCCTTCCTGGAGACATCAGCTTTAGACTCTTCTAACGTGGAACTGGCTTTTCAGACTATTCTCACAGGTCAGTCTCACTTTTCTGTTTTATTCTGTGTTTTTGTTACATTAATAAAATCAAAGTTTGGTCCTTAAGGAAGCTCATGTTTTTAAGCTTTAAAATAAGATAAAAAAACATTTAAAACCTGATTTTATTTGTTAGGAGGACCTCTTGAATCAGCAGAGAGGAGGTCATGTTTCCATTTAGATTCTGATTGATTATATAACACTTCATGTCTGCCACTAGATGGCAGCAAATTCCACCTAATCTGTTCTTGGCATTCATCTTCTGACATGTTTCCTGTTGCAAGAGTACCTCCTGAATCTGACTTTAAGGGTAATAAAAAGACAAACTAGCAGCCAGTGTGTCCTGTAAGCCCGTGTGAAGAAGTCCAGTCACCAGAGAGTCGGTAACAGCTGGACTTTCAGGTTTCATCGGTTTCATCTGTGCAGCTGTTTTCTTACTCTGAAATGTTTTCTGACGCAAACGTATGTGAGCGCTCTCCCCAGGAGGTTCACAGCCACGCTGACAAGTGGAGGGTTTTATTTTTTGGAGATTTGATACCACAGAGGGGAAAATCTTTGGTAATGACTCGAGCAACCCCTGGAGTGCCTAAAGGGATGATCCAACAGCGAGAGGCGCCTCCACTCGAGTCGCCCTACGCTCTGCATGAGCCACTTGCTGTTTGTGTTCTCCATGTTGAATTCTCAGCAGACTGCTCCAGGCGTTTGAACCATTCTGCCCACACCACAGATTTATCACTTCACATTTCTAATTCATTGAAACTTCAGAGCAGCAAGCCTCATTGAGCTAACGTTGCTAATTAGCTCATTAAAGCAGGAAAAGCCGTGCATTAGAGTCGACGTGAGCTGAACTTTAGTGGAGCAGAGAGAACAGCGCTGGTGTAGCCCATCAGAGAGGGTCATCCTGTCTGCGTGGTTCTGTCGGGCTCTGTCACCTGACAGAACCACCAGTCTTGATTTACTTTGAACGTTTGTGGGAAGCTTTTATTTCAGGACTGTTAACGCTCTGAAATGTGGCGGTTCAGAGGGAAAGTGACAGAACGCAGCAGTGAGTCAGTCAACTTCCCCTCAAATGGATCGACAGACCATCACAGAGACTTGTGAGCCGTCGTTTAGCTAAATGACTCTAAATGTTCTGGAGAAGCAGAAGTCCTGCAGTAAAAAGGCAGCACTGACCTGAACACTAAAACTTAGACTTTATTCATGTCTTAGCAGGTGATGCTCGACTTTTAGTTGTTTTTAACTGTGAAATGCCTAAAAGGAGACTTCCACGCGACATAACGCTGCCAGTTTAGGATGGAAGGAATCCTCCTCTGCTGCCAGGATACAACAGTTGTTGTTGGGTTTTGCCATGCTGTTTGTTCTCCTCACAATATGTCCCACTGTTGTTGGATTTATCGGCATCTACTCGTCACTCGTCCCCTCTCACCACTCCTCTCTCTGTCGCAGCCATCTACAACATCGTGTCGCAGAGGCAGATGTCCGGACAGGGCAACTCCGACTTCTCCCCAGCCTCCAACGTGGTGCCCATCACAGTCGAGCCCACCCAGAGCTCGTCCAGTAAGGGTTCCTGCTGCCAGAACAACTGAGACGCCGCCGCTGACCTCCTCCTTCACATCAGTGGAGAAACCAGCAGATAGACAGACAGATGGACAGGGAAGTGAGATCCACACAGGGACACTTAAACTAGCTTTTGTCTGTATTCTGGGGTTGGGGGGTGGGGGCATTAAACAAGGGATAGTAAATAAGACAGGATGTGTGAAGGGGGGGTAGAAAGAAACCAGGTGAGGTGCTTAAAAATGGGTCTTTACAGAGCTGCATCAGCAGGATTCACAGTCTAACGTTAAACTTTACTCACTGTCCTCGCTTTAAAAGTCGTGTTTTAGACGCTTTTCTGTTTCTCACTCCTGGTCAGTAAAGACTGAATCACATCCTGCTATCTCCTCTGTCCTTCAGTCTAGAAGGTTACGTCCCTCACCGTATTTATTGAACACTAGATTATTCTGTTTGGCCGAAGGGTTTGGTTGATTTTCTTTCCTTTTCTTTTCTTAAAATCCTTTTCCCTAAGCGAACCGTCTGAATTGTGGTCAGATCTGCTCCAGCGGGCCGATAGCATCCCTCTCTAACAGCGACACGTGGTTTCAGAGTGCTTTTGATCTTGGTGTGGTAGCATCTCCTTCTCTTCACACACTTTGTGCACCACAGATGAGTCATGCTCCTGAAAGCTTTGCACTGCATTAACTTAAAGTAAGATGGTATGGTGGTGTTGCTGGTGGGTGGGCCAGCTGCAGTGCATGTTGGGTTGTTGGCTCCGCTCGTGCAGACTCACCTTTTACATGAACCTTCTGTGGGAAGGATTTGGGAACTGGTTTAAAGGCAGCCCGCTATCTGGGATGAATGGATGGGGTGGATCGGGTTTCAGTGGATGAGATAGTGAGGGCACTCAGCCCTGCCCAGCTCCTGTGGTCCCTGATGTACCCCGGATGGCTTGTTTTACTGTAAATGAAATCCTCCACTGCCTGCTCACCTACTCCTCTCTGTCTCTGGAACAAGACTCCTTCTTCTGGGATCTCCCTGAGGTCTGCCCTCACTTTCACTTGTCTTTATTTCCTGTCCGAGGGGTGGGGGCTGTGTTCGTCTGTTAGTATCTAATAGTGTAATTGATGAGGAAAGCTTTGGGAGGGGCTTGATTAAATCCAAAGGTTACGGACACAGATGGTGTTTATCCTGCTGATGTTGTTTCCACATCAACACAGACTTCTGTTCACTTCACACGTCTTAAACCGGGGGGGTGTAGGTCAGGACTTTTTAAACCTCTATTCTCATATGTATATTTGGACTGCACCTGTATAAATAAATTCTATTTGTTATAGCTGATTTTCATGTGTCTGTTCAGTTTTAAGAGGAGTCTCCAGGCTGATTGGACTCAGAAACCATTAAAGTTCTTCACAGATTATTGACATGGCCGGACCAGAACTTCTAATGTCCTGTGTAATTTAAGATGTTTGCAAAGTGCTGGAGAATGATATTGTTCCTCTAATTACTGATATTAAATATTAATCGTCATTATCCAAAGATCAATTTAGCCATCAGGACTCATGTCGCCAAAATAAAAACATAAAAAACACACAATCTGTTTGAGTTGGAGATCATTTCATTTTTGTTTTATTAGAAACATTTACAATACATTTTGAATCTTGGAAAAATAACAAAGAACCAGAACTAACATGGCGCAGATACAATAATAATCATAATCATAATAATATTAATAAAAATTGTCTTCAAAAATGTAATTCACAAAAAAACATGTGCTATAAGAAATAAACCTGCAATAATCACATGCCCCGTCCGGGCATGGCACACTGTAACAGAGTTCAAAAACTTTTTTTTTTCTTTCTCATCCATCAAAGTTGACGTTCCACTGCAGAGGGCCTCAGCGGCGACCCCCCCCGACTGTTCACAGAGAAACCAGAAACTAACGCCAGCTTCTGCCGGCCCAAAAACGAATGCACTACAACCACTATTAGACCGGTATGAAACACCTCTACTGTGCTGGAAAAATCGGAAACGCTACCAAAGACAAACTGTCAGACTGCATCGGCCTCTTTGGAAAGGGTTGAGTTTCGCCAGCGAGCGCCATGTCAGTCCCCGAACTTTACGCGCCATCGCAGGGATGCCTCCTCGCCTTTTAGTCATTTTCAAACAGCTTCTACTCTTTCCCAAATGGAAACAAATTGTCATTCCAGGTAAATGAGAAGGTGGGATCGGGGTTGGGGTCTGAAATGGTCTTCGACTGGCTCCAAACTCATCACAGGTTTCCACTTTCTAAAGAGACTCCAACTATGAAATTCTACAGCGGAGAAAACGGTCCGCGTGCGCCGGCGTAGCGTCCAGCCGCCGCACCCGGCACCGTTTCTCCTGTCTAAGTGACCATACAATATACATGCAAACTAGTACGGCAATGAATCTGCTGAGTGTGTGTGTGTGTGTATATGTGTGTGTGTTCATCTAGGTACATATAGATCTACACAGTGTGCTGTCGTCTGCCCCGTGATGCCTTCACTTACACCCCACCCAATCAACGCATCAGCAAAAGTCAATCAGGAAGGCTTTTTGAGCCGGTTTTGTGTCGTCACCGATCGATCACAGACTGAGTAGCAGATGAAGAAAATGTGTGAATGAAAATGTTTACAAGTTGTTAGTGGCCCAACTGGGCGAGAGGGTCACAGCTGCCTCATTCATTCCAACCAGTGCAGTTTTTTTTTTTATATATTTAATATTTCAATAAGAAAAAGCAAGTTTAGATTACAGAGGAAATGAGTAATGGGTTTCAGTCAGTAACATGGGGTTAGTGGGAGTGGGGGGGGGGTACAGCAAGCAGCACTGCACAAAGAATGCTGATGCAGGAAAAATAGATATAATTGAGGCACAAAAATGATGCTCTGTGACTAAAATATCTCCAAATTCTAAAAATATTATATTATTTTCTGTAATTATTCCATTGTTAGTGCACTGGTGTTGAAGTAGTGCACGTCTGAAGTTAGGATTTCCACTATGGGAGACTTCTCCCACTTACTCCATTCTCTGTGAAGCACATGAGAAAAGTGTCCATAGCGCTCATAAATAATACTTCTTATTTCATTAGTAGAAACTGACTTCCCTGTGTTTAGAAATATATTAACTTCTTGTCATTTTAATTAAAAAACAAAATGTCTTGAGGTTACTCATAAATATGCTGTTTCATTTTTTTTTTCATAAATAACATCCAGATACTGACTTTTTCCTCTGCTTTCTATGAAATAATAACCAATGTTAGCAAAATAGATTTGAAAAACTGTAATATGTTTTTTTTTATTCATTTTTAAGTTACTTTCTATAAATGCATGTGGAAGAACTCAAATATAGACTACATTGAAAACCTGTTGCAAATTCTTTCCAAAAAACAAACAAACAAACAAACTTAAAGCTCACTTTTAAACTGAAAACAATACGGGTGCATTAAGGTATGTTTCCCACTTTTTTTTTTGTTTACATTCAAATGCATTGCTTGCTTTAATGTGACTCTGACAGGTTGGTAGAATTGCTTAAGTGCATCCATTGAAAATAAGGATTTCCTATCACTCCTTAAAAGGAATTCTACATAAATGCATAAAGACCTTTCTGATATGAAGAGAAGAAAAACATCTACTTTTACTCTAAATGCAGCCAGAATACAATATTGTAAATAATACTAACACCAACATAATGAACCACTACGTCGTCCCACATCTTGCTGCTCTGCACCATTAAAAGTCTCTCGTTCAGGTGAGCCGGACAAATAAAACTTAGCATATTCTTAGGAATCATAAACTATGTCTCAATTAGTTAAACTACACAGTAAATATATGATTTAAACTGATGTTCTCTTTAAGGTCTTAAAGCTTTTTTTTACACTTTAGATAACAGGCTGATGAATCCTTTTATTTTGAATAATCTTAGCCTATTGTTCTATATTTCACTAACATGCAGTTAAACGTAGGAATTAATGCCTCTTAATGATTCTGAGAAAAACTCCAGCATTTTGTTGATTTTTTTAAACTTATAAACTTTATTGGTCTGATTTTTTTCTTAAATCCATCTAAATCTACATAAAATTAAATTTTAATCTGAACTTCTCCAGATTGGTCAAGTTTATCAGAGATAGTGACCCACCCTGTTAGCGATCTAAAGAGTCTGGATGTTCTCTTGTCTGAACTCTTTGGGGAGAAACGAGTCCGTTAGTGGCGTCTCTAATAAACTAACACTGAAACGTGATATGTTTTTATTTTAGATTAATTTTTTTCGGACTATTGGGAGTAATTTCAACTATGAGATCTTTTCTTGCTTCAGTAAACTCTAAACCGGTTTAATTTGATGCTAAAATAAGTTAAACATTGTTGTTCTTTGGCTACGTCTGACCTTTTCCTTTCAAAGGAAACAAAAGAAAAGCAGGCAGTGCAAAACAAATACAAAATGAGGCCATTAAATCGTACATTTCTGAACGAGAACTCATGTTAAGCTAGGATGAGCTCGTCTGCTCTGCAGTGGAACCTTAAAGAATCACGTGGACGGCGTTAGCGGTCCGTTATCCAAACGGCTAAGACGTCAGCCCATCCGAACCAGAACCATCAGCTTGGACAGCTGATGTTCAGAGAACAACGCCCGCCTTCAGATTCACACTTTCATCCTTCTAAAGTTCAATTACAATAAATAAGTGAGATCCTGCAGCTTTTAGGAGTTTTTTTTTTGTGGTATATTAGATTCTTCACTGGGATCAGACAGAAACACAGTGGAATTATTCTAATAATCAAGGAGATTCTCTGAATATTTAAAAGAACAGACTGTTTATTGTCCCAGTGTCGTCCTATTATTGCTTTTCATCCTGATAAATAAAAACGGCTTTCTTCTGTCGGGGTAAAAACTATTAAACATTTGAGTTTTTATTTGCGATTAAGTACATCAGTGGATCGATAAAATTCATTATTACAGTTTATAGTAGTGTCTGGTTAAGTTTTCTCTCTATATTTGGATGAAATACTAAGTTTAAATAATATTTCTTACACGTATGGATCTATCTAATATACTATAATAGTCAAACAGGTGACGGGGCGCATATATAAAACATTAGCTCTCCCTAAACCCAAACACGTTGACAAATGACACTTTTGAGATTGTAAAAATAAGGAAAACTCGTTTCAGGCATCCGCCTTTTCCTAACTGATACACACACTATATTTACAGAAGAGTGCTTCCCAACAACACCCTTTAACTTACAGCGTCTAAACTGGGAGAATCTCTAATAAGACATCTCTTCAATAAAACCAGTGCAAAACTGAACAAATTAAAACGTCAACAGCATTGACTCAATGGATGAGAGGTCTCCCAAATTGCCACAATTAGGAACAAGAACCACCAAAACACACAAAATAAATGATAGGGAATCCTTATGTGCATGTCTTTCAAATTCTGAGATATAGTTCACCATCAGTGGTCGGTTTGGTATTAATCAAATGTTTTGTAATAAGGTGCTTTATTCTGTATTTTGTGAGTATTTTTAGAAGCCTAATGTCCAGAATCCCTCTAATCCCCACCCGAGCGGTTTGATTCACATTCTTCTTATCCAAAAATAAGTTCTGTAAAAAGTTGCTTTTGGGGAGTGGTGCTATCAAAGGCCAAAGTTGCTACCTTGTTAAGCCAAAGCAATGGCAATATTCCATAAAAATATTAAGGCAGAAAGCAAAATTAAAAAAACAAAATAATACTAAGTTCAAAGAGCAGTGTCGTCCTGCCTGGAGTGTGATGCTGAAAGCTTCGGCCAAAACGCTGTGCAATTCTCCACCTCCCAAACCCCAAACCGGTCCTGCTTCTCACAAGATTTCAAGGTGCTTTTTGTGAGCACAGTGCACCTATCAGGCTCTGCTTTGTGTGTTTTCTGCCTTCAGGACTTTTATTGTTAAAACAAGACGGAAGCCAAGTTCTGGCCGAGCGGCGGTGAATCACTGGTGGGACCGCGACACATGGTGCACATGTGACAGCAGCTCAGGACTCAAACACTCAGATCATCGACAGAACGCCTCGGTCTGCGGGGTTTAGGGTTTTTTTTTTTTTTTTGCTTTTTTCTTTTTGTCTTGGAGCATACTTCTCTCTTTTCCCAGCTCCCCCACCTCCCATCATTCAACAGTTTTAATCCCTACCTCCCCCATCCGCTCCTCTAGCCCTCTGAAATCCCCAGGCTGGGGCTAAGGCAGACGCAGAGGGTGTGTAATTTGATTCAGCATGAGTGCTGGTTAAATGGGGCGTTTCCTCGGCCTTCCTGTCAATTACAATAGTCTGATTTCATTCTGAGAGCTGAACGTAAGGCGAAGGAGGCCGCCGTTGGCCCTTACAGTAACGACCTCGCGATCCACGCCCCGTCCTGTAAAGAGGGGGGTCTATACCACGCCACCGTAACATTATGTGGGATCAATATTTCAGGTAACGGGACGGTTTATTTCACTCCTAAACCACCATTTTATTTCACAGCTGCCAGATCCAGCTAGTGTCGTTCTACGCTTGTGTGTGTGTGCTTGGATGTTTTGGAACAAAAGAGGTCCCTGCCCCCCCCCCTCGTCCCCACTTGGGTTAGAAAAAGGAGGGGGGGGAGGGAGTGGAAGGAGGGGTCCTGTTCGCCCAGCTGCATCCAGAACCCCCTCCCAACACCTCCCCTTTAGGGTCCAGAGTCCCCACACGGTCCGCACCTGGACCGGCCCATTTCCCTAATTATCAATGAGCAGATCCAGGCCGTGTCCGGGCTCTCTGCAGCCCACGCCGCCGCTGCCCAGACAATAAGCTCCAACTGTAAGCCTGGGAGAGGCATGGGGGTATGAAAGCCACTCCCAGAGAATAGAGAGAAAGAAAGGGGGCTCGGCGAGACCTCCAAACCCAGGGTCAAAGCCACAATGTGCCATGAAACACCTGCTCCTGTACAGCTTTGCTAATTACAGCAGCCCCCTCGCAGCTCACACATCATGCTGTCAACAACGGACACGAGGAGGAAGGATTACCGTCCCGGACTCTGTATTTTACTGTATCAACTCTTTTAATCTGCTGCTGAATCAGGAAGCGTTTTACACTTTTTACTCGGCTTCGTTTGCAGCACACGCCTCAGAGGTTTTTTGGACCGAGGTTGTATGTGTGTGTATGTGGGGGGGGAATGATGCCTTGTCCTGCATTGTTCATCGGCTGCGGCCAAACGACCACACGAGACAATAAAGCGTGGTTAAGGTGGCTTTGAGACAAGTCCACCGGGGATCTCGGGACCAGGCCAGCTGGATAAATTCCAGCGCCTTTTCCTCCTCAAACTGAATCGGTGCTTTTTAAGTGCCACGAGCAGCGAGCATTACTGAATCCGTTCAACAAACTGCAGTCACCAAAGTGTCACCATAGGCTACCGGACAAACAGTTTTACCTGTAAACAGCCTCCCTCTATTTCTGTAAATATTTAAATCAATAACATTTAACCAGTTCCTATAAATAATTGACATCCGTTTCCTTTCTTTATCTGATTTCTAAGAATGAAATAAAGATCTGCTTGCTTCGTGTGTCTTTGTTCAGATCCTGAATGGACCCAATCTATTCACATTTTCAATTTACCAAAATATTTTGGACCAATTATATAAAACCACAATCACAGTATATCTGAAAAGGTTGAATTTACCTTCACATCTGCTTCTGCAAATTTCAAGGTACGATTGACAATCCTACTTTAGACCCAGATGATTGTAAGGTGCAATGACATTTTTCTTTTCCTTCTAATAACAACATTGACTTTGTGGGTCAGAGACGTGCAGATTGGGTTCCTCAACAATCATCTTCTTCCTTCAGTATAAACCCACTTCATGGTAAAATAAAAATTTGATTATTAAAATGTTCACATTACTCCTGCCTACACTGAGATTCATGAATGAAAAACAGCAGCAGTCCAAAAACTGAAAATGCAGGGTACTATACTTCTCTTATAAACAAAACTATTATAAAATATATATGCATATATATATAAAAAAGAAAAACTTCAAAATATTTCTTATACTTTTTAGTAAAGCAAGCAGGGCCTTCTAAAATATCTGCTTGATTGTTTTTTAAATTTTCTGAAAAACAAAACTGTGTATAATAATAATAATAATCATAATCATAAGAACAGTAAATAATTATTGAAGAAACACTGAGGGAACAAAGGATAGAAACTGACGTGGTTCTTTAGGAGAATATCCGGATGGCCTGTGTGACCTGGGTATGGCACACCGGACACTCCGGGTGGTTCAGCTCACAGATTCGGATGGCACACTCCATGCAGAACAGGTTATGGCCACAGGGCACCAAGGCAGCCGTCACTTTGCTCTCAAAGCAGGTCATGCAGTCCCGCACGGTAGCCGGTGGCGAGTCCGGCACTGGCAGGCGGCCCGGGAAGCCCTCCCCAGCAGAGGTGGGCTCACTGTGGGCACGGCGGGCCTGGGCGTGAGGCGAGCCTGATACAATGCTGGTGACTGAAGAACTATTGGTGGTTCCGCCTCCACAGGACTCATTCAAGCCCGGAGACAATCTGGTCAGGGGCAGTGGGAGGCCTCCGAAGCTCTTGGAGCGCTGCTGGGTGTAAAAGGACACCTGTTTGGGGTAGTCGGGGTCGCCCCAGCCCTGGGTACCCTCAGATCCAAAGTAGGAGCAAGGCTTCTCCCCGGAGCTGGAGAAGTTGGCCTTGTTGTAGATCCCCCCTCCCTCTCCGCCTCCCCCGTTCCCCCCTCCAACCATGGTGTCTGAGAAGTTCTGGCGGTAGCTGCTGGTCAGGGGCTTGCGCTGGCCCCCCTGCAGCCCCCACACCTGCTGTAGCCGGCTTTCCAGACCACCGGTGCTGCTCACTGGGCTGGTTCCGCCGTTCGGGCCCAAACAGTCGTTCTCGTTGTTGTGGTCGTGCAAACCTCCCGTTCGAAAGGCGATGTGGGCTTCGATCTCCTCGCGGGCCCGCTCAGCGTTGCTCGGTGACCCGGTGATCTCAAAGACGGGGTCTCGGTCCCGGCTGGGAGTGACGATGTAAGTGCAGGTTTGCTGCTGGATGCGTTTGATGGTGGAGCCTTTGGGCCCCACCACCAGCCCCACAACGCGGTATGGCACTCTCACCTGAATGGTGGTCTGGCCCGGCAGCGGCGTGGGCGGGGAGCCGCTGAAGGACACGCCCAGTTTATTACGAGACGCTCGAAGCATGGAGAAGTGCTCTGCAGCAGAGATGATCTCACGGCGGGCCAAAGCGACGTCCTCCTTCCGGCCCGTGATCAGGAACACGGGCTCCTCGCCTCGAACGGGAGTTTTGATGTAGGTGTTGGTCTTGGCTCGCAGGGCTTTGATCTTGCAACCTGAAAAGACACATTCAGACATTCAAAAACAAAAATAAACACTCAGAGGTATGGTTTTCCGATAGATTGGTCACGTGAAGACGTTACTGGCTTCTGCTGTTGGCCTCAGCTTATATTACCAGTAAACCAGATCCAGTAATTAGCATGATTTGTGGGGTTTCCAGCACTCGTGGGTTTATTTTGCTCCAAATCACTACCTACCAAGTATGCTCTAGAAGGTTCTCAGTCATGGTAGTTCTGGTGGGTTCAGATTAAAGAAAACTGGACGTTTTACTGCTTCAAGGAAGCAATAAAATAAAATAAATAATATATTTTTCTAGGATGAGAAGCAAAATGACTTAAACAAAATTGTCCAGGTGTCTTATTTCTGGACTTTCAAGGACAAAAGACGTGTCAGCTATTTCTGAATCTCTAACGTTCATCAAGCCGGTGACCTCTCCTTGAACTTGCAGGACAACATAGTCAACCCACGTAATCTTTGGTTTTAGGCCATCTATCATTCTAAATCAGCTGTTTTTTGGTTGTTCTTTACACATTTAAGTGCTTTCAGGACGATACTCTGGCATGATCAAGTGCAGGATAATGTTATTTTATGACAGTTTACCCAACCTTGTTAGAGGACAGAACAGGATATGTTTTGTTTCTGTAATTATTTAAAGAGGACTGGTACATTTGAGGTCAAGAACAACGGTATAAAACGACAGCAGCTCTGTTTATATACACACCCCACCAAGGAGGAATAAAGCACCACCAGTTAGCCTCCATCCGTTTGCACTGGCAGCTTCCTCATTAGGATTTCCACATTTTATCGACAAGTTCAGCGCGTGTTTCTGGTCTCGGGCTCCTCGGACAAACCGAGGAAGGCCCTACTCAGCGTTAGCCACCTGAGTCTCACAGCAGCAGGCGTGAAAGCGTCTAAAGGCACTTCAGATTGAAGCAGGATATTTCCCTAATGCCCCCGTACAGACCCACTTTGCTCAGGAACGCTCACTTCCTGGGAAGCAAGTGTACAGAAGGAAGGATGGCGATGCTCAGAGGGGTTAGATTTGCTCATGCCCCAATTCTGGAAATGCCCTCTAAGGCCACGCTTGGTATTAGGCTAATAGACCTGCTCGTGACACGGGAGCTTAAGGAACAATTAGTAAATTTGCGTTCTCAAACTACATTTTAGGTCTTAACAAGTCTGTGTTAATGTCTTCATTAAAGACTTATTAATAAATGAAAGACAAAGATGAATTAATCAGAATCAGGAATTAGAGCCATTAGAGACAGATTTCCTCTCAATCTGCTGAACTACACAGGATGAGGTAATCCAAAACAAAGCCACGCTTCATCGTACGAGAGGAGCAGCAACTCTGACGGGAGAAAATAATCATCCCTTCATGACAGGAAGCTGTAGTCCCAGACATCATCTCAATACCCCACCCCCCAAAAAAACAGCACAAAACGGGGGCCCCCTCGCCGAACTCACCGGATCCACTTTATCGGTTTTTCCATTAAAATGCAAAACTTACATTTAAGAGTAAAAACCAAGAGCTATTGAGGGGAAAATGAACACAAAAGGAGAATTCCTACAGAGGGAAAAAGAGGGAATATTTGGAAAAGAAGCCATGCCTGCTCCTGTGGAGCCCCAGAGACGTTCCCGTGAGCCTGAATGTGTTTGTTTTGAGGTAAATCTGAGTTTTCCTAACAGAACCTCACCCACCCTGCAGTCTTTGTGCCTCAGTCTGAGCCCCCCACCCCCCTACGACAGACTACCATGTGGCTGAGAGCGTGCTGTGAAGAGAGGCTCCAAGGCGTGACTACATCACTCAGCTTTCGCATGCTACAGACGTGTTTTTGTCCAGACCATCAATGGATGTCAGAGGAAGGGAGGCAGACACATTAGCAGAAATCAATAAAAACAATTATTTTTTAAAAAACACTTTCAGTCTTTCTGTAACTCAGCAGCAAAAAGTTGGTGAAAAATCGTCTAAAAACTAAACAAAAGCTCTTAAATTGAACACCCCCCATTGGTGCAACTTCTGGCTGAGTCACTATTTAAGAGCATCCTGTGTGTGTTCATAATATCCTCAGATCATCTCACACACACATACACACACCTTTGTTTGACAGCTCAACTTCACCTCTGTTCAACAAAAACTAAAAAAAAAAAACACATCTGGATCTACTCTGGACCTGGATGTGGACCTCCCAAGTCCTTGATCTGAGGACCAGAACCACAACACCAACGTGACCAGAGTCTCTTTGTCCAATTGTGTCACTGGGCCAACTGTCTGAACGTAAACAACAAGGCGGTGGAGCAGCTGAGACATGAGGGCACATTAGACCCAAAAACCAGGATTTGGGTGGTGGGGTTCAGCTCAGAGTGAGAGGCTTCCCTCTCCTCCACCGCTGCGCTTTTTATGAAAAACACCAAACACAGTAATAAGGATTTTTTTCAAACAGTCTGGCGCGTCTCAGACGACAAAGGAAGCAAGTGCTCTCCCGCTCCGGCGTGTCTGCGCGCTGACATTGATGGCGTGAATGTGGAACCATCCGCTTTCTCAGCCCGTCCTAATGTGCGCAAAATCACTCAAAAAGCTGGAAACGAGCGCAAAGCGGCGCGCGGACGGGTTCTGCTCAACCATCAGAACTTGTAACAGATTTGTAGCGGAAAAAAGTGGGAGGATGGTGCCTTTGAGGAGTAAAACACACACATACACGCTCACACACGCACACACACACACTCATGCACACACACACACCACTCCCTTTTCTTTGTGAAAAACACCAGGTAACAGTTGGAGAGCAGGAGCAGAGGGAGCATGCACCTCCGCTTTCAGGAGGAAGGAGAAGTTTGAGGGCTCGGTTCTGGATGCTTTACCTTGTCTTCCCACTATTTCGGCCACATGTTCGGAGCTCGGCACCGGGACGCATTCCGTGATGTTGCAGCCTCGTCCCTTCGTCTCACTTGAGGAGCTCTCGTACAGGGCGCACAACTTGCTCTTCCCTTGCAGGATGGCCGCGTCCCCGCCGCTGTTGGCGTGGTTGTGGAGGTGATTGTTGTTGTTGTTGTTACTCCGGTCCTGGACTCCTCCTGTTGTCGGGGCTCCGCCGCCTCCGCCGCCGTCCTCGCCTTCCCCGAGCCCCAGCAGAGACAGCTGGCCCAGCGCGACCCTGAGGGCACGGGAGTCGTCCTCCTCCTCGTCGGGCGGCACCAGGAGCCCCTCACCGCCGAAGCCGGAGCCGGCCAGATCCCCGGCGTAGCCCCCATTTTTCTCCATGATCCCTGCTAGAACCAGCAGGCTAGGCATGGCTAACAAAAGAGTGTGTGAGACAAAGACAGGGGGAAAGAGACTGGAGAAACAGCACCCGTGCCGCCTCCTCCTCACCCCCTCCTCCTTCCATTCCGCCCCCCCTCCCTCTTTGCGCTAGACCCTCCCATAACCCGCCCCCATCTGCTCCATCCGCCAGGAGCTCCGGCCGTCTGCGCGCTGGATGGGGCCGGCCGAGGCGTCGCTCCACCCAGTCTGGTTCTCCCGGCTCCCTCCCCCTCCTCCTCCTCCTCCTCCTGGCCGAGACAAAAAACGAGCCGCCCTCCCACCGTACCATTCCGTCTCAGGTTCGCAGGCATGTGGCAGCCCACACCGAGCCCGTCTCCGGCAGAAAGGAGGAAAAAATCCGGTTCACCTCCTGCGCCGCAGTCGCAGAAACGCAGCCGCGCTGCGGAGCTGCATGCGGGCTGTTTATGTAAGAAGCAGCCTGCCAGGATGTAAACAGTCATTTAAAGGTGCAAGAACAGCGCGCACATGGTCATCTGGCGCTGGGAGAGATGATGTCAACTTCATCATGAGGGAAGCAGCTCCGCTCTCACTGAGCCGAACCTCAGAACCAGAGGAGTTTGTTTCATTTCCTCTCTCCCTTTTGAAGAAAGAAAGAGGAGCAGAGGTGTGTGTGTGGGGGGGTCCGCCCACCTCTGGGTGCGTTGCGGCAGGTCACCGCGCCGCTGCGCATCAGGATGTTATGTATAGGAGGCAAAAGGGTGTCTGGGGTGGGGGGGTGAGGAGGGGGAGAGAAAGGGAGTTGTCAGACAGGCGCTGCAGACCTTCTGCGGTGGGGGGAGGACCGGGGAGGGGGGAGGACATCAGTAAAGCTCGCGCACATTTACCGCTTTGGAAAAAAAAGGTTTTGCAGCAGCTCCGGTGAACAAAGAACCGCGCCGCGCATTTTTTTGCGCACAGTCTCCCAACAACATGTCCGCGACTGAAGCCGACCGCGTGCTCGGCTGCAGTGACAGGAATTCAAATCATCACACTGTAAAAATAAAAGCACACGTTTCCTCTTTGTGTTCGTGTGCACTGAGAAGTGCCTCCAACTAGTTACTGGAACTTAGAAATGTCTCCAGCAGCTCAGAAATCAAGTATTTCCTGTTTCTGATCTGATATCTGGAGTTGGAACACGTTGGATGGAGCTGCTGCTGAGCAACAACTGATGTCTGTGTTTTCAGCTTCCTCCAAGTGTCAGTCTAACCATACCATCTGTGCATGTAGGGTGGCATGTACAGTGTTGCATAAGCTTCTACCTGCAAACTCAGGGGGTGTTTGCTCCTCAGCAGCTTCACCTGTCATCATTTACCCCCAAAACACAACAAACACAAGTTGGCTTCAGCACCGGGACCTAAAATCTCATGAATGTGTTTTTACCTGCAGGACAAGTTAAACCTTTCATTCACCCATGGTCAAATGCTGTCCTTCCCTGAGTGAATGTAACAAAAACGGGGCGAGTAAGGAATAGTGAGGATTAGTGCAGCTTTCTGATAACACACTGAGTGGAGCGATAATATTATCACACATTTCCAAACAGCACATCTGAAAATAGGAGCAGCATTAACTGTTGTGATGAGGTGGTGCCAGAAAAAGGTAGAGCAGGTGTATTTACATGTGTAATCAAAGTCTAGACGTGCTCTCCGGGTGCCAATCAGGAAGGGCTTCGTTCCCCGAGGGAGTGTTGCAGATGAGGACTCACGGGGAGGCTCCTGGTATGAGACCCGGATTAAAACCATCCAATAAAGAATAAATAAAATAAAAAAGCAGGAGGAGGAGAGCGGGATGGCATGATGCATGAGGGGGGACCCAGCGGGGATCTATTTTCCATCCCCACCTAGACGAAAGGCTGGAGGACCCAGGACGGGGACCAGCACCGCTCAGCAGCGGGCCAAGTGTGCCCGTGTGTCCGAGAGGTCGTCTGGCTCCATTAAAGGGGGTCCACTGGGAGACCAGGGGCCTGAATCAATAGAACCCATGGATCCTGGATCGTGTTTCCCCTCTTCCACAGCCCTCTGCCTGGATGTGTGAGTTTGGAGTGGCCTGTTGTACCACATAATCTTTATGACCGGCTCTGAAAGGACCGCAGCAGGTCTGGTTTCCATTCAGACTCCCTCCCTACAGGCCACAGTTGTCATTCGTGTGTGTGTGTGTGTGCGTTAGCAACAGGATACTTGTGAAATCCAGAGTGCCCAGGTCGTGTTACTTGCACATAAAAAAGAAAAAAGCTGATCTTGACCATCTGGTCGTCTCTGTGATGCGGCTCCTCCTGTTTTCCTCCCATGAAAGAGCGACTTTCCTCTTCGAAGGGACCGTGATTCACACAAATCTCTTTGTTCACAAGCTCGAGCAAATATTGCTTTCACCTGTGGACAGTGTCTGGCTTTCAGGGAGGACAGATGATAGGCTGCGAGCGTGTGTCTGAGAATCCCTGAAGGACATCCCTTTGACTTCTACAGCCAGATGTCCTTTTCAGGACTCCTCGGTGCCCCGCCGTCTCTTGAATGAGGCCTCTGCGAGCACAAAGGGACGAGTTGGCTGAGCACCACGTGCTGATGCCACGCTGAACGGGCTCTCAGGGATGATGTAAGTCTTCATGCAAATGATACCACATCGCGTGCTTGTAATCCGCAGAGCCCTGAAGTCGATCAGCTGAAGAAGCCGACCCGCTTTGTGTGTGGTCGTCCCTCCTTCAACTTTATCTGTTTGTGTTTGCTTTTATTTTGTTGGTCTGTGCAGGAAACAGAGAAATTACACACTTGTTTCATAAAAGCTGAAGCAAATGCAAAAGATGAAGAGGAGAAGAAATGAAATACAAGAACCCAAACAGTTTTATTCTTTTAGTTTGGAGAGAATGAGCCATGATTCCACCCTCTGTGTTTCAGCAGGAACAAGCATTGTAGGGATTATTTTAGTTAATGGTTAAAAACACACAAAAAATAAATAAAACCGCTGCAGTTTTCCCAAACCCAGAGATTAAACTCTGATTACTTAAAGGTAAACAATAATCTAATTTTTAGGGAAGTTTTTGATAATTCAATTTAAGATTAATAATCAGGGATGAAAATAATCCACTTATAATTAACATGTTTGTTTTTTTAACCACCTTGTTTGTCCTTTTCCACCTGCTGTGATGCTACACACACACCACACACACACACACACACACATGCACACCCCAAACAACAAACTCCTGGAGGAGGATGTGATTGGGAGAGCTGGTGTCAACTGGGAATATGAGTCAGGTAGAATGACTTCATAGCTTTTTACGGGCATTAGGTCATCTTTTTCCCTACTTACCCCCCCCCCCCCCACACACACACACACTCACACACACAAACACTCCTCCCCTCCCTCTGCTGCCATGTGTAATCACACTGATGCTGCACTGCTATAGTGACACACCCAGCGATGATGATGATGATGATGAATCAGGATCGCCCCACTCGCTTCCTGTATGCTGATCTCACAGCTTTGAACCCAAACGTCCTGATCCCAGTTTTCTGTGATCTGTTTCTCTCTTTTAGTTAAATTAAAAACATAAACTCAGCAGATTTAGACGAGGCAAAAATCACACTCCTTCATTTGTAAAAGGTCAAATCACAATTTACATCATATATGCTGCGGGAAAAATAAGTATTTGACACATCAGGTTTTTCTAAGTGGGCTAGTGACATAAAATTTCCACCACATGTCAATATCAAGTCAAATATTTAATTCATGCAAAGACGTCTAAACCTTTAAGTCCATAACCTGAGTTATGTGTAATAAAGTGAAAAGACGCAGGGTAAAAGTATTAAACACATGAAGATAACAAGGTGCAAAATGGCATAGAAAGCCAGATCACCTGAAATCTGTCAGTATTAAGAGAGAAGCCCCGCCCCCTATCAGTACTAATAGATATCAACTGCTTTAGTCCTGATTGATTGATAAAGGCGTCTCATTACCCAGGAGGCACACAGGAAAGACTTCATGATGGGTGAAAGCAAAGAACTCTCTCAAGATCTTCGTAATCTTATCGTTGAAAAGCATTCTGATGGGAATGGTTATAGGTGCAAGACTCCATTGCTGAACAAAAAAAGCACGTTGAGGCTCAGTTGAAGTTTGTGAAACAGCATTTGGAGAAGCCTGTGGATTACTGGGAGATTATAGGATGGTCAGATGAAAGCAAAATTGAACTTTATGGCTGTTATTCTAAACATCATGTCTGGAGAAGAAACAGCACTGCCCACCACCCGAAGAACACCATACCAACAGTTAAGATGGGGGGTGGAAGCATCATGGTGTGGGGTACTGGCAGACTTCATATTATTGAAGGCAAGATGAATGGAGACATGTATCGGGACATTCTGGATAAAAATCTGCTGCCATCTACTAGAAAGCTGAAAATGAAAAGAGGGTGGACATCTCAGCAAGACGATGATCCCAAACACAAGACCATGGGATCTATGAACTGGTTTCAAAGAAATAAAATTAAGTTTCTTGAATGGCCTAAATCCCACAGAACATCTATGGAGAGAACTGAAGATCAAAATTCATAAAAGAGGCCCAAGGAACCCTCAAGATTTAGAGTGTTTGTGTGGAAGAGGCGTCTAGAAGCTGTAATCACCATCAAAGGCTTTTCTACTAAGTATTAAATAAAGCGTGTTCAATACTTATTCCCTGTGTCATTTCACTTTATTATGACTCAACTTGTTTACTTAAATGTTCTGATTTGTATGAATTCAACATTTGGCTTGATGGAAACATCTGGTGGAAATGTTGTCAATAGCCCACTTAGAAATACCCTTAGTGGAAAACATGCTGATGTGTCAAATGCTCATTCTCCCTGCTGTATATTAAAGATTAGCTACTGATAAAGAAAGATTATTTTCAGATTAAACCACTAAATATTTATTTTAACATGAAAAGTGGCTGAGTTGATTTAATCAGACAAGTTCAGTTTTGATGTGTGAGAAAATATATTTTATATAAAAATACTTTTGTTTGATTTTAAATTAAGAAGAAAAAAGATGTTTCACTTTTGTTAGAAAATTATTCCTTTATTTTTCAGTTTTTGATCAAATAAGAAAACTAAAACTTAAAATCCAAATTCCATCATAAAAATTCTTCATTTTTTCTCTAAAAAGATTAAATGTGATTAAACAGTGATTTAAATTGAATAACTGAACTAAAGCCACCTTTAGGATGTCCTATTAGACGTATGAACATTTGGACTCGACTTTAAAACCAAACAAAACTCTAAAGTTTGTCGTGTTTTTACATCTGGAATGAAAACATGATGCAGCTAAAATCAGCTTCATAAAGTTGAACACATTAAATATTTTTCATCCATTCATATTAAAGCACCTATTTATTAATTCCTGATGCTTTGTGCGTTACTCTAGGACTTAAATTTAATTCTGTTCATTAGCATTTCATTTACAAAATCTGTTTTCTGTTTTTGTTCCTATTTGGGATTTTTAATTTGTATATTTGGAACGTCTCTGCCATCATATAACACTCTGATGTGAGCACCTTTAGTTTTTTATTACTTTGCTTCCAAACCAAAAGATCAACATGTCTGCTCTGGCTGGACCATGCACTGGTTTAGTGGTGTTACAGATGGTAAACTCCCACTGGCCTGAGGTAGGAGAACCGATGTTTCACCTCTTCACATCTTCTCAGAGATCCTGATGCTTCCTCTGACCCGCTGTTCTCCATCACTCATGAACGTTGTGAATCTAAACAAACCGTTTGCAGAATTCTCGCTCAGCTGTTACATAATGATAAGAGCTGCGTAGGAACGCTGCAAGCTGCACACCGGTTGGTTCTGATTTGTTTTTTTGTTTGAGTCGGGGGTCACGGGGAATTAAACCGTCGGCGCCGTTCAACTGGACCATCTGCAAAGCTCGATAATGGTGTTGTTGCCTTGAGGAATGGTTGCACGATGGCTCTGTGGCTGCAGCGGTAATTAAATGATCAATTCATGTGAAATTTAGTGCAGGTTACAGCATCAGTCACTGCCAAAGTGGAGTCAGTGGAGACTGAGTGGACACATGAGGGCCTAACGGCTGACCGGGACCCACCAGGGTCACCATGGTGACCTACAGGTGTCCAAAGAGCGGGCCACGGCCTATTTGTGACCCTCAGAGGGATTTTTTGTGGCAACTTCAGGTTTAATTATGGCAGCACTTTAAAAGTATTTTTGTTGAGACTTTTACTGAACTCAGGCTTTTAAAATGAACAAAGTTAAGTACACAGCACAAACCCTCCCTGACCGTTGCTAGCTTATGAGCTCCGTTCATTCAACGTGACTAAATCCAGCAGACATGAGTGACCCAGATTCTGATAACGGACTTGCTTTTATTTATCAGAACCAGAAACACCCATCAGATCCTGGAGTCTGATGCTTTTATTTTGTTAAGACAAACGTAGCAGAGCCTTTTATGTCTCACAGCTACAAACATCTAAATCACTTTGTTCTGTTTGTTGCACGTTGAGTTTACTTTTTTGTTGAGCAAATAAAAAAAATCACAAATAAATGATTTCTACTTTTGCAGAGTAATTCTAACTTTGATTTGGGCCCATGTGGACATCCCCGCCTTAAACTGTGATTTAATCATCAGAAGCGAACCAGAACCGCTGCCTCTCTGGTGCTTGAATGGCTCAGTCAAACAATGATAAGAATATTTAAAACAAAAATCCACCCAGGACATGATTGCTGGACTCCTACAACAATGCAGCCATTTGTGTCCAACAGTATTCTGTGTCCAGACTTTATCATTGCAGTCTCTCCTAAAGGTTTCTGTAGATGACACAGACTAAGTTCAGGCCATCTTTTGTGCTGATGGAGATGTGCTTCAGCCTTTTAAAGACCTAAACCCTGCAGTTTACTGACAGCAGGGACGGCTTTTCTCTCTTGGTGATCTTCTGATTTCATTTGTAAGTGGCCCAGAAGGGACAGAAGCGGTAAAGTAGCCCCAAAGTGAAGTTTTATTATAACTAGATGAGGATAGAGGAGCTGTCAGGAGAGTTTACTCCAGGAAGCTGTGGAGCAGCCGAATGACTGGGCCTACACATGACCTCTGACCTTACACAGGTCACTAACACATCCAGCATCATTAAGGCTCTAATTCAGCAGAAGGCTGAGAAATGTTGGTCTGGTCTGGGATCTGCTGAGAACCAGGAGCCTCACTTCCCTGGAGGACACGAACCCATTAGAACCAGAACCAGACGACAGCTTCTCCCCAGAGGTGTGAGGCGTGTGACCTCTGACCCTTGCGCTGTTCTCTGCTGTTTATCAGTGACGTTAGGTTATTTGTTTATTCACTTTGGCTGATCTGAGTAACACATTGTGCTTTCAAGTCTTTAATCTGAATCAGAATCTTAATTCTAACAGTTTAAACATTAAAGGTTTGTCTCTGGAGGCTGGTTGTCACAAAGCTTTGAGATTTTATAGGTTTTTAAATACTCACACTCCGTTTTCTGTTAAGTTAGGGTTGGCTGGTCTGTGATATTTACTCACTGAGGCATTATGGTATGTTTTAATTTATAAGGATGATTTGGGATTATATCTTCAGATCTAAAAAATATTAAAGTTCAGTTGTTGATTTTTTTATTGCCAGAACTAAAAGTCGACACTTTGGGAAAAGGCAAAAATGGAATTGCTGTGGTCCTTCTCCACATTTTGAAAGGACTTGGATGCAGAGACATGGGGCTGCAGATGTCTTACCTTAACAATATCTTGTCCTCATTTGTGAATCTATAACCGCACTTTAGTCTTTTTTTGATCTGTTTCTGTAATAAATAGTTTATGCAAATTTTGATCATGAAAATTTGTTTATTTTTAAAGAAATAACAGGAATAACCATATTTTGAACAAAAGCTGCATAAAAACAGCCATTTAAAGCAATATATGAAATTTATACATTCATGCACACAATGTGTTATATCATCAAACATGATTTCAACATCATAACTATATGTTTTAAGTCTTTGATTTTAAAGATTGATCAAATAAATTTAGATCTTTATGTTTGTCCTGAATGTGCTGCAGAAGAAATATAAATATAAAAACATAAATGAACTCGTATTTTGGGGATTTCTCTTCAGAACTTCCTGATTTGAACACACTTGTTGTGTTAATTAGCGCCGCCAGGTGGCGCCCAAGAGCCGCCTCCTAATTAACGGAGATTGGCAGGTTAATCAACGGCAGAGATCTGCAGGTGGGAGATGGTTCGACTCGGTCGGGCTCGGTTCTGCCGTTCTCCTGAACCTTCAAAGGAACTTCGTCTCCCCGAGGGAGGGAATATATGCTGATTAACCGGACTGTCGACATTTTGAAAGGTCACCGTTAACCTGGAGAAGAGAGACGCGTTTGAAACGGCGGCGGGGAAGATTGAAGGTGAGACGAGCATCCGAGCAGGTCGCGGGTTTTTTAAGAGCTGGAATGTTTTCCCTTTGAGGTTTTCGGTGTGTTTTTAAGTAGGTAGACAGACAGAGAGTTGAGTCAGTTCATGAACTCCGTGACCCACGCGGAGGAGAGGGTTTAACCGGTGGATGGCGCCTCGCTTCTGCACCGGAACGGTGCTTTTTCTGAATGACGCGCAGCACGGCCACCGAGGCAGCAGGGGGCGCCAGAGCGGCAGCTTTAGGATGACTCATTAAAACAGGAAACAGGACGAATAGAGGATAAAAGTGGGGATTTTGTTTGTTTTTCTCAGAGAAAAGAACAAATATCAACATTAATCATGATTACAGCTGGCTCCCTGCCTCTGACAGTCAGAATAAACAAAACAAATAATTCCTGAAACTGAGAAAAAAAAAATCCTGTTCTGTGTTATGATCCCAACACTTCATAAACACATCTAAAGGCTTTAATTCCATTTTAGTGGTTAGTTTTTGACATTAGATGTTTCACTTTTACTTTATTTACAAACAAGAGAGAGCTGCACAAGGAGATCACTTTCTCAAAATGAGTGAGTAAAACAATTGAGTTCAATAAGACCCAAAATAACAGCTTATTAAAGGTGTTACGCCTTCATTTGTTTACATAAATGACAGCTGCTTTTTTCAATATTTTTCTAAAGCGATTACCAAAAGGATGTGAGTTTTAAAGGCAATTTCAAAATCCAAGCACTTTTTGTAAAAGTTTCTGGATGTTTTAAAGCAGCTTTTAAAATAAATGCTATCAAACGTTTTTCCACATAACATGTGACCAGCTTGAGACTCTTTTAAAACAAACTAAACTCTTAAAATAAATTCTGTAACCAAGAGGGAGGCGAGTGGCAAGAGTCCAGTATTACCGCCTCAGATAATGGCTGTGAAGTTACAGTTGTGGAAATAGATTTTGATGGAGACAAAATAAGATACAAGTCCAGCTTTTTGAAGTTATAATGTTCTCTTGTAATGCAATCAGTATTTCTGCTAACATAAACTTGGCAAAACAACTGCAAAGATAGCCGGCTTTGTCATAATTTTCCTTATAAGTTTATCTTAGTTGTTTTCAGATTATGCTGGGGGGGGATCAGTCAGTGCTGCAGCGGGTGTGAGCATCACTTCTGATTGAGTTCATCCTTCAATGGGAGTTAAAGTTCAGCTGGTATTTTAGGTTTTGTCTTCAGTTTCATTTTCTCATTAAAGGCTGAGTATTCCTGGAAGGAGTTCATGTCACCGTCCACCTTTTATCCCAGAGCTTTTTGAGGTTTTCATTGAGAAAAGAAATCGTAGCTATTTGGTCAAATCTTCTACACAATCTCACAAGATCCATCCACCCTGAGCTGTGATTCTAATGCAACATATTTTTTCTCTGTGACTGTAAAGCTAGCCACGTTTCGACTGGTTTGTGTTGGCTGAACTGTTAGCACTAACAAACAGTTGATTGTAGATGTTTCTGAGAGTTTCATTAGAATCCGAGCACACAAAGGCAAAAACATCATACACCACCACTCAAACAATGGGAACCACTTGGAAATGTTTTTGCTTTCTAAAGTAAAATCACATTTTATGCTTTAAATAAATTCTTAATTAAATGATTGATTTTGTTTTTTAAAGTGACAGTGTGTAGTTTTTACCATTAAACTCTGGAAATATCCATGGAAATGTTGTTGAAAATTAATTAAATGATATCCAGTTGTTGAAAAATACTGGTGCCTTCGTAACATATAACCATAAAAATTGGGTCTAAAATAAATCTAAGTCTCTGGGCGACACCATATTAGGCTCGATATTTCCTTCTACGGGAGCCTGTGAGGAAAACATGCATTTACAGATTTGTAACAAGCAGTTACAAAACTTTCGCCATTCATAAATGTTGTTGTTTTAAACATTTACCTCTTTACTCATTGCCAGTGATGAAAGGGAGTCTGATGTCATTTTGCTGGAGGTTGAACGATCTGATGAAGTACTCGTTCGAAAATTGCACTCCCAGAGATTTGTGACCCTATGGCCGTCCATTGGTAAGCCTGAACACAAAAGTACCACTTGCTTGCAATGATTGAGGAATGTACTGCAACCTATCGCCAGAGAAAATACACGGCGTCACTTTTTAGAACGTTTTCGTTTTGAGGCCTTTTGTCAGAAACTCTTAATCCTCTTCATCAGCTGATTATTGAAAGTTTGATTACTAGAAAACCCAGCATATTGGCTCACATTTACACCTAAAATCCTGAATCATTCAGAATTCTGACTAATGGAGCTCCAGCACAAATATGGGATCTTCCAGGAATCCTGCAGGGAAATCTCATCACATTTGTTAGAAAATTAAGATCTACAAGACCGGAACCACTGCATAAAAAATATCCTGAAAACAAATTATATATGTTTAAAACAACAACTCTGCACATCTGCATGCTGTTCATTTGCTGTATTTCTTAATTCTGAGTAATTCAGAACATTTCCAAAGAAAACCAAATTTCCAAGTGATTCTAAACCCTTTGGTTTTATAATATTAGGCTAAACCCTTTAAAGAGCAAGTCACCCCCTACCAGATTCTTTCTCCACCCACACTTCTTGTTTGAAAAATGCACCAAAAGCAGGCGTCACCTGGCAGACCAAGTGAGCTGCAGTAAGGCAGTGATGACAACCTTGCGCACTCTTGGAGCTTCTCCGATGTAGAAACGAGCTTTTAAAACACACACACACACACACACACTGCTCAGTCAGAAACGGCAGCATGCTGTAGGATTTCTGTGCACCTCGTTCACAAGAGGAAAGATAGGAGGAAGTTTTTTTTAAGGAGGCGAGCGGTTCTGAGCCGTATCATATCGTAACGGTTCGTGAGTGGCCCAGTGTTAATTTCGTTGACGAATTATTTTCGTTTTTTTTTTTCGTGACGAATGAATTTTTGCAGACTAAAACTAAACGAAATGAAAATACACGCCACAAAAGACTAAATTATGACGAATATTGATCGACATTTTCATTGACGAATAAGAAACAACAACGAAAATTGACAAACGAAAATCCAATCAAAAAACGGAAAAGCTGGGCGACCGGAAAAAATAACCAATCATCAAATCGAATAGGCGGGACTAAATAAGAGAAGAACCAATCAAAGTCTGGAGCCGACAGTTGTTTGACAAAGCTAGCAGTAAGCAAACATATGTTTATGCTGGTAAAAGTTATGTCTGAAGGGATAAAATGTCCGCGGCTGGAAGGAAAACCTTCAACTATGACCATCTGAAAAGTATTTGCTTGGCGAGTACACACCCGGGGTTTCCCCTGGTTTTAAAAGTGTTACGGTGTTGTTAGCAGCGAGCGGAGGCGGGGCGGGAGTGGTCAGCAGAATACTGCTGGTGCCGCAGCTCAAACCGAACCGAGTTTACGCAGGGCCAGCGCGCTGCGCATCTTGTTGTCTAATCAATTTTCTTTTCTTGGCGCTGGTACAGCCGATATGATCAGTGTTCGGTGTTCTAGCGGTGTTTTTGAGGAGAAACGTTCAGGTGTCCCACCTTGATAAATCAGTCTAAGCACAGTCTAAGAAACAATTCTTACCTTTAGTTTACCTATTTGTATTATAAGAGTAACACCTTTTAATGTTTTGATGGTATGATGTAATTTCTTCTCATATTACTGCACATTATACAGAGTTTTTTATTTTATTAATACTGAGAGGCACAATTTCAAACTGTCAGTGTTAAATTAGGTATTTTCCAATAATTATTGTTATTAAAACAATTATAAATGTAGAGTTTTATTGATCCAAAATGTAAACTGTGATTTTTACATTTTTATTTACAGTTTCAAATGGGTGTAGTAAACATTTCCTTTACACAAGTAGAAAAATTATTGCATCAGAAGAAAAATAAACGTGTTTTAATTTTAGCCTTATTTTAGTCGACTAAAATAAGAATAAAATAAAAACTAATTGGACGACTAAATTGTGACTAAAATTAAAAATAATTTTAGTCAAAAGACTAAGACTAAAACTAAATTAAAATTGGAGTGGCCAAGCCAGCTGGGGGCGTGTCCGAGACTTTGCTGCAGTGCAGTGCAGCCACATAATACGGTACCGATGACATCACAGGGCACTTGTAGCCATTAGCAATGGCTGATTCAAATTCAATGTAGTGCAGAGTTTTAACCTGAAGAGGGTGCAATAATGAATTACGCTGAATTTTTCAATTTTAAATAAGATGCACCAAATTGTTAGCCTGGCAAGCCATCCTATAGATGTGAATATATAGTCTGGCCATGACTTATAAACAGATCTCAGTTGTGGGGCGGGACCTACGGTTGTCTTTCAAACTGTCCCCACATGCTATTGGACAACAAACAACGTTACATGCTCACCACTACAGATGTGAGTCAACGGGGCAGTCCGATGGAGCGTGGCTAAACCAACCTGCAGAGCAAAATCCTTTTGCTATGGTCTCTCTAGATTTCTAGGCTACTAAAATGCCAAAATAATGACTACATGTCTTGGACACTCATTTATACGGTTTATCAGCAAAAAAAAGTTAATTTGGGGGTGACTTACTCTTTAACGTCCACACCAAGAACAAGACATTTTTGCTATTTTAATTCCCAAATAAAATATTACATAAAAATACTAAAGTAATTTTGCCCTCACCTTATTAAATTTATGTTCCAACGTTTCCATGATTAAAAAACCTTTGTAATTTTTGTAGGCAAATGACTACCAGTTTAGTTTAGTGCACGTTTCTGTAAGCAGTCGACCGGTTAAAGACCTGACATCCTCAGCCTGCCTCAGAAACACGAGTAGAACTTTAACTTTATGTTGATGAAAAATGCATCAGCGCCTCTCATGTGTAAAATGTTTAAATCATAAGATGAAATCAAACTTGTTCAGTTTACTGCATGGCTTTAGAGCAGAGAGGAGCTGATGAGTCATACTGATGGAAAAATCCACAGTACCAAAGGTTCTAACATCCACAGAACCACAAAAGGACTTTTAGAACCAGAAGATGAGTCACTCGGCATGGATGTTGGCACTTTGTCACAAGACTCCCACTGGAGGAGTTGCTTCCTGTCCCATGGTGCATCTCTTCAGATTAATCAGCAGACTGGATCATAGACGATCCCCTCGTGGTTCTGATCCCACATTTTAAACATCTGGCTGTGTTTTCTCACACACGTTCTGTTATAAACGTCCATTAGAGAGGAACTTTCTCTCTAAGATAAGACGAATAACAAGTCGAGCTTAAACCGGGCTCAGATGTGCTTTCTCGTTTATTTAAATCTCATCTAAATGAAACTTCCGTGTGGAGGTGAGATAAAAACGAGAAGCATTTGTTTGTTCTGTAGAGCCCGTGTGAGCAGTTCCTCTGGTTTTCAAACTGAAACAAAAAGCTTCAATAGATCCGATCATCAGACAAAACCTGCTAGTTTTTGTTTTTCCTTTCATGTGTGAATTCTCGGCTCTCTGTCTCCCTCTTTCTGAGGAGATCTGACTCGGAGCTGGATGACATGCTGGGCATTCCTGTATGCTTTATTTTTTCATGCCCACTCTGAGCGCCACGGGGCAAACGGAGAGAGAAAAGGCAAGAAGAGAACTGTCTGCTGGTTTATTGTGTGCAGAGTTTCATCACGCCTGTCATGCCTGCTCCTGTTTCAGGACTCGAGCTGAGATTTAGATTCAGAGTCTGTCAGGGTGGAGGAAGACGTCCGGGCTTTGGACACGTTAAAGGGAAGTTGGGAAGAGAGCTCAACCCCGTTTCACACCTGATTAGAAGATCCAGCTGTAGAGATGCACCGATTCTGGATTTGATCCAGATTTACAGATTATGTTCAAGCTAGAATTTAGAAAAAACATTTCAGATTTGAGTCATTTTGATCAGCAAATAAACCTTTGTGCATCACTTCCCTGTTCACATTAAAAAAGAGGAGGAGGACCGAACGTGTGAGGAGTTGGTACCCAGGTCATGTGACTCGGAGGCTAGGTTCTAGAGGAAGGCCGCGCTGCAACCGGGATACTCCCTCGGCCGCTGCCCCGTGCCCAAAAACAGGCACACCGTCATGCACGTTGCACATTATTTCCAGGGTGAGGAGATAAATAAAAAAAGTCAACTTTTTCCTCAGCATCAGAACTTGATTGGACCCGTGAATCCTTTAACTCCACCCAGGAGAAATAATATAAGACCAGACTCTGTCTGGGTCGAGTGTCAGACGTGTAAAGCGACTTGTGGGAATAATTTAATCCGTGGCTTTTGGATTAAAACAAATTCAGCTTGTGGATTTTCTCCGTCTTGGATTAATATGACAACGTTGTGGTTTTATAATTGCTTTAGAGGACATTTCATTTGCTTCTGTGATGACCGTCTGTCATCTGTCATATTTTTAAAAGCTATTTTTTCTGGATCAGGACTTTTTTCTTTTTGTTTTTATTTAAAACTCCTTTGTAACCAGATCGTTTCAGGATGAAATCGGTGTGCTTTTTCATTCGTGAGGGAACAGCTCGGAGTCATCGGTGTTTTTCGTTGACGGACTTGCTCTGGCCGCTGAGGTCAGTGAGTGAAATGAGAAGGGAAAGGATAGAGGCAGTGCAGAGGGAGATGCAGCAGCAGATCCGTGAGTGTGTGTGTGTGAGTGTGTGTGTGGCTCTCCTGACTCCTCCTCACAGCCTCACCCTCCCCTCTCCCTGCTGCTCCTCCCGCCTCCTCTCCCTCCACAGCACTAGTTACATGTGCTGCAGCAACAGCGAGCAGTTCAGGGCTCGAGCCAAAGGCGAACACACCCACCAGCCAAAAGCAGGACCGTGTCGTCTCACCGATCCTCACAGCTGCTTCTGCTCACCCACAGCAGCAGATAAACTTCCAGAAAGGTCCTGCGTACTTTCTGATCCTTCAGCAGGCTGCAGGGAGGAGTTTCACTCAGCTACGGTAGGATTCAGAGCACTCCTTCATGCTTTTGTCTCCTCTGAGGTTTTGACTGTCCAGTCATTTTTCATTTAATTTTGGAGTCTTTTGAATAAATTAGACACGTTTGGACCTTAGATTTCTGTTTCTTTAATTCAAAGTTGGTCCGGAGTGCTCGTGAGTGTGTGTGTGGGTGTGTGCACACTCCACCCACATGGGCGTGCATGCTCATGCTCTGTAGTAGGAGGTCAGAGGATGGTAAAGTTAGGTGTTTCCACCCACTCATGAGTCAGAGAGGATAAGTGAAGTCTCAGTCATTGATTCTGATACGATGATTTTCATTAAAGTACAGCTGGTTGGGATCAAGGTGAATTTGGATTTTTATGTAGATGAGTTTTATATTTGTGGTTAAAGTATCTTACTACAAATCTTTATCTTCATTTTTAAATTCAACTATAATTCTTTATGTATTGAATCCATGTTATTGTTTTTAGAGATTTCTGATTTCTGATCCTCATACAGCTCAGACCTGCCAATACCGAATTGGTTGAATAAAAAAAACTCATTTTAAATTTATGATTACCTTGAAAATTTCTATTCTGGAAGTTAAAACTTCCATATGGAAGATCTGTTGCTGCCATCTTTAATAATTTGTGACGGTGAGTTCACAGACCAGGAAAAGTGTTTTTGCTCCTTGTCAGCAGCACATTCATGGAGACGGCATCAGGCAGATTTAGATCTGCAGGTCAAGAATCTTAAACTCATTTCAAATGTTAATGAGAGTCAGGACGACACAGAGGTGGTAAACGGATACAAACCAGAAATAATAGGATTAAAGCTTCATTAGCAGGAAGCTTTAATCCAATCGCTGCTATTATGTCTGACGTCTCAATCGTTCAAAAATGATAAATTCCCTGAAAAACCTGCAGCTTTAGTTTAGATCATGACTCGATGCTTCGCTTGTGTATTTAAAGATGTTGCAATCAGCTGAAAAATTACAGCAGAACGCTGATCTCAGGAGAGTCGAAGCAATTAGCAGCTTTTTTAGCTGTTTTCCTTCATTTTCCCAAACTCTGGAGGGAGGATGTTTGTTTGTTTCACCCTTTGCAGCTTTTGAGTAATTACAGAGGAAGGTAAAACATGGAGGTAGATGGTTGGAGGTCTGTGTTTAAGAAGGATAAAAGAGGATAAATAAGACTTTGTCATCTAAAATAAACCTCACCAGCATTCTTATTGTTTAGCTTCCAAAGAGACGGCGTTGGATCTCAGATCTAGATCTAATAGAGCTACAGGGTTTTTCCACGTATACTTTTTTGTGAAAACATTATGAAATTATATGGGTTTTCTGAGTCGTTATTGGTTTTTAATCCAGAAACTGAACTAGAAACGGGAACCAGGAGCATAAGAACTGGGATCACTTCTTCTCACAGGTCTCGTGTGTTTCAAGAGAAAGCTGCTCAGTCCTGTTCTTCTCTCCTCACCTACAGCTCACCTCATCTGCACTTCTTCCTGAGCAACGTCCACCATGGAAACGCCGAGCCAAAAGCGCAGCACCCGCAGCGGCGCCGTCTCGCCGGCCCGCATCACCAGGCTGCAGGAGAAGGAGGAGCTGTGCAACCTGAATGACCGTCTGGCCGTCTACATCGACAAGGTGCGCTCCCTGGAGTCGGAGAACGCCTCTCTCCGACTGCGCATCTCCGAGTCCGAGTCGGAGGTGACCCGTGACCTGTCTGGCATCAAGTCGGCCTACGAGACGGAGCTGGCTGATGCTCGTAAAACCCTGGACCAGGTGGCCAAGGAGCGGGCGCGGCTGCAGCTGGAGCTGGGCAAGATCAAGGAGGAGCACAAGGAGCTGAAAGCCAGGTAGGAGGAGCTCTATGTGGCCACGCCCATCTCCACACTGCTGTGACTCAACCTTGAATGTTTTCCGTGTAAACTATTAACAAGAATTTCAAGCCGTTTCATTCGTAAATCCTTAACGTGGCTCTGCTGGTGGTGTCTGTCGGGGAACTCCCAGGAGGTTCACACGTGGTCCCACTGCAGTTTGGGAATTTTCTTCTGATTCTTCACAAACATTTACTTTCATAGTTTTCACATAAAGAGAACTAAATTTATGTTTAGGGAGGACTTTATAAAGCCCCAAACCTGAGATTTATGGTGACAGTTTCACATCACGTTGAGTGTTTCTGTCCCAGCTGAGGCTCGTCTGTGAGAACACGCTCCGTCTTTAATTAGTGTTGCTGTGTGCATCCATAGCAGCGCCTGCAGGGGAGAGTTTTTATTTATTTAGTACTTATGTAGTTCCTGTGACTGTTGGAGGTTTCAGCTCACGCCCAGTGTTCAGAACATCTGAGGTGGTGCAACAGCAGGAATGTGGTGTGAAGCAGGAGCACTGGATGACATTCCTGTGTGTGTGTGTGTGTGTGTGTGTGTGTGTGTGTGTGTGTGTGTGTGTGTGTGTGTGTGACTCGTCTGTTAACAAGTCCGGGTATGTTTCCCTAAGCCTCGGGGGTGGGGGGTGATACCGACACACCTCTGAACAAACGGCCACACCCTTTTCTCTAACGACTGCTTGTTCAGGTGAAATATGAACAGAATGTCTTTCATTAGACCTGATAGCAACTTTACTCAACATCTAATGAAAGAGAACAGAATTGGATTTTAATTATATTCACAAATAAGTAAATGATCTCAGACTTTGAAGGCGGTTCTAATTATGATCACCTGCTATAAAAACCCTGTGATCGGCTTCATCTGTGAGCAGAAACTCAGACACTTGATTGTTTTTATTTTTGTTTTGGGAACCACAAACTCACCGTCTCTTACTGTAGAAGTTTTTACTCCAGAAACAAAACGAGTATAAATTAGAATCGGAAAAGAATCTTAACTTGGAATCGGCCCTGAAAACCAGCATCGGTGCTTTTCCTAAAAACCATTTGCTGTGACTGAGCGAGTCTGCCCTCATCACCAGGTTCGTTCATGGCTGAGGTGTTGCATCAGATATCTGCTCTTGGCCTCGGGCAGACGCAGGTTCTAGGGAAATGTGAACAAAGCGCATCAGATTTAAGAAAATGAAACTGTTTGCATGAGCTCCTCAGCTACGTTTGGCAGCTTTTCTCGTTTTTCCGCAATTTATAACGATGGATGGCCCAACTCGTTGTAATATGAACATGACATGTTTTTGTCTCTGCTCTGCATCATCAGTGATGTTTCTCTGTGATTTACTGTCTCGTTTGTATCATGCAGCTGTTTTCTGTTGGTTTTTGTCCCAAAATCAATCAGCGTTTGCGGCACGTGGGCGACAGAAAGGTCTCGGATAATTTCCTCGTGCTGAGAGATCAGCACTCAGGGTCTGCCATGTTAATGTTCCTGGAAAAGCTCTGCTCGCTGCAGCCTCGGCTGCTTTTATCTGCCTGAGCTTTAGCCAGCCTGTTTGGTGTTTGGTTGCCATGGCGCTGTGACGGGGTGGTGACTCAGAGGTTTTTCACGGCCTTTGGAATGAGCTGACTGGACTCTGGTGGGAAGTCGGCTTTATTAATAAACACTGAGTGGAGCTGAGCTTCACCAGGCAGCAGCTACGTCTCCGGCTGCTGGAGTCTACGGGTGAGGGGACACACCTGTTCACCCTGAAGGCATCGTCTTTGTTTGGTTTACTACGACACGTGTTCCCTTCCTGGAGGAAGAACCTCAAGCTGTCTGAGGATGCCAGCCGGTGTCCCTGCAGCTGTCTGACTTATAAATGATTAAAACCTGTTGGAAAAACGGCAGAAAAATCTGCAAACACAGGTGGATGTGGGACGAGTCTGTAGCCCCCCCACCAGAACCCCTGAGATACGACTCAGCAGCTTTACGGCAAACTTCACGTGCACTCAGACCTCCAGCTGAGCCGCCTGCAGCTGGAAACCTATCAGATCTCAGCAGGGCTTTGGTTTTAAAGGCTCCACATTAACTTATTACTGATGAATTATTCCATCCGTATCTGTAGGTTTTATGTCTATAAATACTTCACTTTTTTATGTTTTCTGATGTTCATTTTGCAGAAATTCAGATTGTTTGAGCTGAAATTTCTAGTACTTGGAAATTGGTTTAAATTAATAACGAAAAACAAATTTTAATATATTATTCATTTTCTTATCACTCATGTCTAATTAGGGCGGTTCTGTTCCATTCATTATAGGATTTCTTTTTTATAAATTATTTTCTGTCACATTCCAACAAAAATGTTTTAACCCCACAATGTATTTAAAGTGTTTATTTTAGATGTTTAAGTTAAACAAATAAATAATAATATTATTGTTAACATTAATCATAATAATAATGAAAATAATAATAGTAATAATTATTATTATTCTTATAATAATAATAATAATAAAACATATATTATAAATAAATAATTTAAAATAAGTAAATAATATTATTATTTCTAACAGTAATAATAATCATGGAGAGGCAGATTGATTCATTTTGGACTATTTTCTAAATTATTTTTTTTAAACATGGTTTTAAGTTTTACTCCCAACAACAAACTATGGGAATAATTCCTAGAATAAACTAGTACGGTCATCAAATATAAAAACAAGAAAATAGCTTCCAAAATTTTAATTTTAATTTTAAAATTCTGTCCTTAAACTTAATTTTAAGCTGAGTTTAACTTTGATCGCATGCAGATTTGACATTCATTCTTATTAAAGCTTCTAGTTTCTTGCTTTAATCTGATTGTTCAGGACATGAGATGCTGCCGATTAAAGACAGAATCCTCATGGGAATACAATAGAAGAATAGAATAGACTTTATTGATCCCACAGTGGGGAAATTCACTTATATGATCTTTTTAAAAAATTTACTTCAAAAATAAAATGCAAAGCGGACTTCTCCAAACTGATCTTCTGTTTCTGTCGTTAACTTGGAAACACAAACACAAAATGAATGTTCATCCCAAAATGTCAGAAAGTAGAAATTCCCGTGACTACCGTTAACGTCCGTGGAGACGCAGGTCGTCTCCTGCAGAAGCTCTCTGACACAAACGTCCCTCTTTAATGGGCTGAAATAACAAAGTTTAGCTGTAAAATAAACAGAGATTCATCTGGAGGAGGAGGAACAAAGGTGGGATCGGCCCCGCCCGTTGTGGTTGAGGGTGTGACGCCAGGTAGACGAAGCTTCAGGTAAATCTTTTATTCTCTTCCAGTCATTTGGAGCTGCTGTCTGTTGAATTAAGGTTTAAACGGCGCTGCGGTAGACGTAGCGTGGTCAGACATGTTTCATTTCCATGTCTGAATGCAGCTGCAGACTGAAAAGTCACCACCTCCTCCTCCATGAGGCTGCGTCTGACTTTCACTATCAGAGCGCTGCAGGAAGCAGACGTATCAACCAGGACTTACTGTTTCCTGGATGCTCAGAAATTCACCAGCTAACAGTTTATTATTATTTTCTCTTTGTGACACATTTAGAATCAAATATTCATCTTGTCTGGGAAATCCTCCACATTTTCAGAAATCTGTGTCCTCTGATGGTTTAATAAAGGATCACAGCATCAGAGGTGATCTCATATTAGTTTGTGTTTAACCAGAGGCAAACATTAAACACGTCGCCACGGTAACTCATTAAACGTTCATGCGTTACGGCTCCTTTTTAGGGGACATGAGGATCCTGTTGGGTTTGTTCAGATAAAGTTTGTTTCCTTAAATGGAAAAGAGGAAGTCTGCGTCAGTCCTTAAGGCTGGTTTTTGTTTTAATTTTCAGTCACTAAGGAAACATCCCAGCTGTTTCCACTAACAGAACCAGTGTGATGCGCTGATGTTGGACTGGAATTCTGACTCTGTTTTATAGTAATAAACATCAAAGGCTACAAGGATCATTTTAACCCTTTAGCTTCCACACCAAGAAAAAAAAACTATTTTCTTTGCATCATCTAACCTGAAGCCACAAGTGTTATAATACAAAAGGTAACGGTAAAGTAAGCTACTTTTTTAGAAGCGTTAGTAGGGTAAAAGTTTTATTTTTTCACTCAATTTTAGCTTTTTAGGCTCAGACAGAATTCTTCTAGATGCCAAAAAACACGGAAAAAAGTTTAGTTCACACTACGTTTATGTATTAGTCATGAATTAGCAGAGGACGTTCCAAACAGCCTCCCTCTATTTGCTCTACTGTGATTGGAGCAGATGTATAAATGCATAAATCATTTTTTTATTTAACTAAAATAAGAACTGAATGTGTTTCCTGATTACTCTGATCCAACTTCACCGTTAAAAATGTTAAAAGTCTCGGAGTACTCGTGGTTATGACAGCACTCTCATCGATGCTGACAGTCAAACTTCATTCATCATCATCATTACGCCGCGCCCGAGGAGTCCCAGAAACGTCTCTGCTGCGTTTATCCACCAGTGTTCGGGCTTTCTTCACAGCAGGAATAATGACTTGATATTTCAGGAAAAGCTCTGGTGGAACTAATGGCTTTAATGGTGGCACAATTACCTGATGTGTCATGATGGTGAGCTGCGATTAGTGATGCACGTTGTCCATGTCGTAGCTTTTTCTTACGTTTTCTCAGGTTTTTTTTACATAAATCCTAAACGTAGTTTTCCGAAGATCTCACTGGTTCATATGATATTTTATCAGCGTTACGGTCCGTCTGTAACATTTCATTGTGCTGCCGAGCTTCTTTTCATGCCATTTGATCACATTTCTCCTCTTTTCCCCTGCCTGCCTCCAGAGGAAAAACCCTTTTGTGTCCTGGTGATCTCAGCTCGTATTGTGTGTGTCTGTGGGCCAGTGTGTGTCACGCCGAGTCGTGCCTGGGCAGATATGAGCTCACACAGATTTGAGGTGCTCTCCAACACCACTGAAGAGTCTCAGGGACACCACATCCTGCGTTAGGCTGCATGGGAGAAAAGACTCTTGCTGCTTTAGCTTCACAGATTAGCCGCATTGGCTCGGTGGTTTCAGGCCTTCAGCGTTGATGTCATCTGATTGGTTAGCTTAGGTCAGCGGTCGGGCAACAGCTGGTGAGTTATTAATTAGTTGGTTGCAGTTTGCACTTTTTGCTGTCACTAAATCCCCTGCTACGCCTTTAAATGCTAAAATGTGGAAAATAATCTTAATCGCAGTTTCCCAAAGACAAATTAGGCCATAAGGTTTGGATCAGGTGGTATTTAATATTTAATATTGATTCAAACCTTCATAAAATAATATTTTATATAATTAAATCAAATATTTTTAAATACTTTTTGAAATTAAAAAGCAACAGTCAAGTAGTTTTTCCTCATTGGTACTAACAGATTTGATTTATAGCTAAATTACACAACAAAATCAGCTTTTAAAATGTATATATTTTACATAAATGTCTGGTTTAAATCCTGGTGAACCTGTAGCACTCATAGTGTGTCATGGTTCCTGCTCTCCTGTTTATTACAACAAGCTCTCGACAGCAGCGGTAGAGTCGTGGTATTCAATCCCAGATTGAATATTATCTCTATAACTGATGTAAAAGCTAAACATAATTGAATATGAGCTGCAATATGATTTTAAGCTGTTTTATTTTGTATTTATTGTTAGAGTGGTTAAAACAAAGAAACGTGAAATCTCAAGTCTTACTGTGAAATCAACTAAATTAAAGCAATAACAGGCTTTTGACTAGCTTCACAGGAGTATCAACGTCCATAAACAGCTTCTCTGCCATCCATCGTGGCGAAGAGGGTGGTCCCATGAGCGGCATGACATCACATGCAAAGGGTCAATACACCAATATAAAAATGATTGTATTCTCTCATGGTGGAGATTAAACTCAACATATTCTTCATGTTGCTTATATTGAATTATTGGCTTCTCCCCATTACTGTATGACTGCTGAAGAAGTTTCTGATATCATTTAGGAGGTTGTTGGTGAGAAAGTGTCCTCTGAGCTCCTAACAAGAACCAGAACCTGCAGGCCCGTAAATGTTCTGGATGGAGCCGTCTCTGATGGCTTTATTGGTGTGAGAGTAATGAGAGCGTTGGACTTGAGCGTAGCAGAGCTTGGTACCGATCAGAAGGTTTTGGCAGCCTCCATACTGATTATGTGTATTTGTGGAGTTTATAGAAATGGAGTTTCCATTTCAGAGTATGCCAAGTTCTCCATGAGTCACTCGCTCAAGGACGGGTAAATCACTCCAAGCTGGTGGAATTCCACAAGTCCTCCCACACTTTCCATCCTTTTTGGTCCCTCTTGGTGCCAAGAGGCCCTCTTTGGGATTCAGACAAACGTGGACTCGGTGCTGCAGTCCCACCTGGTTGGACGTGGAACAGATCTGCTGAAGCTCGTTGGCTCTGATGAATCTGAGCTGCCTGGGACGTTTGGAGCTGTTGTCTAATCTAAACATGGTGCTGATTTCTGGAGCAGACTCTAACTTTTCAGAGCCACATGTTCAGCATTAGCTGTTGCTTTTGTTTATCATTTGGAATGAAAACTGATTCCAACATCTTGATGTGATTCCCCCTCAAACCGATCCTTTGATTGGTTTCATTTAAATCTTCATGGCTGGTTTGATGATTCGGTTCTAGTTAAAGGTGAATTTTGAAATGCCAAACTTTCTCCTGGCTTTTTGTTTGGAAAACTGTTGTCCCTGCTCCCAGCCAGATGGGTGTGGTTGGCAAAGTCAAGACAATTGCAGGATACTTAGAAAAACGTGATCAGCGTCATTCTCCCGTGTTTTACAGCTCACTTCACATTTTACTCCAAACGTGAACCGTTTCTTCAGCAGAGCTCTCCTGTGTTTCCTGTGTGTCTGTTGGATGCCAGGCTTCGCGTGAGAGCACCCAGCCACCGGGCTCGTCCCTCCACCACAGCCTGGTTTCATTCCAGTCATCAAATCCATGTTTTTTTTTCCCATGAAAGGAAAAATAAGTACACAATGTCATCAGTCTCATGAGCGCCACATGGGTTTTATTTAACTCAAACCAAACATGTCGGTTTTCTATGCAGCTGCAGAGATTGCAGCCATGTTGGAAACAACAATCTGTTGCTACATGCTGCCTGGATCAGGGCGCTCTCTTGTTAATGCAAATGAGTTCTGCTTTAAAATAACGAGAACTGAAGTTCAGTTAAGGTAGACCTGTAGCAGCGGGATTTTCCTGTTTACTCAAAGCTACGATGTTTATGAAATGCTGCTGGACCTGTTATTATAACGATGCCAGGTTTGGTCAGAGATGAAGACGATTACAGAGATCTTTTCTTTTCTGACTTTTCACTGGAGCTGGATTAGTTTTGTACTTTTTGCTGAGGTGCAAGAGACCTCACAGTAATCATTAACACGTTACCATTCTTTATCTCCGTTGTTCGTTAAGGTGGAAAGATAAAAGGCATGCTGCTTGGAAACGTTCAAATCATTTATGTACAGTAAAGAGAACTCGAATCACAGGAGCCGCTGTTGGCGTCTGATTCACACTCTGAGTCATCAGTGTGTGTGTGTGTGTGTGTGTGTGTGTGTGTGTGTGTGTGTGTGTGTGTGTAAATACAGACGCACACGGGTTATCAGTGGGCGTGAACATTTTCTCATTCCTGTGAGATGAATGGGACAAAGGGAGCTCATATAATCCTTACTTTATATAGTCTGCTTCTTCTTTAACAGAATCATGTGGGGTGTGTGTGTGCGCGCGCGCGCGCGTGCGTGTGTGCGTGCGTGTGTGTGTGTGTGTGTGTGTGTGTGTGTGTGCGTGCGTGCGTGCGTGCTTGTAAACACATCGGACACGGCCAGCATCTGTCCTGCTTTAACACAGAGAGCTGTGTTCTCTCCTGCCACATGTGGTCGAGCATGCCCCCCCCCCGGGCTAAACCCATTCATCACAATTGCTTCTACTCTGTTGTTCATCTGAAACGAGGAACATAAAACCGTCGTCTGCAGGACTGGAACGTTTATTCTAACAGTGGATCTGAGGGTTTTACGGCCTCGGAATCGTTTTCACATGTGAGAACAACGAGAGGTTAACGGGCGTATTAATTAGGTCCAGGTTTGATCTGCAGGCTGGTGAAGACGCCCAGCACCTCACTTCCTGTACAAGTCACTGCTGAATGCTGATTGGCTGGAAAGACTCAAGGCAGAACAAATGCAACCAATCAGCAGGAGGGGAGGAAGCTAAGAATCTGGGAATATCTATTGATCAATCTATCTATTCTCAAGCCTCCTTCACACTTTTTTTATTTTGAAATTCAAAAGTTTTTTAAAAGACAAATGTGCTGAGACCTTTCTGCAGTTGGCTGTAGGGTGGTTTAACTTGCTGCTGATCCTTAAATATGTGCAGGTTTTCAGCATTTTTAAAATATTAAACTGTCCAAATTATTGAGGAGAAAATAAACACAAGTTTTTCTTTTGTTGTTTGCATAGACCAGAATGTGATTTCTCCTTTTGGGTGTTTACACCGATACCATATCATCAAATAGCACATGAATACCTAAGTCTAGTTTATACGTCTCCTGTCAGCATGTATGCTCACACGCACACGTAGATGTTTTCCTTGTGTGTGTCAGTGTTGTGATGCAATTCTCCACCAGGACCACAGAGGGCGCAGCACTTTTCTGGAGTATTTTGCCCTCATTGCAGTCACATCTCTAGTGTGTTTACCATTGTGTTTACATTGTGTTCATGTCTTTCAGATACTTTTTAACACAAAATTTCTTTCATTCTCTTCCACCTTTTCATGCAGTCACCACCTCCAAACCCACGTTTCCAATCATTTCCTGACACGAATAAAAAGTCTGCTGCGTATCTTTATACTCCTTCAGTCACGGTTGCATTAACGTTTATGTCGTCGGACTTTTTCTACAAGACGTTCTCCAATCTGCTCCGTGTCTGCCGTGTGGCTCTCGTTTTATTTTTTTGAGTGGAATGGCGGTGCTGTTGATTAAGTTAAAGGATGTGACATCCTGACCAATCACAGGCTTGGGGTCCTCAAGGCTTTCGACAGATATTTAGAAAAAAGGGCTCTACTGCATCTGTCCTTGTCTGTCTGTTGGAGAACAATTGTTACCATGGATAATAGCGTTGCATGTCTCTTCACCTCCACAGAGGAAGTATAAACTATGCTTTACAGTTGAGTACATACTGATACCAAGTACTGATACTAGGGATGCCCTGATACTGAAAAGTACTCTACCAGTTTTGCTGTGCTTTTAGTTGAGATGCTGCAGGAGACAACAGCAGCTGAAGACAAAATCTAAGTCTAAGTAGTCGTGCAGCAGAACCTGTGAAAGAAAACATTTTTTTGTCTTTTTTCATCCAGTCTGAACTGTAAACGGCGTCCTACAGGACGTGTGTCAAACAGGAAGTTTGATCAACTCCAGAAAGGTTTCTGGCACTCTCGGGTTAGAAACTGTCATGTCTCATAATGTAGACATGCTAAATAAATGAAATATTGTTCTCTTCTACGTATGTGAGTCCTCATGTGGTAAAATGACTCTTGGATAAACCAATAAATGCACAAATGACCTGCCATAGGCATTTCAACGATTATGATACTTGTAGAATGTAACTCGCTGCTTCTGTGGACCGAACCGTTCTTCAGCTTATCAGAACCAAACCATTGGATCTTTAATCTTCTGCAGCAGCCGTTCATGAGCTTTAATCAGCGGCTTCCTGTTTCTGTTTTAGCTGTTAGAAAAACACGGCTAAATAAAACATGCTAAGAGCGTCGATCAGGTGTGACCAACAGATTCATCGAATCAACGGGCATAATTTTGGTCTGTGAGAGGAAACCGGCTTTCCCGGAGCTAACCCACGCAGGCTAACATGCTAACTTCATGCAGAAAGGCTGCAGCCAGGATTCAAACCAACAGCCTTCTCACTGTAAGGCAATAGTGCTACCAGCTGAGTCACCATGTAGCTTTAATCTTCACCTAGAAAAAGCTATTAAATGTATTTTTAATTGCATTTTTCATTAATTTGGTGCAAAAAGGGTTATAATAATGTAAGATAATATCCAACCATCATATTTAGATGTACTTATAAGATAAACCGCTAAAGAGCTCAGCTCAAGCAAATGGCTGCAAAGACCTCCAAGGGTTAAAACTTTTACGAGGTTTTGTAGGATTTAAAGGCCACTTTTCTGTTTATTAGCATTTTTGCCATTTTATTGTTCCACAGTAAAATTCATGTGGGTGTTTCTATGATTGGAAGGAAAAAAGGACATTTTTGAGGAAAAGCTTCGAGTCTAAAACTGGATTCTCCGTGTTTTTTCACGCTGACCTTTAACACGCTTCACTCCGGCCTTATTTCTGCTTCTATTTCTAGGTTTCTGTGTTTGTTTATAGAAATCCCATTACTCACCAGCCTTCCTCTGAGTCACCTTTTCCCTGCAGGGTTCTGCACATAAAGCTGCTCTGTGGAAGGTTCAAGGATTCATGTCGAGTGGAAAAAGAGAAGGAGAGAATTCTGTAGCTGGATGAGTTTTGTGAGGTTCTGTGGGGAATTGAGGAGATCCCGCTTTATTTTCCAGCTTCCCGGTCTTTGAGGAATGAGTCATAGGGAAACCCCTCCCACAGGGCTGCCTGGTGGTGGGGCGGGGGGTGGGGAGGGAGGGTGTTTACATAGCAACATAGCATATGCATGGGCCGCTCCAGTGTGTGTGAGAGGAATTTTGTCAGAAGTGCTGCAGCGAGAGAAGGTGGTGAAGTGCTGGTTCTGCTGGGCGGGGGGGTCCTGACCCAGAAAGAGCTGCTGGGGGGGGTTCTGTTCCCACCTTTGGACTGCAGAGCCGTGTCTTTATGAACTAAATCACTTCAGCCACCTACAGCACTTGTGTTTTATCTGCAGACGGAGCTTTGATCTGTGGGAACAGCTGGGTGGAAAAGGGCCAACGAAGTCACATGACCATCAGACTTGATCCATTTACTAGTATTTAGGCACTTTGCATCATTTACCTGTTGGTAAATAAGGCTGTCACCTTGTTCAAAGTTTCATCTATAATTTGTTTTGAACAACATCACCATGCATCGTGTTAGAGATGCACTGATTTTGGTTTTGGAGGCCGATACAGATTTCTGATTCCTGCTCAGCTCGTACCTGCTGATAACGATTTATCTCAGAACCTTAAAATAAACTAAATCCTTTTTCATTTTTAATTAGTGATTAACTTTAGTAGAGTGCTGCACAGAAAGGGACCAATAGGCACCCTAAAGTCAAAATACTAATTATAGAAAGAAACACATTAAGACAGACATTAAGGTAACAAAGCATCATAAAAGTTCACAAACTAAAAGCTGCCAGAAATGAAAACATCAAATACAATAAATATAAAACGACTAAAAATAGATGCAAAGTGAAATGCAGCTGAATCAAAGTAGGAAGCTAAAGAAAAAAATGCAATGGTTTGTATTGTAGATCTTGATTGGTTTAAAGCCAAATCGATCGGACAGTCATCAGCGTAAAGGTGGTAGTGCACCCCATGTTAGCTAAGATCTTACCCAAGGGGAGAATGTAGATGGAAAAGAGTAGTGGGCCCTAAATCAAACCTTGTGGCACTCCCCAAGGAAGCAGTACAGAGGGAAAGGAGCAGTCATTGATGTGGACTCTGCAGCATCTAAAATAATATCTGATAAATTTTCAGTCACACTGCTGTCAGTTCTGCATTACTTTATTTTTTGTAAAAATATTAAATAATTTAAAGCCACAATGTGTAATATTTTTACCTGTTTACTACCAAATTCTGTGTATCCAGTGCACAAACTTGTCCTTTTTCATTAATATTTCTCACCAACATCAATTCTAAATATTCCTCTCAGCTTCAAATTTTACATTTTTAATACATAAATTGTGGTCGACGCTCCATGGTCATCCTCCATCTTGAAATACGGTAGCTATTTAGGACATACGAGCTCTGAGTTACGCGTTTGCACTATGACTGTAACCTGAAAGAAACAGCAGAGGGCAGCAGTGCGCCGTGGAAGCATGGCGTCTGACAATTCAACTAAGAAGAGACGAAACTAGCTGTTACACTGTTGCTGGACTTTGTTAGTTTGAATAACAAACAAATATGTCAGGTCTTATTGATTTCCAACACTCAGCAGCCGCATTTGATGAGAACCCCGCCCGCAACAGCTAGACACCAGCATCCAAGTGTTTTTATGACTCACCTCAGCTGATCTTTTCTTCATAATAAAGCTCCCAATCCGGTCCCAACATATCAGTTCCAAAGTCCTTCTTCAAGAAAGCTCCTTCTATTAAAGCCTCCTCTCTTACCGCAGCCTGCCGTGTCTCTCCCAACGGTGGTCCGCTAGCCGGTAGCCATGTTAGCATTAGTTACCGGTACTTTATTTCCATAGCGTGTCCCCGGCTCCAGCCAAACCTCATCGGCTATCCGATCGCTAAACAGCCAGTGGTTGATGTTAGCTCCATCTCGATCCTCACTGCGGCGCACACCGATCAGCTGATGGCTAACCGGCAGACTCTTCTTTACTCCGCTGCTCTGATCCACATGACACCGGACGCCACAGCTGATGCCACCCCTCCTCCGTGTGTGAATCGGTGACAGGCAGCTATGCTAGCTTCCTTCAGGACTGGTAGGTTGATACAACAGCTAACAGCAGTGTTTCCCCTAGAAATGTTCACAGCCGTGATGTTTGTTGACTAAGGGGGGTGTAGGATAGCGCCGCCTCGTCGCGCGGGGGGAGGGGGGGCTACGTGTGGCATTATGCATTAAGACTGAACACTCATTAAAAAATGTTTTTTACCTGCTTGAGTAGTTATATGCTTTGTGTGGGTTAGGCTACAGAGACTGGAAATAAATCAATCTCATGCTTTTTTATAAAAAAACGAACCAGATAGCTGGAGTGAACGCTGGAGTTGTTGCCTTTTTGAGTGGGCCACCGTAGCTGCAATGCTTACTCGAAACTGCATGGCGCTAAAGAGTCGCAGTTTTTACCATGATTTCTATGAATATCACTGATAGGGCCTTTAATGTTAAAGTATTAAATTCCTGTTGGACATATTCCCTGCAAGCAACAAATGAGCCACATCTGGAAACTGTTGGTGATTTTTGCACCTGAAATCATAGAATTCCATGTAAATAACCAGGAAATGTGAAGCTGACAGAGGTGCTGAAGGGCTTAAACCCTATTTCTCTGAACAGAGGCTGCTCAGGAAGTTCTCTATACAGCAAACAAAATAATTTATAACGAAACACACCTAGAAAAAATCTTTTTATTTACAATTTTTAAACATTTCATTTTTTATTTCAATTATTTATTTATAAAGCACCTTCTACCAAGGTGGTCCAACATGCTGCACACGAAAACACAAGACGCAATAAAATAGAGACAAAACCAATTAAAACTATTAAAATCAGAGTAGCGAACCCACCCTCACACACAAAAACATAAAAACAAAGCAGCCGAGCGGTAGAGAAAAGATAAAGTCAAAATCAGCTGGTTTCTGGAACATTTTGTTTCTTAAATAATTGTTTCATAGCAGAAAACTTTACAGAAGATGTGTCCAGAATGGTGAAACGTCTCCAGAGTTCCATCAGGAACCCGACTGTTTGCTGCTGAGTCTGTAACAGTCGGATCGGTGCAGGAGGAACGAGCCTCTGCAGACCAAACGAATTTGATTTGCAAAGCAGAAAAAAGAAAGCAGGCAGCTCAAGTAGAGCAAAGGTCAGGCCATGCGACGGGATCATGTCAGATAGTTCTAATGCCACCAACCTGACAGAGAAAATAAAAGTATCGACTGTAAAATGAAAATGTTTTCTGACTAAATTTAAACTACCTTCCCCCAAAAAACACTTCTTATGTGCAGAGTCCTTCATTCAGGATGTTTGTAAAGTCCAGAGAAACATTTGGATTCGTCCACAGCTCCGTGGAAACGTGGAAGCTACCAGGCCTGGCGAATGAAGCCTCGGTTTCCATGGCAACAGCAGAGCAAAACTCTCTTCCTCTGTGCAAGGCAGCATTTGTTTCTTGTTACTGGGATGGACAAAGATAGCTGTGAGTCAGCCTGGAGGCCGGGAGCCGAGCCAAAGCATTCCTCCTCCTCCTCCTTGGATTTCTTCACCCCCCCAACACACACACACACACACACACACTCTCTCTCTCTCTTTTTATCTGTTTTTTCCATTTTTCCTCTCATAACAGCTTCATCACTAACCAACCTCTTCTCAATCCAGCAGCTGTACTAAAAATACAGAAAATCCATCATTACAAATTTTTTACCTTTTAACTAATTAATTAATTAATTGCTTGTAAGATAAAACTAAAGTACAGAAATCTTCTGTTTGACCTTTTGGCTCAAAGGTCCGGCTCGGCGTACACAGAAGCAGCTCAGCTGCTGCAGACGTCATCTGATCAAACAAGCTGTTCTGTTTTTAGACTTGATGCAGTTTCTGCTCCAATCTGCATCAGAACTTTCATCATTGTTCAAAGTTCTGCTGTGATGGGATCGTTTCCACCAGGTTACATAAAAGAAAACACAAACATTTATTAATAAGCGAGTCAACGTAAACGTTGCTCACATCCAGCAGCGGTTAATCTCCTGGTCCGACAGTCAAAACTCCCACGGTTAAACACACACCGAGGTTTTAATCTGCCCTCCTCTCATCTGCAGGCGCCACATGCTGTTTTAATCTCACATCCAGGAACAACATCCGACACAAAAAAAGCAGCTGTTAAACTTGAACATGGACCACAGCCACAGTGGTGTTTATTCATGAGAATTATGAAAGTTTGGACCTAATTGCTGCACGTTTATAATAAAAAGTCATTTTGTAAAAGAGAAACTGTTGCAGACAAATGGAGGGTGTTAAAATGGTAGAACAGGGTCATGTTGTTTAATGTTGTATCAGGGACTGATTAGGTTTTTTTTTATTTTCAAACCAGAGTATCTTTCATAAACTGGGCTACGCACGCACGCCCACTTCCTGTCTGTGATTAGTTAAAACTCACTGTGGTGAATTTAAAGTGTTGAGATGACCCGACCAGAGGGGACCTAAATACTCAAGATGAGTCATTAACACTATTTACAGCCTTCTTGTTGTCATATTTACTTTGGTTACCCGAATGGTGGGCGTGTCCTGACCCTGTAGGCAGCAGAGGAATTCGGGGAATGTCTTTTTCGTCGTCTCTGGAGCGTGCACACCTGGATCATAACGAGTTTCGGCTTCAGAACCAAAACAACAAATTTTAGCTGGTGTGTGTTTTTAAAGGGACCATATCATGGAAAATCCACGTTTGGGAGCTTTTTACCATGTCATATTGTTATTTCCTCATGAAAAATACCCAAACCCGTTTTTGGATGCATTCATGCATTTTCCTGTCTCAGCTGCAAATTTTCAGATTTATTAGAAAAGCCTCGATGGAAACTAAGTGCATCATCAGGCCCTGCTAGTCTTGGACCCGCCTCCCATGGAAGTAGCGCCCCCTTTCTGAGCTGAGGGCATAGAGCGGTTGATTTCATGCTGCAGTTGAGTGTCTGTGACCACCACCATAAAAATCATGCATCCTATTCACAAAGATGTGCGTAATGGCCAGAACAGGATATGTGTCATAGGCGACTATTGTTTTATAATGGTAGCCTAGTGGTTAGAGTAACTACCTTGCATGTTGTCTTGCACCAGTTCGAATCCCGGTTTTTTATTTTACTTTCTTGGTTTTTTTAGCCAGTGTGAGTGTGGGGTGAGCAGAGTAAATCAACTAAAAAGCTGCTTGGAAATGACCAAATTCAAAGATCTTTAGAGACACAAAATATTTATCACAAAATAATCAATAAAACTACAAATGAAATCTGCTTCAGCTGGCTAAAAAAATTACTGCCGACACCGAGAGTCAAACTGGCATCAGGACATGTCAAAACGAGATGTAAGTTAGATGCTTTAACCGCTAGACCACCAAACCCAATACAGCTTGCCTAAGATGCTGTTGTAGGCGTGTTTTGTCGGAGCGGGCGTGGGCGGAGCTTCACTGAAACCGTTTCATTTCCAGGTACAAATTCAGGCTGATGAAAATAACTCATATTTAAGATAAAATGACACCTCAATAGTGCCAATGGTAATATTGTATTGTGCCTACTTTTGCTCTCAAAGGTTTAAAAAAGCATGATATGGCTCCTTTAAGTCTCTCTCTCTCTCTCTCTCTCTCTCTCTCTCTCTCTCTCTCTCTCTCACGCATGCACACACTCTTGATAATATCCTCCCTCTCATTGGTTGTTTTTGGTCCCTGTCTGGGGCGACCCAGTTCTTCTTCACCTGCTGCAGGTACCCTCTGTGCGTTTCTGTCGCCATGGCGACTGTAGCAATAACATGCTGCCTTAAACTGTGGATTTTGCAACAAAATAAATAACAGCCCTTTTATTTTAGTTATGAACAGATATTCCTACTTTCAGCTGCAGGAAAACAGTCGTCCTCAACAACTAAAGGACAGTTATTCTTGGTGTGCATCTCCTAATGTAAAAACTCAATCTAACAGAGATGTTTGTCTTCTGTGCTCCAACATAATAATTCAGTGTAGCATCCCATAATATCACCTGTGAGAAGGAGCCTGTCGGTTCCGTGCAGCAGAATCAGCTCCAGCTGCTCATGGTGCAGATGTTAGAGTTAAAGGGGTAAGGTTAGGGCTACAACCTGGAGCAGCAGGTGTTGGACCAGATTTCTGCTGCTGCTTTTCAAACACCGGGTTCTGCTCTATTATACATAAACTTCTCATTTATGTATCCAGATGTATTAAAACAAGGATCTTGTCATCCTAAAAGTCCAGGATAATGTTCTGCCTCTGCATGAAAACCCTAAAAGCTGCAGCAGAAGCACGAGCATCATTTCTAAACATTTTTAGTCTTTCTCTAACAAAAGCAGCTGCTGCTTAAAGTTCTTCTCTGAGACGCCATAAATCCTGTTTGCTTCAACGTTTATAAACGCTAATCAGCTGTAAGACGTTCACAAACACCAGCTGTTCCTGCTTTTAAATTAGGCTGATTATTATATTATTATTATTATCGTTCTTTATGTGTTTGCAGAGACGACCAAGCTGTCCTCCTGCACCGTGAGTCTCTGTGGTTACCCACAATGCACCAAGAAAAGCATCAAACACTTACTAGAAAAGGTGTTTTAAGCGATTTGTGTAAAACAGTCTTAGAGAAAAAGGTTGGATGCAGGACTCTTGATTATCTGGGAGACATTTTTGTCCAGTTGTTTAGTTTTATTTTTGTTTGAGTTGTATCCGTTTTATACATTTATAACTTGTTCTGTCAGGAAGCAGCTCTGCATGAGTGCATCTGTAGTGTAGGTCTAACTGAATTAGCAGCTCTAGAACGCTGGAGCTCCGTCTAGCTGTGAGTTTAGATCCTTCTCTAACTGCTGCCCGTGAAGCTCGGCTCTCTGAGGCCCGCCTGAGCAGCCTGGAAGCCGTCTCCCCCAGCAGATGGTCATTATTAGTGACAATGAAGGCCAGCCCACAGGGCCAAATGGAATAACTGAAACCCATTTCCTCCTGGGCTGTGCAGGAGCCTCCTCTGCTAACAACCTCCCTCCATCTCCAGCTCCTGCTGCTGGTGTTTTGTTTTTCCACTGGCAGATCCAACTTTTTTTTTCCTACTGGAGCTCTAAATTGGTTCCTGTAGATGTTACATTTAAAAGTCTTCAAACTTTAAAAGGTTAAAGTTTTTGCAAAACAAGCTGACTTTTATTGGGATAAACCGGTTCTGGTTCTGGTTCTGGTTCTGGTACGGGTCTGGTCTGTTGCTTCCAGTTTCGTACAGAATGATGGTTCTGGGAATAAAAACTTCCTCATGAATGGTTTATCGCTGGTGGGTAACAACGCTGAGTTCACAGACCAAAATAAAATCAGTCTTTTGAGTTTCAGGTCACAGATTGAGCCGATCATCCTGATGACTGGTGGATTGATTCTGAGCTCGCTGGTTTATCTGGTTTCTTATGTTTCAGACTTTTTGTTTTAAAGCAAAGAAATCTAGATTTCTGTTCTTTGTGTTTCTTAAGTTACATTTTCTGTTTCCTTCAAGTATCTAAATTTCATCTTAAATATAAAATATTCTGTCTGCTCTAGTCATTTCTATATTTTCTTTAGTTTATTTATCCTGCAGCCTTTCTTTCTCTGCTCCCTGCAGGTGTTTATAAAACAGTTGCATCATCTAATTACTGCAACGCCACAATAAAGAGAATCTGGTTTTGTTATTGAACTGAACACTTAAAGGGTTAGAAGTTTTTTTTTTATATTTTATCCTGGATTTTACTACCTGCGCTCTCTGTGTGGACGTAATCTGGTTTAATCTGCACAAAATCTGTTTTAATGATTTGATTCTTATTTTAAAAGCATAAAAACGCAAACTTAAAGCTTTTGTTTGGGATCAAACAATCTAGTTATTTTTTCATTGTTGTTGAACAAGAGGAAAAATGCTTTAATAAAATAAAATAAGTGAAATTGACGCATCAAGTCGCTGGATGAGAGAACTAACTTCCCACCTCCCTCCTGCTGTTCCCGTCTCTGCAGGAACACTAAGAAGGAGTCTGACCTGGAGGCAGCTCTGGTCCGGCTCAGGGACCTCGAGGCCATGCTCAACTCCAAAGATGCCGCCTACACCACCGCCCTGGGGGAGAAACGAGCCTTGGAGGCTGAGCTGAAGGACCTGAAGGCCCAGCTGGCCAAGGTAAAAGCAGCCAAAGCCTCGTGTGGTTTATGTGGTCAGGAAAGGTTCGTTTCCTCCCTCGGAGCGAATCCTGATCCGAGGAGTGAAGGATGATTCGTGTTTTTGTGGTTTAGCATCAGATTTGTTTCCTACTGTAAAGGTTCCTTCAGAGGAATGTTGACGTCACCCACAGACTCACTCTCGTTGGGTCACCGCTTGTTAGTCAGGAGCGATTCTCTCTGTGTGTGTTTGGTTTTCCTGCCTGACATCACTCAGAGGAGAAGTCGTTCCCTATAAAGCTGCTGCATGAATGAGGATGTTGAGACAGCATGGCTGCATCTCTGCTGTTGGTTTTATCAATGAACCTGATCAGTCACAGAGCTGCAGCTGTGGCTTTGCTCCACCCAGTGGTCTTAATGAGGAACTGCACCATTTCATCCTTTAATCTCCCTACCTCCCATTTCCCAGCTGGATATCAGCTTGGCCGACGCCAAGAAGCAGCTGCAGGATGAGATGCTGAGGAGAGTGGACGCCGAGAACCGCCTGCAGACCCTGAAGGAGGAGCTGGAGTTCCAGAAGAACATCTACGCTGAGGTCAGTGCTCCTCACCTCAGCTCCTCTATTTTTACTCTAATCTGTCCCAGTTCTCATCTTTTCTGCAGGATATTGATCTGCTTCCAACCACCTACTAGTTGGTTTTGCATTTCCCCCTCTAGACGGGCCTTTGCTCACGCATCTCACCTCTCCTCGAGGTCTGCTTCCAAAACATAAAAAGGAAGCCTCGTCAAATACAGAAGTAGTTGGAATACAATTTCTCCACATGATAATGTTTTAATCTTTATTGGTTTTGACTGTAACGGATTTAAATTTAAACGTAACGAGGAGCTGTTATAGATTTTCCTGCTGGAGCTCTAAACGAGTAATTACTGCGCCGTAACGAGCTGATCAATACAGCTCAGTTTGTTAGGTAGAGCAGGTCTCTGCAGGTGGACTGCTAATTGTTGTTTATGGCACATGAAATCAACTAAACTTCACAGATGAGTCACAATTCGTGATGCTTTGATGTTTGAACACAGGAGATGCGCGATTCCAAGCGCCGGTACGATTCCCGGGTGGTGGAGATCGACAGCGGGCGGCAGCTGGAGTTTGAGAGCAAACTGGCCGAAGCTCTGATTGAGCTGAGAACGCAGCATGAAGAACAGGTCCGCATGTACAAGGACGAGCTGGAGAAGACCTACAACTCCAAGGTAGTCACCTAGAGGCCAAACGGTTCCTCTGCTGTCTGAACAGAACACACAGTATGGATTTATTCTCCTGTAGATTTACTGTGACAGGCAGAACCACCGCTCTGTGGGAGTCCTAATGAGGAATCTGATTAAATCCAGTTCTATTGATGAATATGATAAACATGAGTATTTTGTAGGATTAGCAGCCGGATTCTCAGGTTGTTTATTTCGTAATCCTGCTCAGCTGACAGTTCCGTCTCCATCTTTCAGCTGGAAAACGCTCGCCACTCCGCTGAGAGAAACAGCAACATGGTGGGAGCGGCTCACGAGGAGCTGCAGCAGACCCGCGTCCGCATGGAGGGTCTGACGACCCAGCTGTCCCAGATCCAGAAGCAGGTACTCAGACAGCTTTTACTAAAAACAAAAACCTCACCCAGCCGGCGGTTTTACTGCATCTGAACATTTCTGTCTCAGCTGTCAGCAAGTGAGGCCAGAGTTCGGGAGCTGGAGGAGTCGCTGAGCCGGGAACGGGACATGATGAGGCGACGTCTGGAAGACAAAGACAGAGAGATGGCGGAGATCCGAGCTCGCATGCAGCAGCAGCTGGACGAGTACCAGGAGCTGCTGGACATCAAGCTGGCCCTGGACATGGAGATCAGCGCTTACAGGAAGCTGCTGGAGGGGGAGGAGGAGAGGTGAGGAAACATGGCAGCAGCATCGTCATGGGAACAAGGAATAAATATTAGAGGCCATTTTTCTGTTCCCATGTCTGTTCACAGGTTCATTAACCGCCTTCTTCCAATAGTTTCAAACAATTCAATCTTTCCATCAAAGCCATCACTGGTGTTTGTGAAGGACTCAGATCTGCAGACTAAAGTGGACAAACGTTCATCAGGATTTTTATCTGCAGCTGAAATGTCATAAGTCCTCCTGACTCACCAGGAGTCTGTAAAGGGAAGAGCAGCTTTTTAATGGAGATAAACACCTGATGAGTTACCAGCAGAGATCAGAGGCTCACCAGTTCATGATCAGTTTTATCTCTTATCCTAAAAACACAAAAGTCTGAATTGTTTAGTGATTTAATGCAGACTTCCTCTGCCTGCATAAACTAAAACATTTCTAGATCTAAATAATCTCTAAGTTTACCCAGTCAGGCTCCACTGACATCACCTGATACTTGTAGATGCTCGGATTGTTCCGGATAACAGATCTCAGATCAGTTTCAGTTTGGAACCGGTCCGATTGAAGCTCAGGAATAAACGTGTCCCCCTCCATCTCCCCCCCAGACTACGTCTGTCTCCCAGCCCCCAGCTAAAGGTCACGGTGAGCCGCTCCTCTGGGTCGGGTCGTGTGCACCACCACCACCAACACCACCACCACTCATCCTCCTCCACCTCGGCTGGCGGTGGCGGCGGCAGTGCCGCTGGCTTGGTCGCTAGTGCTGCCGCCTTGGTCAGTGGTGCCGCCCTGGGCTCCAGCACTGCCTTGGCCACCAGCAGCCGTAACTCCTCCGGTACCAGCGTCTCCAAGAAGCGCCGCCTTGATGATGACGAGACCTCCAGCATGGTGGGCGGGACCGTGACAAAGGCCCGCATCAGCCAGCACGCCTCAGCCAGTGGACGCATCTCTGTGGATGAGGTGGACCTGGAGGGGAAGTTCATCCGCCTGACCAACAAGGCTGACGAGGTAACGGGATATAAACCATCTTAAAACCTGATCACATCACAGAAACTCAGGTAGATTTAGGCCCTGCCCACACTACTCCAGGTACAAACTGAGCTTCCTGTTTAAACGTCTAAACGCTCATGAAGGCAGATCTGCATTTAAACCATTTATTAATGCAGGAACTTAGGGGAGATTCTGCTCTGATGCTTGATGTTAGACTGAATAATTCATCAAAGGAAAAAGAACCAAACAGGTTTATAATAAATTTGGATTAAAAGTATTTTGTGTTAAATCCCATAATTTGTGGGTTAGATTTAATTTTCGTCTCGTTTTTGTGCTGCAGGATCAGTCTCTGGGCAACTGGCAGGTGAAGAGACAAGTCGGGGGCGGAGCTCCGATCGTCTACAAGTTTCCTCATAAGTTCACTCTGAAGGCCGGCGCCTCCGTGACCGTACGTTCACCTCCTCGTCTTAAACTCTGGTTTCGGTAACTCCTGAGAGGTTTTTGGGTGACGTAAGCGTGTGTCTTCACAGATCTGGGCTGCATCTGGAGGAGGAACCCACAACCCCCCCACGGACCTGGTGTGGAAGAATCAGAACTCGTGGGGAACCGGAGACCTCCTGCAGACCAGCCTGATCAGCGCCAATGGAGAGGTTGGACTTCGCTCCTCCTACATTTCCTTAGGTTTCTCTTTCTGTGACTCATCTTATCTCCTCGTTCACCACCAGGAAATGGCCACAAGGAAAGTGACGCGCACCCTGTTCCACGACGAGGAGGATGAAGATATGGTAAAGTCTTCCTCATTAACCAGAAAATAGATCTGAAGCCGTTATGGAAGTTGGTTTAGTGTCTGAAGTTAAAAGCAGCTGAAGATAAATGAACACACAGCATAATTATGACAGGAGTTCTGATGGATCTTGTCTCAGAGCTTTAATCAGGACTTCAGATGTTTGAGGAAACGGTCAGAATCACAGCGATGTAACGAGTTTGTCGCCCCCTGCAGGGAGCTCACAGCACCAGCGGCGCAGACAACGAGTACAACCTGCGCAGCCGCAAGGTGATCTGTGACTCGTGCGGTCAGTCATCTGAACGCAGCGGCGGGTTGGCTGAAGGCCTCGGGGGTCACACGTTCTTCATGGGAACCAACGAGCCCAGACAGGTACGTCAGCGGCAAGTTTAAAACACACAAAACACTTTTTACTAAAGGTTTACACCGGCACAAAGGAATAATGTAGGGTAAAACGTTGTTTTTATACTGAATGAATGAATAATAGTTTTATCAAGCTAAAGAGCTTCATCTGGAGAATATCTGAGCAGTTGGAGACCAGCTGAAAAAGTAATAAAGTGGTTCTCACATTTGTCTAAAAAATAATAAAACTGGCCTTTGCCACCTGTAGATCCTCCACCAGGGGGCGCTAGACATGTATAGGACTTTTCTGATGAAGGTACTAATCCTGATGCTCCATCTGGAGGCTCTAAGGCCTGAAGGGGTTTAATTAGGATTTGTGACGACGGTCTATGACAGATTAAACACATAAGGTCACTTGCACCATCAGCGTTTTGAATTATTCTGTAGTTTTTAACCCTTTAAAGGGTCGGGTTTAATGTTGTGTGAAGCAGTAAAACGTAAACAGTTCCAAGCCGACCAAAAGGTAAACCCACATCTGTTTAGTAAAGGAGAAACAAACGTTACTATGTTACAAATGTAGCTACTATGTTTACTAACCCGTCTGATACCGACTATAAACCAGAAGAGTTAGCTCTGCCTGTGATCAGGTCAGATCGGTACCGCCTTTACGGCAGCATGCAAGCAAAGGAGGTCAGTGACGAGTGTCTGAGCTGCACAGAGCAGCTGGAGCAGGAATGGTTGGATCCTTTGAAGTTAACTCGTCATTGGTCAGTATCTTACCTGCAGCAGACGGACGTCGCAGTAATCCAAGTCAGAGAAAGGAAGAAAGTCATGGAGTGGAACTAGAAACCGACCAGAGCAGGAATCATTCAGACATGTTCTGTTTCAGTCACAACTTACTGCAGCACATTAATCAGCTGGCTTAAGGGAAGTGCCATGAAGATAATTGATGAAATCAAAAATCTTTTCTGCAAATGTCTCAAGTTTGATTTGACTTTAGTTTAGAAAAAGGGCAAAGATCAAACTAACACCAGGAATGGGACGGCTGCTTGTAGCTTTAATCTGTAAAAAGATCTAGTTAAATAAAACGTGAAGCTTTAATGTTTTTAGTGATTTTTTTTGCACATTTAAGGCTTTATTTTCCATCTGGTTCAGAGAAAAACTATTTTAAGTTTTTTTACTTCCCTTCTGAAGGCCGAGTGAATGAAATGATGTGAAGGGGAACGAGAGCATTCAGAGCTTTTGTCTAACTTAACTTTAAAAAACCCAAAACATTGAGAAATAAAGTTTGATCTTCATGATGAAACCTCTCTTCCTGTCCAGGGCCGGGTGAAGCCGGAGAACTGCTCCGTCATGTAAAACCGGAACGCCACCTCAGCTGAACGACGGCCAAGGAAACTCCTTTTCTACCATTGGGATGTTTTTGTCTTTATAAACTTTTTTTATATATATTTGATTTTTTATTTTGCATTCAGATTAATCTGCAGGTTAGATGTGCTTCAGGGTTCCGGTGAAGGGCTCAGGACTCAAGTTCTGGCTTGGTTCTACTCGTTTTTCCTGCATGTCTGTAAAAGCTGCTCCTGGACTCTGCTGTCAGCGCCGCCGTGCGAGTCTGAGCTTTAGTAATCATGTTCACGGTTTGGTTCTGGAGCAGAAATGTTCTGCCTTCATATGCAAATCCCCCAAAGAGAACTCACCCATCCACTCAGGGTTTAAACGTGTTCTAGGTAGTTTTCTCAGGCGGCTGATGCACAGGAACTAGCTTCACAGCTGCTCTTTGTTTCTGCAGAATTAGATGAATGTATGTTTCCCTCTCTCTCCGGACTCTGATCCATTTTAGGAAACCAGAACTGGTTTCCATTAACAGAGTCCACCAGTAGCTTTTAGGATTGAGATTTCCCAGATAAAAATCTAAATGTGCCTTTAGAGACGAATCTCTCCTCAGATCACATGAGGTCTTGTGACCATCAGCCCTCCTCCTTAAAACCAATCACAAGCTTTTTTCTGTTAATCCCAGTAGCTTTAGGATGCTTTGCTTTTATCTGCTGCAGGTAGATGTGTGCTCTAGTCTGGTAGCTTTATTATACTCTGTAGGATGATTATCAGTATGGAAATACTTGATGGCTGTTGTTTTTTTTTGCTTTTATTTTGTGTAATTTTGTCCCAAAGTGCCTCAGAGATCTTACCAACAACCTCCTGTTTGAGAGAGATGTAATATTAAGTGGAGACCTAATTACGGTTCTGTTTACACGCGTTAGCTAAAACGGGTCAGGTCGGGTTTCTACGCTGACGGACTTTTAAAGAGTCGCTCAGTCAGGCCTCCTGAATCCTCCTGGTTCCAGACTTTACGGAGGCTTCATGACTCATTTAACCAAAGCTTTATTTTCCATGTTTGATGTATTTTTGTTTTCTTTTCTAAAACGATGCTGAATAAAACGTATTTTTTTCCAGAACGACTCGTCCTCAGACCAGCAGGTGATGTCACAGACACTTTTATTTGCATTATACACACACGCATGATCCACGTTACATTCAAAATACACTGATGTATGTAAAGTAAAAAAACATGAGTAACATTTACAGCATAGTAATGTACATTCAGTCTGGTTTCTGCTAAACTGGCAGAAGGATCGGGGGGTCAGAAGAATCAGTTTGTACATGACATAAAACTGAAATGAAGAAAGCTAAAATAATCAACTGCTTTATTAGGCTCACTCAGTAAATGACATGTTAATCCAAACATCTGGTGAAATTAAAGGTGGAAAATTGAAGGAACTTTGAATAAACATGGTTTTAGGCACCAGACTGGCCAGTCTGGTCTTCTGGGATCTCTACCAACAACCATCCATAGTGTCTGGTTCTAGGTCCTCGAGGGCCGCTATACAGCATGTTTTAGTTGTTTTTCTGCTCCAACACTTGATTCAGGGGTTGAATTGCCTTTTGATTAAAACCAGGTGTGTTGAAGCAGAGAAACAACTAAAACATGCTTGACAGCAGCTCTCCAGGACCAGGATAGAGCACCCCTCTTCTAGATGACAGAAAAACAGCAGCTCAGATCAGCTCTGGTTCCTACCAAGCTCTGCAGAAGCTCACCAGCTGCTCCAGATGGACTCCAGCAGCAGAAGACCACACCTGGTGTCTCTCCTGTCAGCTAAGAACAGAAACCTGAGGCTACAATTCACACAGGATCACCAGAACTGGACCAGAAGAGACTGGAAACACCTTTGCTGGTTGGTGTCACCAACATGAAAACATGGATCCAGGCTGCTTTGGACCCCTTAGAACCACCTGAGCCTGGTTTAAACCCCACAGCCTACCTGAGTGTTGTTGCTGACCATGTCCATCCCTTATGACCACATTGACCCATTTTCTGATGGCTACTTCCAGCTGGATAAAGCACCAGGTCACAAAGCTCAGATCATCTCTAACTGGTTTTAGAACATGGACTGGACTCCTACAGCCTCCACAGTCACCAGACCTCAGTCCAGTCCAGAGCCTTTGGGATGTGGCGGAACGGGAGATTCTCTTCATGGATGGAGCAGAACCTCTGAGGAACATTTAAAACAGCTGGATCCATGACATGAAGAATTTAGGTGGTTCTGAAGGCACAAAGTGGTCCTCCTCCTTTCTTCTGCTGCCGAGTCTGTCTCAAATGTCCTAAAACACACCTGAGGATGAACAGTTGTGTTCTTCATTCAGAACATTAGATCTTCTTAAACTCTCCTGCTTTAGGATTTATAAATCAGAAAATCCAGCTGACTCGGCGCCTCCGTCCTGCTGATGCTCGAGTACCCTTTAGGTAACAGAAGAAACCTTTGCTGTAAACTCTTTTAAAGTCAAAGTCTGCTCTGATTGGGTGAAGGAACTTGATGGTTCCTTCACATCATTTCCTGTTTGTGTTCAAACTGAAACAAACCAGTTAAAAACAGCTGTTTTACATTCATGTGAATCTATTATATTCATCTTTATATTTACAAAGTTTTCATCCAGCAGCAATAAATCACATTCTGGAGCAACTGGCATGAATGACTGCAGCTCTTCTTGGTTTTCAGCTTTTAAAAAAGTCTAAAATGTCTGAATAATCATGTCTGTGTCCTCAGGAGTAGATCACGGTTACGCCAAATTATCCAAAGCTGCAGCTAAGAATGGTTTTCATGGCAGTGATGGGTCCAGATTCATTTTTTAACAGGAAAACTGGAAACTGAAATCCAAGTTTTCTGGGGGTGAGACCACATCAGTCTTCATCACTTGCTCTCTTCAGTCTGGAGTAAGATCAGTACCACCTGATGTCCACAGGGGGGCAGCGCTGCCCTAAAACGAGACTCCCACTGAGCCCCAAAGCCTGGAGGACCTGCAGCTCCGAGCATCACTGGAGTTTCCTCCTGGGGGAGGGCCGGGGAGAGGGGGGCCGGCGGACCGGAGGCAGGTCGTAGTGTCCCGGGATGTGGCTGTTTACGGGGAGGTCGTAGTGGCTGTGGGGGTCCTCGTGGGGGGTGTGGCCAAGGGAGCTCTGACGCTCTGACAGGAAAACAAAGATTTTTTATTTGTAGGTCTAAGCCGAGTCGAGCTGGTCCAGAACCAGTCCCTCTGTGGGTTTAAGGTGTCCCTGGATCAGATGTAGTCTGAACTTCTGCATAGATGTCATGATTAAAGTAAACTCAACTAGACATGATTAAAACAATTGGAATCGGCCATTTTTCAGCTAGATCAGATTCTGAATCTCAAATCTCTATCTATCTATCTATCTATCTATCTATCTATCTATCTATCTATCTATCTATCTATCTAGTATTTAAAGTAAATATTAGACTCACTGCAGGATTAGTTCTCTGGTTAACGATGTTGTGTTTGGCCTGAAAGCTATTGTTTCTGCTGGTAAAGTTTAAAGATCAGGATTACTCATATTCTTAATACATTTGCAGTGGTCTATAGTACGAATGAATGCCTTGTAAGTCTGGGGAATAAAAGCTCTGGCGCACCTGTTTGAAGACAGAAGTCAGTTGGAGGAGAAAGTAGCTGCAGACGACAGGAGTCTTATTTCCTGATATTTGAACATCTCGCCTCTGATTGGCTAACAGCAACACGACTGTACCACTGAGTGCTCTGCAACGTTGATATTTTACAAATAACACACGCCTGGAGGAGCTTTGCTGTGTGGTAGAGTTGCTAATGCTAATGGTTAGCTTCTACTAGCCGAGACGTTATCTGATCTCTTCTGGATGCTAAACCAACAGCAGCCTTCCCTGTCGTGCATCAAGATGGGTGAGAGTTAAGTGACAGTGTAGATCTGTCAGGCTTTTCTAATCCTAGAGTTTCACCGTTCATCAGAAGCTAATGCAGGAGATAGGTGTAGGAGACTATTTTCACATTCAGCCTGCATGTTAAACCCAGAGTAAAAACTGGTTTCTCAGTGAGTCTGCTCTTTAAATGTGATTTCAGTCTTGGCCTTTCTCCTTAATGCCAGAAACAAACTCATTCAGACTGACGAGCAAAATGGTTCAACTGCATTTTGCAGTTTTTTGACTTCTTTCAAAGCAAATAATCTGTTTCAGCCTATTAAACAGGAGCTTTTATCAGCTATTTCTTCATCTAGGTTGTTTTCATGCAGGATGATCATTTATTTCAGGTTTCATCCAACAGATTCTCTATAAACCACCTGAGACCTGCAGGAGTTCTGCAGCTCGGCTCACCTCTGCGCAGGCCGGCCATGTGGAATGGCGGTGGGCTGATCTCGGTGTACGCTCGCTCCCTGGGCACGGCCGACTTCATCTCCATGTAGCTGCTCTCCTGGGGGCAGAAGGGCGGACCGGGCAGGTCTTTGATGGTGGCGTACGGGTTCTCGCTGTTCAGAGAGCTGCTGCTCAGCGACGCCTTCAGCTCTGTGCACACACAGCATCCTTCAACTTCACTAAATGGTATAGAACAATAAAACTTCTCCAAAGTGGAAGGAATGAAATAAATAAATAGCTAATTAGTGAAAGACAAACAGCTTCAGAGAACTCAGTCTGGATCCTACTGCTGCTGTTTTCATCGATGGCGTGTGCGTTCTGCTCTGTGATGGATGAAGGGAGAGGAAAAACAGAGAATGAGGTGATAAAACTACCTTTGTTGTAATATTTTCCGAGGCTGGCGCTGTAGCTGTAGCTCCTGTCGATGCCAAAAGCTCCTGTAAACAGTAAAAGACACATTTTCCATCCTATTTTCTTTTATATCAAACTAATCCAAAGCAGATGAGCTGCTTTGGAAACGTAAAATCACTAACAGGTGCTGCTGATGCAGTCGTCAGTGTTTATGAAGTTCTGAGTGTTTATGGTCTGATTCCTGGAGCTGAATATGAAAAGTGATGGAGGATAAAGTTTTAGTGAGATGAGAAGTTTCTTTTCTCTCAGCTTCCACCGGATTTCTCGACATATGAAAGGGTTTTGGGTTAATAATATAAAATAAGGGTAAAGCTGAAGTAAGTATTTATCTCCTTCAGAAAGATTTTAAAAATCTGAGATTTTTAAGGGTGCCAATTAATCTGCTGCTCAAAATTCTAATCCCAACATAAAATAATCTAGAACTTAATTTGAAGAGAAAATGTTCAAATGTGAAACAAAATCAACAGAAATGTTAAAGCTGCTGCTAGTGCCTCATCAGGGTCACCAGGGTAACACAGCAGTGGGACACAGAGCACACGCTCATTCTGAATAAATATTAAGTCCCAAACGCAAAACTGCTGCTTAAAAAATGTAATTTGTGCTCAAAGAAATCCTTAAATTGTGTCACACGGGTTTGATATTCATGCTGTTTTTGCTACAGGTTTTTTCATTTTGTTTGTTTATTTTGTTTTTCTCCAATTTAAAGGTCAGAGAACAAAAATACAGACTTTTTATGTATAATCTGTAAATGTAGTACAAACATTTTTGGTGTAAGAACATTTTTTGAGTTTTTTTGTAGTTTAGTGCTAAACATCAATATATTATAGAGATTATTCTGATGGAAAATTGCACCAAATACTGAAACTCAAACTCAGATTATGTAAAAACAGATTTTAACAATCACAGTCTGGACTGATCCGTTGTAACGTTCCATGAGCCTTTTAGCTGTTTAACCTATAAAGGATATTTCTACTGTGAAGTCTTCCAGAGGGGGCGGGGCTTTCTCACCTGTTTCACTAAAACCTCGTCATCTACAGCAAAGTTCTCACAATCTGTCACAAATGAGATCTTTTCTGATCTACAGCTAAACATCAGACCGCCCTAATGCTGACTGAGCTGCATGAACAGATGCGTTCATGTAGAGGTTAGACCAAAGCAGGTGGAGGAGAAGAAGAAATATCAAGGTTTTATTTTTAGTTGTCAAACATCCGTCCACCTGATAAAACTCCTCCTCTCCATGGATGAAACCTGAGACTGATGTTTGTGACACTCGTCCAGACACACCTGAGTCTTTGCGGGCTTCGTGGTGTTTCCAGTCTGCAGGCAGAGTGGCGTTGGGCTCAACTCCAAACAAACTGCGTCGTTCTCTCGCAGCGTTCTTCACGCTGCAGAACAGCTGGTTGTTTGTGTTCTGATGGGACAAAATCAGACACTTTACGTCCAGGACAGCAGACACACCCAGCTGTCACTGACTGGATTTGTTTTCTTTTAAACGTCCAACCAATGAGTGTCACCTTGACGATGCGGTCATGGTTGTTGGGGAGGTGCGGCAGCGGCGGCCTGTTCTGGCTCAGCGTGTGGTAGCTGGGGTTGGAGTAGTAATGATGGTAACTGTGAGGAACATCTGGAGACCCAAAACAAACACATGGAGTCACATCTGCTGTGATTTAATCACCTCAGGGTCAATAAAACAGACCTTGGTGGAGCATTAATTACAAAAACACCTCAGTGAGACCGCCAGAACGATTAAAAAATCTAAATTAAAACCTCCGATTATCTGTTCCTGAGCCTCGTTAGAATCATCAAGAGGAAATGATGTCTGGAGGAATCTGGACCACGTTAAACAACATTTTAATGGGAATGAGTCCACATCAATGTCCAAATGGAAACACATACACTAATTAGTGCTGCATAGAAATGCATGATGGGATGCATCTACTCAGTATTTATGCATCTCAGCAGCAGCGTGTTGGCTGTGATATTTGGTTACCATGGTGACAGCACGCACCACAAACGACATCCACCAACAGCAGAGAAATGGATGGAGGGTCCTTCAAACTCCTGAAATTTATGAGGAGTTTAAACAGGACAGAGGTCATCAGCGAGAGGTCAAAAGGCATGGTGCCATGTGACTGAGTCACTGAATAGAAACTGACGTGTGTTGAACCTGTTTGAGTGAAACACACACCTGACCTGACACCTGAAAAACACCCAGCGGAGCCTCTGACCTCACAGAGGTTACGGGTTTTAACATCACAACCTGTAGTTTTTTTACTTTGTTTGCTTGAGGCTTATTTTTCATCTCATCTTCCTCACAATCACAGGTGATTAGATCAATCACAATCACAGGTGATGCATCAGGATTTTAGAGGGTGGAGCCTAAAGCTGTGATAGAGGCACCTAGCAGCATTTTTGAATTTTTCTGTTTATGCATCTGATAAATCTTCATCTTCACACGATTTTACTCATTTTAGCAGAATAAGATTTTTGTCAAACATTACTTCATAATGAATAAAAAAAATTTGTTTAAATTAGTTCTGAATTATGTATTAAACACTTTAATTGTGATGAAAGAATCTCGAGACCCACGAGGTTCTGGTCCGTACCTGGAACGGCGTATTCGGAGTTGACGGTGCGGCTGGTGGAGAAGGAGACGGTTGGTGTGTTGCTCTGTTTGTCCTTCTGCCGGCGCCGGTAGAGCAGCAGCAGAGCCAGCAGCAGGACCACGAGGAGGACCAGAACCACGATGCCACTGATGGCCCCCCAGGACTCCTTCTCACCCGGGGGGAGAGGAACCATGACGCTGCCCACCTGCTCGGAGGAGTCTGACAGGAAGTGGAAGAAGACCTTGATGGTTATGTATTCTTTATCATTTGGACCTGGCTCTGGTTGCTTTGGGGCCCACAGGAGCACTTACTGTTCTGACAGGTGGCGCCCCAGTAGCCCGGACGGCACACGCACTCGCCGGTCTTCCTTAAACACGTGTCACTGTTGGGGCATCGCTCCGAGCAGCTCTGGTTACAGCTGGACCCCCACAGGCCCTCGGGACAGGGATCGCTGCAGCGCGGACCTGAGGAGACACCAGATGCATGACAGGTGGTCTGAAACAAGCTGATAAATAACCAAAAGGTCGATGATCCCAGAGCTTCATTATAAAAACCATCTGAATCTGGATATATATCCTATAATTGATTTTTCTTTCTGAGAAAATCAAATAACTTAAATTTGCAGCTAAAGGTTAAAGGTTATCTGTGTACGCCACAGGAAGCAGATCTGGTGCAACCAACTCTGCTCTTTAACAGGATTAGTACTTCCCTAAATATCCTGCTCTATTGAAGTATAAACGTGTCTTCTGCCCCCTGGTGGACAATGGAAAAAATGCCAGAACCAATTTTCTTTTTATAATTTCTGAATTGTTTTAAAATGACCAAGAAATAATTAGATAACATCAGTTAATAAACAGTCTAAACATGGATGACTATTTAAAAACTTAACTCTGCTGCTGTTGATTTAAATGTAAATCATTTAAAGAAGACACCAGGCGAGTGAAGCTGTTTTAAAACCTGTGGCTCTCTTCGTGTTTCTGGACCTTCGTCTGAGACCGAAGCCAAGCTGGCAGCGGCAGGACGTCATCACTTACCCGTCCAACCTGGCAGACAGCGGCACTCCCCGGTGGTGCCCTGGCAGCCGGCGGCATGGACACAATCACACCTCCTCAGGCAGCCGGGTCCAAACGTATCCATCTGCACAAAGAACCGGCGCCAGCGGGCGAAGAATCATCAGGGGATTCTCGTCATTGTTCAGCAGCTCAGTCACAGTCAGACTAAAACACCACACCGGTGTTGTGCTGCTGGGTGGACGGTCTGTCAGGTTGGCGCCGTAAAGAGTCCAGATTAAAGCAGAACGTCTCAATAAAAGAGTTCTGCAACGTTTTTACGATACACGAGTCGGTCCGATCTAACTCAGCGGCTCATGCAGCTCCACACAGAATAAATGTTAATCTGTGATTTGTCTTTGTTCTACTGTTTGTGACGTTTTTGTGCCAAAGCGGCATGTGCTGTGGGGCGAGTCCAGGAGGTTTCTGCTGCTTTTGGAGGCAAACTCAGGAAATCACGGATTTAGGACATGAAACGGACCTCTCCATCAACCCACTGCTTCCTAATTCCTGTTTGTCTCATTTTTGTAATCAGTGTTTGAAAAGGAAAAGGTTCCAGCTCCTGCACCTTTTCCAAAATCAAGATTTCCACAAGGATGATTCTCAAAATGATCATTCTCCTTCTTTGTCTCATAAATGTTACTGAGCTACAACCTAACCTAAAACCTCTAAATACCACCTTAAATTCAGCATTTTGAAGGACGTCCAGCTCCTGTAGGACATCAGTTTCAGGTGCGTTGACCTAACATGATTGGTCTTTTTCTAATCATCATGAACTTTGACCTTTAACCTGCTAACTTAGGCCTGTAGAGTCTTAGATTAAGCTTTTGGGGCTTTCTGTCATTTCTCTGAGCGTTGACCTCTGACCTCAAGATGAACTTGGAACCGTCTTCAATGTTTCACTTTAATAAATTATCTTAGTGTCTGCATAATGACCTACGTTCTGCTGCCGTTCCACGCCGCTGATGCCTCCAGTGTGTAGTCATGGTAACCCCACCCAGACATGAACAGCAGTGGTTGCTTGTCTAGGGTGATTGCTGAAGCCTTGCATTAACACACGCCTGTATGCTCCAGAGCAGCAACCCAATTAAACTCCATGATCAAGTGTGGAGACACTCACCTGACACGGCTGGTCGCAGTGCGCCCCCTGCCAGCCGGAGGAGCATTTACAGGCTCCGTCTGCCGGGTCACATGTTGCCCCGTTGCTGCAGTGGCAGGTGGAGTTGCATCCTGGACCCCAGGTCCCCTCAGCACAGGGCTCAGAGCAGTCCGGACCTCGCCAGCCTGCAGACACACGATGAGCCATCAGCCAGCTGAGCGGCACCGCTCCTATAGAGCTGCTCTGTCAGCTCTTTTTACCTTCTTTGCAAAAGCAGGTCCCATCAACCGACGAGCAGTCGATAAAGTTTTCACAGGAGCACTCCAGGGAGCAGTTCCTGCCGTAGGTGCCGCTTTTACACGGGTTCTCACAGTGAACGCCCTGAAAACCACCAGAGATCACAATAAAACACTAACTCAAACCTGATGGTGGGCTTTATGGTTTGGTTTTCAGCTGAAAGAACCTGAACTCACCGTAAATCCCTGGGGGCACCGGCACCGTCCGGTGGCGCTGTCACACACTCCCCCGTTCACACACAGACATGGTTCCACGCAGCCGTGGCCGTAGAAACCGTGAGCGCAGGTTTCATTACAGAAGAGTCCGGCCCAGCCCGGCTGGCACGTGCACTCCCCTTTCATCGGGTGGCAGCTGCAGAAAGAAGCGGGGGGTGGGGGAGCAGGCGTTAAAAGACAGTCAGAACATCCTAGCAGCAGGCTGGTGGTGTCTTCCTGTTTCATTTGGACTGGGAGCTGAAACCTCACTAATGTCAGACTTATTCACCAGGAGATTCGAGGTCTAAATGACCAGCAGGGAGCTGGTGTGAAACACTCAGACTGAGGACTTTCACTCACACCTCATAAAAAATAAAAATGAAGAGGGTTTGATTATTTCATGATCAGAACTTTCAGAATTTTCATTTTTTAAACTGTGATCTCAAAATCAAGTCATGAATCTCTAAAACCAGTTTCCCACTGGGCTGGGATGCTGAGAGACACAGAAGTAGAGGGAAACCAGTAAACATTCAGTTGGAATCAAACTGAATTGGTCCAAACATGTCCAGGCTGTAGAGGCTCACAGTGTTTAAGGCATGAGTGAAGAGTTAAGATGATAAATGTTATAATCCAGAGTAATCCCGGTGGGATGGAGGTGTGGAACGGAAGAGTTTTACAGGTGATGTCATCTGAATTGTATCAAATATGTAAATAATAATATAAAAAGGGATGTGAGAATACATTCATACTTTTATCTTTTCATTTTCTTGTTTAAATCAATAAACTGTTTTCACATTCACAACCTGTCTGTCTCTAGGATTCTATAACAGTTAGTCTCCATCTTCCTTTTTTATTAGGTTTCTTTCACTCTTCATTAGCCGTCTCTGAGTCTGTCCATCTTCTCTTTACTTTATTATATCTGACACACATCTGCTGTCATCTTCATCCTGTTTGTCCCTTATCCTCCTCTCCCCTCCCCTCTCCTCCTCCCCTCCCCTCTCCTCCTCTCCTCTCCTCCATTTGAACTGATCAGTTCTGACTGCAAATATCAAATAGAGTTACACACAGCCGTGAGGTGAAGTCACCTGAGCACATTGCTTGAGCTCTGCTGCGGTGGCAGAAGGTCACCCCCAGCAGCACTCGTCGAGAACGAACAAAAGAAAATCTACAGGAAAACACGAGCAGACTTGAACAATCGCTTTTTTATTTAGACAGAACTAAAACCAGCTCAAGACCTAAAGTCCAAATCAGGACACGAGCATCCGGGTTTGGGACAGACAAAATCTGTGAAAATGGAAGATTTTCTGAGTTTAAAATAAATCTACACATTCCCTTCGGGACCGCTTGGATCAGAAATAGAAAATAAACAGAAACATTTTGTCAAAAAAAAAAGGTTTTTCATCTTGACCTGAGTCAAAAATGAAGGGAGAACCTTTCCTTTCAGTATTTTAATGCTAACGTCTGACTGAACTCAGAGGACACATCTCAACACGCTCGAGGATCTGAACATGACTCAGAGGCAAAACTTTCCCAGATATAAAACCTAAACCAGGAGCGGTGACCTCACACACTCACCTGAGTGTGTGTTTCTCCTCACACACGCACTTCTGCTCACAGTGCATGCCGTAGCTGCCGGCTGCACACATCCTGTTCCTGCAGCGCGGCCCGCTGAAGCCCGGCTCACACAGACAGCTGCCATCGATGTTGAAGCAGCGCGCGCCGTTGGCACAGTCACACACACCTTTACACTCCTCACCGTAGGTACCTGCAGCACACTCCTCTGTACACCTGGAAAACAAACACACGCACGAATGCACGCACACATACACACACAGTCGTTTGTGTTAGACTTTTGCAGAAAGACAAAATAAAGTTGAACATCATCACAATATTTGATGACTTTTGTTTAAAATAAAACCTAAAATGGAAAGAAAAGCTTTTTTATTTAATGACAGAAAAACTCACGATATTTTAAATCTTAAATATTGCATCAGAAGTTCTTCAGACCTTCTGGAGAAATGTGTTTGTCATTAATTATTTCTTAGGAACATGGAGGAGTGTTGTTAACTCTGACCCTCTGATTCGCTCAGGAATAAATAGGCTCCTAACTCAAGGGATGAGCCAGGGTTGTGTTGACAGAACCATTTAGAAACAGGATCTGTAAAAATCTGTGGGATTTTAAACTTTTATAAGAGACCTTAATTCTTTTGGTGGCTCCAGGGGCGGGGCCAAATGGGCCCAGGCCCTGCTGAAGTGCCCCTGTCCTGTCACTCATCTGTCCTTTGCACGATGATCAGATTATGGGTGGATGCAATTCCAAGTCCAAACACTAGTGGTGCTAATGAGCCAAATAGAAATTTCCAGAGTGAAATCTTGTGAAAGTTTGTTGATCTAATGCTTGTGACTCCTTGATGACCCCATAGTGAAAATATCTATTTACTGTTTTTGGTCTTCAGATTCAACTCCTTTCATTTTCAGCAAAATACTTTAATTTAGTTTTCCTTTGTTTTAGGCTCTTTTTTGCACCAAAAAAAACAAAGTTAGTCAGAAAACAGCTGATTCTTAAAGAGCTGAGGCCTTTCTGGGCACTAAACAGTCACTCAGGTTCTGATTCAGAGAAACGTTGATAAACTTCTGATCGTTCTGGTTTTGGGAGAACATCAACTCTTTGGGAATATGAATATTTCTGGTCCTTTTTGTTTTTTTTTTTCCCATTTTCTCAACACTCTGAAGTGTCACATTTGAACCCACCTGTTTCCTGTGAAACCGTGGTTACACCGACACTGCCCAGTTACGGGGTCACATTTACCAGCGTTGTGACAAACACATTCCTCTGTACAATTTGGTCCAAACCTTCCCTCTGGACATGGCTCTGTGCACACCGAACCCTGCAGGGAAACACAACAGAACAACCTGGAGTCAGATGACAGATAATTCAAGACACGAGAGACAAATTAGAGTCTCAGTTAGGACTCGAGGACGCACCGTCCATCCAGCTGAACAGGCGCAGACTCCTTTACCCTTACAGGTGCCAGTGTTCTGACAGGGACATCTGACCTGGCACTTCCTCTTATTACATGTCCTCTCACAGCTGGAAGAGACAAGAGACGACCATGAGAGGGGATGACAAAATAACCGGTCACAAAAGTAATTCCTGCATCCTGTGGACCAAAGTAAATATTTCCTTTCTTGTTTCCCCTCTCCCACCACCATTCGGTGGGTCATATTGTTTTTGCCTCAGTGTGTGTGTGTGTGTGTGTGTGTGTGTTTAGATGGAAGGATGGATGGATGGACAACAATTGGATAATCACCTACAGCTGTTTAAACTTGATTAAAGATGGCCGCCACAGCTAATCAGCACTGGCCAACACAAACATGGACACAGTTCATCTTTACAGATGTTGAGCCAACATCTGGTGTTGCAACAAAGACTCAGGACAATAGCAGATCAGTTGATATCTTTGCCTAAGATGTTGCCCTTTATTCTTCCAGTTAAAGCTACAACGGCAAATCTGCAAAACAAGCTAGCTTCTAAACACAAACACAGAACTCTCACCCCCCTCGTCGGCTATCATCCCTGGGCCACCCTGATATGGGAATGCTCACTACCAGAGGAAACCAGATAGCACTAAACACCAGTCGCCGTTTTCTAGGTCCAAACATCTTTTGTTGTCCGTGATTTCAAATGGAGTTTTTTTTTGGGACTCTGGTAGTTTGTCCTAAAGTTGAAGTGGTAGCAGCCGGCTGTTTCTCCTTCTCTGATATTGAGTGAACAACCTCTCACACCAGTAGTGTTCTGTTGCTAAATACGTGAGTGTGTAATAATGAGTGGAGGACCCAGGGAAGTGCAGACGTGTGGTTAGACAGACAACCGGATGGTCCAGTCCTTGGTTTTGGACCGAGTCGTGTTATTGGCTGAGGATTTCAGACAAATGTGACAGAACCACTTCATTTATTTTTTATCTCCACAGGTTATTTATAGCTATACTATGTTAGAACGTTAAGAGGCGTTAAAACGTTTTTTTTAAGCTAGCTTGTTTTGCAGATTTGCCATTTTAGCTTCAACCCAATCCAAGATGGTCACCACAGCTAATCAACTTTAGTGAACACAGAAATTTCCCCTCCAGTGTGTGACTAATATTTCCTACTTGGTTTAGCGCTGCAGCTGCTGCAGAGACAAATCTGAGGTTAGGTGTAAAGGAAATGGACTCAAACAGTTTAAATGTTCTCCAGCGCCTGTTCTTCTTCACCAGAAACACACACAAGCCTCTTTAATAACCTGTTATTAGTTTTAATGCCACATAACAGGATTAAATCACTAACTGAGTGTGTGTGTGTGTGTGTGTGTGCGTGTGTGTGTGTTTTATGCTGAGCATGGACCTCCTAATTGTTCCTCCTGTTTTGAGCAGGTCATTAAAGGTCATTTCTGTGTGAGAGGATGTGTTGGAATTTAATTTGAATTGAATACAAGAGAAAGTCCAAAAACTCCAGCAAACATAAATGACTCCAGCTCTGATGTTGAGCTAAAATGCGTTAATAGCTGAGAATCATTCAACCAACATTAGATTTAACCAAAACAACGAGAACGCCATCATTTCTCAACAACAGACAAGATGTGCATTCTTCTATAAAGGATGGGACAGAATAAACAAAGGGAAAACTGTGTTCTGGACCAATCAGAGCAGAGGTTTCTTGGCCTGGATAACTTCCCGTCACACGCTGGAGGTAAAATGGAAAAGTTACCACTAAAAAACGACTCATCCTGGAGCTCCATTAGCTTTTAATCACCACAGCAGTTCCCTGTCTTCTCCTGAAGCTGAAAGTGAAATACGGAGCTTTTATTCTGTGTCAGAGGGGAGAGTTTTGGTTGTTTACTCATCCTCAGGGGCAGTTTTAAAACAGGGTGTAACGGATGAATCACGGCCCACGGCTCAGACCATCGGGGTGTCTTTTCCATCTCCAAATTGAGCGGCAGCAACTCATAAAAGGCTCTCTTCTAACATTCCTACTGAGAAAATACAGATAATGAAGCTTGAATCAAGTGTCTCCCAACAGGAATATTTAACAACACAAAAAGTCATCAAATCAGGAAGTAGACAGGGCCGATTTAAAGCGGCGATGGTAAGACTAAAAAAGGAAATTTCACTCTGAAGATCCACGACTTTGCTTTTCTTCCCTCTGATAAAACAAATTCTGTCTGTTGACAGCTTTAAATCAAAACGAGGAGAGAAAAGTGATGCTGAATCTGACCAGAGGGCTGGAAGCCCCGCCCACTCACCTGCACACAGTCATGACTAAAACAAACTACAACCGAACATTTAATAAAATAAACTCAAATCAGCAAACACCACTGACGAAATAATTTGTTGTTTGTGTTTTTTAAGTCAGAAAAATCGTTTATTTACATGGAGGGGGCGGGGCTTAAACATTTTACCTGACTTGGCCACAAGGGGGAGTTTTGCTTTATTTCAGTTTCAACTCCTACATCTAGTTTTAACAATGAAAAAAAAAGTTATGAAAATGTTTTGCTGTGTTTATTGACTCTGGGATGGGGTCAGGGTTATTAATTATACTTACAAAGTCCCGGAGAATCCCTCCTGACACGTGCACTCTCCAGTCGCTTTATCGCAGGTCGCTCCGTTCTTGCACTTGCACATCTGCTTGCAGCCTTTCCCGAACGTTCCCGCTGGACAGGAGTCCTCACAGAAGCGCCCGATGAAGCCCGACGGACACTGACACGCTCCGCTCAGGGTGTCACACAAAGCTCCGTTCTCACATTTACAGTCCTTAAGGCAGTCTGGGCCCCAGTGTCGGTCATCACAGGCTGGAAGGAGAAACAACAGAACTCAGCGTCTTTTACGTGACCCTTAACCTTTTTACTCGGGGAGTGTCTGGCTCAGGTGGGGGAGGTTAATGGTGTTTTGTTCCTGAGTGATGGTGGATGAACGGAGACATGGACCAACAGACTGGATCATCATCAGGAGGAATGAGGGCGCCGCTCCGGGCCAAAAGGCTAACCTCCTGAACCATGGGATGAATCTGACCTGAAAGAACAAGATCCTGGATCCAAGCAGCTGAAAAGAGATTCCTCTGTAGGACCATCAAGCTCATGCAGGACTCAGAGCAGAGCCACTGCTCCTCCTCGTCGAAAGGAGGAGGTTTTGATGAGATAGCCTTTTGAAGTTTTCCAGACCCGGACCCAGAGATCCCTTCAGGGATTATAAATCCTCTGGTCTGCAAACATGTTAGGATCCTCTAGGACAGAAGTAGTCAACTCCCTTCAGCATGTTTTAGCTGTTTCCCTGCTCAACACTTGATTCACCTGTTCAGCAGCTCATCAGGCTATGCAGAAGCCTGTTAATCACCTGCTGATTAAAATCAGGTGTGTTGAAGCAGGGAAACAACTAAAACATGATGGATACCGGCCCTCGGGGAAGCGAGTTGACTACCCCTGCCCGTGGATAAGCAGGTCTCCTGGACCTGTTCCCATCCACAGCCCGACCTCGGGTAGATTTTAACCTTTTCAGACAACCCCTAACCCTAACCCTAACCCCAGTGTGACTCAGAGCTTCTGCTGCCCCCTGAGCCCGAGGCATCATGTTACCTGTAAATAAATCCAACATGGCAGAATGATTTCCATGGAGATCAGAGGATTCATCGTTATTATCCCAGACTGGTTCAGGGGGTCAGTGAGAGCGTGGAGATTCACACAAGGTTTGGGTTTCAGTTCAGGATGAAGAGATCTCAGATGGGTCACAGAGATTCTCTGGGATTTCAGTCGGGCTGTCGCTCAGCGCTCACCAAGACGACACGATGGAGGAGCTTCAGTCCATCAAGGACATGACCACTTCAGCTGCGGGTCCCGTTTTATTTGTCTGAGCTGACTTTGGACCAAACGTCTGAGCTGCAGCACCTCCACAGTAACGTCTGAACAGAACCAAATTAGGCCCGGAGCCGGTGGCGCTGCCACAGCCTGCGGTGTTTATTACTCTAACTCGGACCAGAACCGGCTTTGTTTGGAGGAATCACAGCTTCACTTGTTCTCTGTGTGGGCACTGGAGGAAGGTTCTGTCGGACCGTGTCACGTTGAGTAATGAGGATCTCAGCTGGAGCAGCGGCGGTGTTTACACGAGGGGGGGGGGGGGGGTTACTGAGGAGTTGAACCAGCGACTCAAACAGAAGAGAGGAAGGAAAGTTACAGAAATCTGATCCTGATGCGTTTTTCAAACCAGCTTATTTATAAGGACTTTTGGTCTAAATGCCTCGACCTGGACGGTTAATGAAAGTGTGTGACCTTTGACCTGACCGCTCATGTTTGTGATGCTGCAGCTGGGATGCTGCTAACAGAGGAGCGCAGGGATTTTAGGACCCCCGTTTGTTTCATTTAATTAAAAACACCAGAGTGAGTGGAGACCAGAGAGGGTTTTGTTTTATCTTCGCTCTGGCTGACAAAAAAAAAAGCCTTGAATCTTTTATATTTTTTTCATGAACCAATTTTTCTTTATGGATTTATGGAATCTACCTGAGCAACAGGTAACTGTAGTTCGTCTCCAAACTATTCTTCTGCATTTTGTTTATGTTTACATCTAATGACTCTTTATCATCCAATATTTCAGTTTAATTTTCAGCTTAATAAGATCTATTTAAAGAGTTTTTTTTAATTACTGTTGCTGAATTATTGAATCAGTTTTACAGAAGAAAAAAGGCAGAAACAACTTTAAGATTCCCATATCAGAGCTGGGACTTCTTTAAGGAATTTTCTCTGATATGATGGGAAAATTCTTCTTTCCCCTTGTGTGTTTATTCCAGCCTGGAGTTTGGAGTTCAGGCCAAAGTCCACATAATCAGAAATGAATTTATTTTTAGGTTTCGGGGTCCTGCTCTGAAACACTGTTGACGTGGGGATTAAAACGTTGTCACATGGCGTTTGAGAGGAGCGTCCATCTTTGAGCTGTTCTCCATATTCATGAACAAACGGTCCAAAAAGCCCATCAGGCCCCTCTCCTCCTCCTCCCCGCAGATAGCTCAACACAAAGGCATCCAGGAAGTGTCGGATCAAATTCAGCCAAGAAAAGGCTCCACTAAAGCGAAGCACCGGAGACAAACAAGAGAAAAAAGCTCAAAGAGAAGGAAAAGAGCAAATCTAAGTTAATTCAAGTGAAGTTTAGAAACGCAGCGTAAGACGAGACGTTCAGGAGGAAAACGGTGGGGTCACATTTTCCATTTCCCCTTCCCATCCTCCCTCTGTCAGGACTTCAGCCGCGACCCGCTGAAGTTAATTTGAGAACTCGGCAGAAGAATGAAGGAAAACGGAGGAGGGAGGCTGTGTACCATGGACCCAGCTGACTGAACAGAACCAGAACCAAGGAGGGGAGGGGGGTGGAGGTAGTGGAAACTTCATTTCCAGGAGGGAAACATCATCCCTCTGAATGCGTGGCTCTGGATCAGATTCTGCGTTTAGAGCAAACGGAGGACTGTTATAAAACCGGTTCTGATCCGAGTTCATGACTGTTTTACTGCCTTCTGCTGAGAGAATTCTTCTTTATGCTGTTATTAAACTTCTGCAGCTCAGAGCCCTTCTGGACCATCAGACTGATTACTGACGCGGTTGAGGTGATTTATGCAAAGATCTAACAGCCACCATGGTTTCCTGTCGTGTTTTTATCAGATTTAGAAAGTTTAAAGGTTTAGTAGGAGCTGCAGAGACGAGAGGAGCCGGAGGAAAACTCAGAGAGTAAAAAACCAAAACCTACCGCTGGAACAATCAACGCCTCTCCATCCTCTCTCACACTGGCACCGATCTGGAGCGACACAACGGCCGTGAACACACTCCCTGGTGCAGTGAGCTGGTGATGAAAAGCAGAAATAATAGAAATCACCCGGTTATCTGCAGCCTGTGATCACAGCAGCTTTTATTAGATTAAAAGGAAAATGTGTCAATAGGAAAAAGAAAGGTATAAAGAACCAGCTTGGTCAGTTTTTTATCCATCCATGCATTCTCTTCCACTTATCCGGAGTCGGGTCGCGGTGTCAGCAGCCTAAGGCCCAGACTTCCCTCTCTACTTGGGCTAAAAGTAGCAAATCACCTCATGAAACCAGAACTTTCAGGTTTTCCTCTGATGAACTGAATCTATTCACACAAACTCAGAATAAAAGAGCTGAAAACATGTTTTGCTGAGTTAATTAAATGATGGTTTTGATTTCTGATGTTTTCATCCTCTCTTGAATCTCTTCTCTGCGATTCCAGCTGGATTCACTCATCATGCTTTATTTTTGTGTTTACAGCCTCTTTTATTTAGGAGTGGATGATAAAAATAATGAAAACCTCTCTTCAGCCGAGTCCTCTCCCCCGTCAGAAGCAGCGATGGAGCTCAACAGCTGAAAGGCCTTTAGATTCCATTCATTCCATCCAGCAGCTTCCTCACAAGCATCAGAACAGGTTCTGATATAAATTCAGACATTTACGACTAAAACCAACTATCTCTTGATGTTTTGTTGCAGAGGAGATTTTCTTGATTGAAAACAGATTTTGTTTCCATTGAAACTCCAGTTGGACCGATTCTCCTCTTCCCTCGACAGCGTGTGGATCCAACATGCCATCCAATGAAAGAGGTAAGCGTGATTGTAGGTAATTATAGGATAATTAAAAGCCCCACGCTGAGGAGAAAGCAGCTTTAGAGAGAAGATGACATGCTGGTGGGAGACACGACAAACTTCAAACAGAGATGGGTGAAACGGAGACCTTTTGTGTTTGGCGATAAAAAGAAAACTCGTATTTAAAGAGACGTCCTGCGGCTGTTTAAGGGGACTCAAACCAGCAACCATAAATACTCATTATCTGAGCAGAACGAAGAGCATTCGTCTTCAGAAGGTCGGGTCTGTGACTGCAGAGAACAGGAACCTTGTTATTACCGTCCGGGGGTTTGTGAAGTGAAGGTAGAACTGCTTCAACAATATTTAAACACGTCGCCGCAGCTAAAACAGAAATGGCTCCAGTTCTCTGCTTTCTATTTTAAACGGACACAATGTTTCTAGAAAACTCATAAAGCTCCAGGTAATAAATGAAGGGTAACAATAAGCAGATTAAATCGTTAAGAGGATTTATTTCTGTACTTATGTTTAAAACAAATAAATTGGCATCAGCAGGAGGATTCAGGGTCTTTCTGGTCTTGTATCAGAGATGTACCATTAACTACGTATAATATGGACACACCCTCCACGCCGTCACCTGTAGGTTCCTGAAGAGCTGATTTGAAGCCCAGTGGGCGGCTCCCGCCACCGCCATCTTGGGTGTGTCACGCGTCTCGTCACTCCCGGAAAATACAGAAATGGAACTGAGAGTGGGCTGTGAGGGTGGGGTCAGATGATTGACACCCACCAAACTGAGTTGATGCATTCATTTTCTTGAGCCAGTTTGTGCTAAAATGACCCTTTACAGGGTCAATGAAATGTCACTCAGACCCCCACCACCCTCTGTGGCCTGAATTTGCAACTTCACAGTGGTGGCCGCTCCCTGCTGGACTTAGATACAATTCAGCTGACAAGCCTGGTGCTGCAGTCTGCTTCCAACATGTTTCCTGCATGTTTTAGATCATGAACACAGCTGATTTGTTTGATTTAGTGATGAATCGCTCCTGTAGACACTAATGAAGGCTGAGGAGACATTGCAGCAGTTAGATTAAGGTGTTAAAAAGACAAACGCGCAGCGAGGAGATAAGTTTCACTTTCGGTTTCACTAACGATCACTAGGGGGTGCTAAAAACAAGCCAAAAATACCAAGCGTTCCTTTAACTGATGTAATAATGAACTTAAACCAGATTTCTCACTGATTCTAATATAAAATCAGATTTTATCCTGAGCTACACACAAACTGGAGACTGAACAGATGTTAAGCTGACAAAACAGAAGAGACCTAATTTATGTGAAATCATAAAACTCAAATACATTTGATATATTTTACTTTAAAATTCCAACAGTTTTCTACAAGTAGCTTGAGAAGCTCACGTGGCGATCAAACCCATAATTTTGGTGACTTATGTTCCACATGCTGCTCATATTTACTCTGAAAAAAGAGGAGAAAAAACTACTTTCTAAGAAAAAAAAAGATGCTGTGAATAAACGAGGAGCTGTTTGAAACCACAACCCTCACAGCGTCTCGCTGTCGCAGCTGATTACTACTGAGGAGATTTCAGAAGCTCCATCGTCTTCAGGAGACCGACCTGTGAACCCATCAGGTTTTAAAACGAATCTGATGATGCAGTTTGGTGTTTATGACGGTAAAGTAAAAATACAGATGTGGTCACGCCTCACTGCACATCTGCTTGCTTCCCACATCTATGACAAAAATCCAGCTCACTTCTTAATGTTTAGTTATTTTAGAGACAAACTTTTTCCTGAGGAATGATTTGTCACATTTTCAACCAAAGCGCCATTTTGGAGCTAAAATCTTACTTCCTGCCTGTCCGGCAGCGTCCGCTTTGGTAGTTTTCATTAGTTCAGTCAAAGCTGCTACAGATCTGGAAAACAAATTAGCTTAAATTTTTTTTTGATGCCTCTTAACAACGTTCTAACGTAGTATAGCTATAAAAATATTGTGCAGATAAAAAATTAAAAAAGTTAATAAAGTGGTTGTCTCACATTTGTCTATAAACCTCCACCAGTAACACGCTTCCGACAGAAAACAACTATTGAACCATCTGGTTGTCGGTCACACCGAACCGCTGCACTACCCTGGGTCCTCCACTCATCACACACTCACGCATTTATCAACAGAACACCACTGGTGTGAGAGGTTCTCCGCTCAATAATATCAGAGAAGCAGAAACCGCCGGCTGCTACCACTTCAACTTTAGGACAAACTACCAGAGTCCCAAAAAGAAAAAACATCATTTGAAGTCACGGACGACAAAAAGACGTTAGTTGTATAAAACGATGGTGTTTAGCGCTATCTCGTTTCCTCTGGCAGTGAAGATACCCGAGGGGAGGGGTGAGTGTTCCGTGACCGAGTTTGCCTTCAAAACCTAGCTTGTTTGCAGATTCGCTATAACAGCTTTAACCCTTACATAACCCTTTAATTCTCTAACGGTTTTGAGCACATAAAAATGCACTAGGGGCATACCAGGGTTAAAGAAAAGGAAACAAGGTGTAGAATAAAAGCTTAAAGATGCAATTAATATACAAAAAAACCACACAGGTTCATCCCTTGAGTTTTGCTGTGCAGCACAGATGTGGGCACTACGAAGCTACTCACGGACACACTTGTCTCCGCTTTCGTAGTAACCGGGACAGCACTGGTACCGCCTGCGATATTCGGTCTTCACCGCCTGCCTGTACGCCGTTTTGTAGGTGATCCTAAAAGATTTACACAATCAGACATTTTGTAAACGTTCCTGGACAGAAACATAAAAAACAGGATGTCTGTGACAGGAAGTGAGCACCGCTACCTGTGGCGTGTGCATCTGTAGGACGTCCGAGGGTCCGAACACGGCTCCTCCATCACTTGGTCATACGGGTGAGAGTAGGACTCTTTAACTGAGGTGGTGTAGCTGAAACCAATAACATGACATATTCAGAGAGTACTGAGACCAGATGAATCTATTTAGGTGATTTTTGATTCTCTTTATTGTTGATTAAACAGCATCATTAAGATGCAGTTCTGTGACACTTTAAAATGTCATTTTCTTGTTTTTAAACTCTTGTGAGAGAAAAATGCTTTTCTAAACGTCCCACAGGGTGAAATTTTATCCTGAGACTTCTGTGCAACCAGGAGAAATATCTCAACATCTGTTTCCTACATCAGGTGGAGAGCATTCCCAGATGCATGATGCCAAATGAATCCGATGAGTCATGCTTGTGGTTTGGAAAGGTATGAGTCAGCAACCTTTTAGGTCCTGAGTTCATAAAGCTGTTAAAATGTAGTAAATAAGACAAGCTTTGTTTGAGAGGCTCTTGTTAGTCAGATGACTAGAACTGACTCCACTCTGGCATTACGGGTCATTTTTAACGTGGACACAGAAGACGTGCAACTCTTAAATTACCTTATTCTGTTTGATCTGTGTTTTGAAATTTTTTGTGACGTAAATTTGACCTTAAATACGTTTGTATGGAAGAACTAAGTTGTCTTATTTGAATTTTGCCACGTTGTGAGAGCGAAACCTTACAGGTCCGCCTGCTGCTGACCCTCCTGAATCATCCACACAGACAGGAGCTCCAGAGAGAACACAAACTGGAACCAGAACAGCAGCATTTGTTTGTTTCTAAGGCCTCACCTCTCCCACAGGCTGCACACATTGGGGTCTCTCGGGTCCAGAGAGCAGCTCAGACCGATCAGGAAGCCAAAAAGCTGCAGGACAGCAGGGCAGTACAGGGTCTGCATGGTCCTGTGGGGGGGACAAAAGGAGTTACACACAACTGCAGAACCGTTTCCAGCATGCACAGCACAAGGTCACATCAAACTCTTATTGTTTTACCAGATCACATTCAGCTCCAAACTCAGGATTTATTAATCCAACCTACGTCTTTAACAATAATCCATAAAAACTGACTGCAGCTCTATTTCTGAGAGATCTGATGCAAACAAAGGGTGGAAAACATCAGTGGTTCACTTTAAGTGTTTGGGTTTTAATCTCCTATAATTAAGAAGTCCCAGTTTGTTGGAAGGTTTCAGTAAGAGCTGGTTCTGTTTACCAACAATCCAAACTGCAGTAAAGATCTACCCTCTGACAATAAAAGAGTTCATTAGGCGCCCCGTTGAAGTGAGGCGAAGCGCCAGAATCAAGCGGAACGCTGTCTGCTTCCCGCTGAGCTCCACACCGTCTCAACAGAACATGAAACCCAACATCAGCAGACATCCTGACAGCAGGCAGCAGAGCTTCAGCACTCAGACCATCCGAGACCACAAGAAAGGATCGGCCAGGAGAAACGTGACTCTCAACTTCATCCTCGGGCTCATCTATCAGAGCGCAGGAGCTCCACACGGTGCTGCTGTCCCCGTTCAAACTGCAGCAACATCTGGATCTGATCACAGGAGCAGCCAACCACAGCGTCCCGGCTCAGGGACTCCGTCGGGCTCTCAGGGAGCAGCAGGGAGAAAATGCTGTGCAT
>SSNS01000086.1:2123026-2144662 GCA_006937985.1 Aphyosemion australe
GGGGGTTGTTTCTAATAGATGCTAGTGTTTATGTAACAGGGACAGATGCAAAGTGGATGTCATGCTTGCAGGTTTCTAGCCAAAGCTAACTTGTGCTCCTGCCTTCAGGATATTTAGATTAAAGAGCTAAAATAAACCAAATGTAGTTTGTTGGTCTGACTTAAGGGGCAATATTATTAAGGTATTATTAAATATTTTACGACAAAGGGATGGAATTAAATACGTTTTCAGATACATGTATGGATTTTTATATTTTTTTCCATTTGTATTTCTTTTTAGTTTTTATTCTTTGAATTTTTTTCTTTAACAGATAACTATAAAAAACTAAAAATCAATTGGTGTGATCAAAATGAATTAAATCCTATAAAAACAAACTTTTGTTTGCAGGGATATTGAGACAAATCTTGTGATTTACATTTAAAAAAACTATCTCCCTACACTGTGATCAGTCATCCCAAAGCCCTGATGCCACCATCCTGTCAGGAACATCAGGTTTTCTAATCCAACATCATTTAATTTAAATGTTTAGATTAAGCAACAACAGTCCGATGTTTTTCCTATTTTTCTTCATAAAAATCCAAAGTTTTAAACTTGTTTAACAACTTAAAAATATTCAAGTGCAACAAAGCAGAAGCAGACAAAAAAGCCTGGAATTCACAGTGATGCAACGTGATAGAGCACACCTGTTTGTGTGTGTGTGTGTGTGTGTGTGTGTGTGTGTGTGTGTGTGTGTGTGTGTGTGTGTGTGTGTGTGTGTGTGTGTGTGAGCGAGAGAGAGAGAGTAAGACTTTCCTCCTGGATCAGGTCAGGCACTGCTGATGTCCACTTGCCGATGTGGAGCAGAGCCTGTAGATAACGGCGCAGTGATAAGGTTACCACGGTAACACTCTTGTTTTGAACTCACTTCAGGAGATGAAGATCAGTGAAACAAACAGCAGGCAGGCTTGGTGCTGAGTATCGATGGACAGGAAGAGCTGTGACAACATAGATAGAAGCTGAGCCGTACCAGGGTCAGATCCTTGGCTCATCCAGCTCGATGACGGGTGAATAATCTGATTTGGGGTGAGCTTTAAAACACGAGCTTTCATTTATTAGTGGGATTAGGATTAGCCTTTCTTCAAAATGGGGTGATGTTTCTCACTTGAAGCCAAATGTGCGATGGGAAACAGCTGATGTTGGGGTTCCATCTTTGATCGAGCTGAAGCTGAAACAGAAACAGAAATGGGAGCTGAAGCTGAAGCAGGAACTGACGCAGAAGATAGGAGCTGAAGCAGAAGATGAAGCTAAACTGAGGAAGAAGCTGAAGCATAACAGATGCTGAAGCAGGAACTGAAGCAAGAGCTGAAGGAGGGACTGAAGCAGAAGCTGGAGTTGAGGCTGAAGCTGAAATACGAACTGAAGGAATAGATGAAATTGGAGCTGAAGCATAAATGAACTTGAAACTGGGGCTGCTGGTCGGTCCAGAACCAGAACCTACTTCCTCCTTAAACATGCCTTTGTTACATGAGTTCTGGACTGCAGAAGACCTGTCAGACCCCCGATTCTAGCCCAAACCAACAGACCCCCGATCCTAGCCCAAACCAACAGACCCCCGATCCATAGCCCAAACCAACAGACCCCCGATCCTAGCCCAAACCAACAGACCCCCGATCCAAGCCCAAACCAACAGAACTGTAGTAATGATCACATAATATAAAATTAAGTTGGATTTTAGAGTGAATATTGTTTTTTGCATCCATAATTAGAGATCATGTTGGAGATGTTTGTGCTCCAGTGAGTTTTAGCATTTCTGTTGTTAAAATTTAATCCTAATGAATAAAATAATTCTGATCTCTGTGAAATAAAACCAGCTTGGCTGAATTAGGACAAGCGTTTGCAGGAGAACGCACGTTTTCATGACTTTTTAGACACAAACAAACTTCTCTATGTGAGTTAAAGTCAAGTTTGGCCCAAATAAACCTTCTGATTACAAACCAGCTGTGGTCTTCTAGCCTCACACTGATTACAGATATCATCTGGAAAGTCCTGAGTATAAACTCAACAGCAACTACGAAATGATCCCAGAGGCCAAATCTCACTGCTGATAAGAGAGAAAAAGGGTTAAAAGCCAGAAAGAACAAGTTCTAGCTGTATTCTTTAGGGACGTTGATGAGAAAACAAACAATAATCCTTGTTTTTCACTCGTTGTTTGCTTTTTGCTGATGCGGTTTACACTCAGAGCCTGTGTGTGTGTGTTTTATTTTCCTGGAGCCGGGCTGTGTGCCAGTTTGAGGCCTTTCTCTCCCCCATCCAACTGCTTCGACACATTTCGAGTCTCGTGCTCTCTTGCAGGGCTGCGGCGCTGATTCTCCACACGGCAGACCCAAAACCACAGGCAGGATGGCTGCGGCGGCGCTGGTCAGAGAGCAGACGGGTCCACTCAAACAGACTAAAGAGGGAGATAAAAGTCCAGCTCACCTCTAAACAAACACAAGCTTGCCGGACAAACGGCACATCTGAGCTCCTTAAATCACACCTCAGTCTGAGCTTTAGCGAGTGAGCTGGTGGAAAACCCAAAATGGAGGTTCTGCCTGAGGTTTGAGAGGGACACGACCAACAGTGCTGTAATTATATGTGCTCTAATGCTCTGTGGGTCACACTGGCACACACACACACAGACATCTTGTAAAATAACACAACTTTTCCACAAACCGTGACCAAAACACACAGCTTGGTGCTGCAGACTCTGTGTGAAGAGAGGCGAGAACCCTGGAGGTTACGAGGCTGCAGCTCGTTACGGGAACACAAGATTCACCACACGACAAGTCACCAGAACGCAAGTGGACCTGAAGCACGAGCCACCTACAGCGCAACTCGTCACGTCTGCAGAAACGTGTAAAAGACAATTTTACACCAGAAAGAGAAACTTTATGGATGCAAACAGAATCAAACTTAAAACTCACACAAGCTTCTAATAAACACATCAGAACTAAACAGGCCACTTTTTATTTCCTTTGTTTTACTGATTTATCAGAGAAATCAGATGTCTTTCTTTTCCTCACAGCTGATTTATAATGATCCCAATTCCCACCAGTAAGGATATACTGCATCTCTTCACTGAGTTTTATGTTTGAAGGAGCTATAATCAAGAATTGACTAAAAATTGTGATTTATATTGAATTTAAGGAATAAAAAGGCATAAATATAATTAATTTTATGAGCTAATTCCTATCAAAAATGCTCAAATCAAAGCAAAAAAGAAAATTCAGATTTGCAATTTCCAACTTAAAATTAGCTGAAAGTAAAAACGAAGAGTTTAAATATTCAGCCAACATGTTGGGGGAAACACCGTAGGCCTATGTTTATTATCTGGTTGTGAGATCAATTAGTTTAGCTTTTTGTCAAATAAATAAAACTAAAATATTCTTAGAGAAATTAAAAAGCAACGAACCAAATCAAAACTCTTTAGTTACAATAAAATATTTGTCTAATCATAAATTGTATTTTAATCATGTCACTCAGAAGGTTATATTATAAAAAAGAATCAAACTTTTTATAAGTTATAGTTTTACAGTTGATAAAAACTAAATCCCTCTGACAGTTTCATTATCTTCCAGAATGAGCCGTTTCAGGGCTCTGTCACATTAAGACAACAAGTTGTTTCTGGCCACGCCCACCCACCCCCTGATTGGCTGCTATGAGGACAGGAGCTTGAATATTTGGGAGGGGCTCAGAGTTGAGCCACTGCTCTTAATATCCCTGATTGTGATGTCACAAATGGGCACTGTTTGAATATAATTCAGCTTTAACTGAAAAATTTAAAACATTTAATCAATAATAAAAGTACAAAAATGACTAAAGAAAGCTACGTGTTTTCTTAGGGAGTGGATAGGAGAATAATAAAAAGTTCTTCCTTCACAAAATCTATTTAATAATTTAAGAATAAAAAAGCTGCTTCAGGCTAATTTTCAGGGCTGATTCATATTAAAAACTAGAGTTGTGATGCTTTTTCAGTTTGTATTTAGACAAAAAATAGTTTCAAATCTATTTGTTTGGGATTTTTTATTTGCATGAAAAGCAGGAAACTAAATGAAACATCAGCATGGAGACGGCACAGAGAAGGACGAGTCAAAACAAACTGTAAATCTGGACTAAACAACGTCTCTGACAGAGTTTCATTAGAATCTAATAATAAATACGAGATTTTAATATCAACAGTTTATGAATGTTTAAGAGGTTTGTTCTGTTTTTGTAACCTGGTCCAAAGGCTTCTGACCTCCCAGCCTGCTCTGTTAGTAAATCAGTGAACTCATAAATAAAGATGGGAGTTGTTTTAGGGTTCCCATTATTCCCGCCATTCCCACAACTTTCTGACCCCACAGAGAAGGAGAGCTCTTATTTGTTCCCAGAATGACACAAATCAAAGATTATGATCAAAGAAACCAAAGTTTTATGGTGGAAAAAGGATCAAATCAAGAGGCGCTGGTGTTTAAAGTGAGTTAGGACTGCAACATTAAAGGAGGAGGTTGAGTAATTAAACGTTACTGAGAGGAAAGTCACGAAGCTGCTGCACATTTAAGCATTTATCATGGAACAGTCTGCTGTTGTAACCTGCAAATATTTAAAGCTGAGTTCTCTAACAAAAATATGGTAAATGGTCTGTATTTGTATAGCGCCTTCTTAGGGTTCTACAACCCCCCAAGGCGCTTCACAACACAATCAGTCATCCACCCATTCTGGTGGGGATGAGCTACAATGTAGCCACAGCTGCCCTGGGGCGCACTGACAGAGGCGGGGCCTGCCGTACACAGACGCCACCGGTCCCTCCAACCACCACCAGCAGTCTTGCCCAAGGACACAACAGCAGCACTCTATGGGGGGAGCTGGGATCGAACCTGCAACCTTCTGATTACTGGACAACCCGCTCTACCTCCTGAGCTACTGCTGCCCTATAAATAAATAAGTAAATAAATAAATAAAATAATGCTATAAACACACAGAAAAAAGGCAGAGGAGAAAATGTTTGTTTAGTTCCCAATTTTAAGAATAAAATGAAAGTTTTACAGTAAAATCTTTCCAGATTCAAACTGAACCACTAAAGAAAAGTCAGATTAGAAATTGCAGCACGGCCCAAAGAAGTGAAGCTTGTTTTGTTCCAGAACCGACTTTATTAGTTCTGTTTTTATTTTTACTGTAACTGAAGGCTGTGGTCAGCTTTTACTGAATAACCTATAAAATAACAACAAGAGACGTTTTCCTGGATCAGCTGAATGTGAAGCCTTCACACCCACTTCCTTCAGTCCTTCACAATAAGAGTCTCTAACAAAAACTACCAAAGTAAATTATAAAACTCTTGTTGCAGCCTGATTTAGACATTTACAAATGTTATTTAGTTAGTTATGGTTCACAAAGGATTATGGGTATTGTAAGCATTTGCTTAGCTTTGTTTAGGATAAGTTCCTTTAAAGGAACACTTGGCAGTTTTGGCTTGATTTAGCACCCCCTAGTGTCTGTTTAGTAAAACTAAAAGTGATAATTATCTCCTCGCTGTGCGTTCGTCTTTGTAACACTTTAATCTAACTGCTGAAACGTCTCCTCAGCCTTCATTAGTGTCACCTGGATACTCGTAAAGTCCTGCAGGTGTGAAGGAAATAAAATTCTGACTGGAGAACCTTCATTCCTTCATTTTACACCTCCTGCTGTTCTGGTCGGGACAGAACCATCAACTTTAATGCTCGGACTAGGGCTGGGCAATATGGCCTAAAATCAATATCACGATATACTGAGGAGTTCACCTCGATAATGATAAATGGACGATAACTACATGTATGGAGCAAACACAAAGGTTGTCCACTAGATGGGGCTGTCACGTGTACTACGTTGAGTCACGCTGTCATGTGACTGCAGGTGGTACAGCTTCTTAAAGGGACATGAACGTCGCCAACCTGCACACACCTTTTCACCTTTTTTTTATTACCAAATTTATTGACATGGGAAAAACGATATCGATAAAAGTCAGAAATTTTGATAACGATAAATTTTCGATTAACTGCCTATCCCTAACTCGACTCTGTCCTAGAAATCACATCCCTGAATAAATAAAATATGAAATGTTCTTGGATGTTTAGAGGCTCAAATGAAAACATGTTCTCCTCCTAAGAAGGAAATCTCGCTCTGGTTTTTGAGGAAAGTACTAACGCTGTTGCAAAGGCCCTAGAAACAAGGATATGCGATTATTGTTGGACTTTGTTCTTAAACTTTAGTGAAACTGACAGAAACATTTAGCAGGAAATCCACAGATAAGAGTTCTTTATTGTTTTTCCTTTCTGTTGTTTCACATTTGTTTACTTCAGTAGAGCCATTTCCAAACATCAGATTCATGAAAGTCAAAACGTATTTTTGCTTTTAAATCAAAACCATTTCAGTTCCATTTTCCTTCTCAGATAAATGTAAGTGATTAGAGCTGTTCCCTGAGCAGATCTGGAGCTTTTTCTCGTATTAAAGTGTTTGTAAAAACAGATGACGGAACTCTGCTGGGCCGTTTTTGGACCGCTCGTTTGACTCGTTGTTCATTACGAGGGAAAACAGGCGATGGGATGGAGCAGAAGGAAACACTGAACCAGTGCAGGAATCTAAAAAGAGCCAAATCATCACACAAACATCATAAACACAGATGTGCCGTCCTGCTCTACGTAGCTCAACATACACTGTTTTATTTGACCTTTGCTGTGGATGAAGAGCGAGCACATCTCGACCCTCGTGGGCGAGCTCCTGTCCAGAGGTGTGAAATGAAACCAGATCTGTTTGGCAGAAAACTACAAACAGCAGCTGAAAGAAGAGCGAGAGCCGATGAGCAGAAACTATTTATGCCTGTCGGGTCGAACTGGGGGGTCTCTGCTGACGGACACCAGCCCACCATCTCCCCGAGCGTCTGTGGGAAGCAGCATCCTTCTCTGTGACACACGGTTTAAGAACAACACGCGTTTTCCTCAACGCGGATAATGTTTCTGTACAACAGCTTTAACATAAATCTTTAAGCCACGGCTGCATGAAAGAAAAAAAACAGTAACAGACTTGAGCGTCGCCACATCTGGTTGTGATTAAGACAACACTGGGACTGTGGCTGGATGGCAGCTTTGCTTTTCTTCGCAGCTGCTGCAAGCTGGAGAACATTCGAGCATCTTTCTGTTGTTCATCAGATTCTCCGAACATTTGTTTCTCAGATCCAGCTCGACCCCCGAAGCAAAGCGAAGGACTCTGACTCGTGGATGATTTACTGAACCCTCGCTGGTGCCTGCAGGGCGGTGCCGCCGTTCAAAGTGAGAGCTGCAGGCTGTAAAACAAGATGTGAATGATTGCAGGTGGTCTGATGATGTGCTGAAACGATAACTCATGCAGCAGCAGACCTGCACAGGTAGAGTTCACCAGAACCTTTCTCAGGTACTCCAGCTTTTCCAGGAAAAGTCCAGACTGGGACAGTAAATTCCTAAAGTGGGTTTACAGGCCAGCCTCTGGAGCTGCATGTTGTCTTTCTGCAGGACGAAGTGAAAACCTGCAACTTATTAAGGTGATCGCTCTGAAAGCTTTTCCCCCTTTAGCTCCCTCTTTACAGACGGGCCTCATCCTGCACACATCTGGAAGTTACAGCCTTATTTTCTTCACTTGAGCCACGTGTGCACCCTGAAGGTGAACCTCGGAGATGTTCCTCCACCAACGCTGCTTTTCTCAGATCTCCACTCATAACCTTTAAACAAACAGGCTCTGATTAAGAGAGAAGAAACGCTTGTTCATCCGAGTGGTGAGACTCGTTAATCTCTGGTCTGTCCCACTCAGCAGGAAGATGGGGGGACAAAGGGAAGACAAAAGCCAGATACGAGGCTCCACACAGGACATCCTGTGCAGCGTGGGGGGGACACTGAAGGGGCCTGCAGCCTGTCACCTTGTGTGGGCACGATGTGATCAGGAAAACCGAGCTAAAAGGAAAACGTTTCTGTTTTAGGACGTCCGAAGGTGAACAGGAGCAGTGAGAAACCCAGCAGGTCGTCTGTGAGTCACTTTTAAAAATCACAGCCAGATTCTCTCTGCTTTTAACCAAGATGCAAATGATTCTAAACCACTGATGAAGAAAGTAGCTGCTACAAACAAGCCTATCAGCACTCCACTGATTTACTCACCAAAGATTTATTCATATCCATCATTTCATCTCTTCACCCCTTTCTTCACGGGACAAAAGAAAATAAGTTTTTGACTAAATTCAGCCTCACAGGTCCTCAGGTCCAGTTTTAGGGCTCTGCAATTCTTTAAATCTGATCTTAACTCCAGAGGATCACAGAAACCGGTTTAAATAACAACTCTGACACTCTGGAGTGTTGCTTCTGGGAAGATTTTCCATCCGGTTCTATTAAAAAGCATCAACGTAAAAAAAGAAAGTTATGTGGATCGGCTCCTCTGTAGCAGCTCTTCTCTGCTTCAGTAGCAGCAGCATCGTCTCAAGTAGAACGGTGCTGTCCAACCCTGGTCATCCTGCATGTTTTAGTTGTTTCTCTTCTCCAACACACCTGGTTGAAGGTCAAGGTCACATTTATTTTTACAGCACATTTCTAACTGTTTGTACTGCCCCAAAGTGCTGTACAACAACGGCACAAACAATAAAAGCAGCACTCATGATAGAAAAACATTTCATTAGGATAAAAACAACAAACAGAATAAAACATAAGAACTGTTCAGCAGCTCTTCAGGCTCTGCAGAAGCCTGGTAATTATGAAGCAGGTGTGTTGGAGAAGAGAAACCTGTAGAATATGCAGGATGATGGTCCTGGAGGACCAGGTTTGAAGAACACTGATGTAGAATGCTAAAATGTATTAATATTATAATATTTTCCTAAATAGGCTAAAACGTTTTTACGGTAGTCTGTAGTTCTTTAGTGTAATAAAAGTAGTTTTGGTCTCATAATTTAAGTTTTACTCATCACCACTCTGATAGCCCCTCAGATAAATCTGTCTGCAGTCTCCTTTAGAATGTGAACATTGGATATTTTAGGTGGTAAATGATCAGATGATTTCTCCGCCTGCCAAAATTGAACGTAACACGGAAGTGACAAAACGTTGCAGTTCCCCCCTCATCCACTAGGGGCTGGATCCAGAAAGGAGCAAGTTTCCATTGACTCCCATGTTAAAAATGCTACTTCACAGCAGAAATAAACATGTTTACAGTCTGGTACAATTCGTACTCATCTGTTTGGGGAAAATTTAATCCTTGAAATTATGAATTTCCATTTGATTAACAGGTAGCAGATGAGCGGTCAGTGCTAACGCTAGCAGCTTGCTCTCCTGATTTGCTCCAGCCTCATGTTAAAGGGTTACAGCCTCGAAGGCAGAGGGTAGCAGAGGCGCTACCACAGTTTTGTGGCTAAAAGCGCCCACCAACTTCCGTTAGCTCGGTTAGCTTGTAGCTACATCGCCTCAGAGTTTGTTAATCATCCGCCCCCACCCTCACAGCCGCACTTTCAGCTCAATTTCTGTATTTTCCGAGAGTGACGAGACGTGTGACAGTGCCAAGATGGCTAATGTGGGACCCGCCCACTGGGCTTCAGAAACCCTAGGTGACGACAAGAAGGTTTCGTCCATCCTATATATACAGTTGATGATGGTGACCAATACTCAGAGTATTTTAAATCACCACATAAGGATGGAAAACTTTGTTAAAGTGAACACCGAACATGTTATAGTCTAGTGCGCCCTGCAGAGCACAGTTAGCTTTGTGTTCATGGTGTCACAAGGCGCTCCGCATAATTCCTGGTGTGTTTCCAGCTAAAAAGAAGAAACAAATGCATGTATTTCTGTAACGAGCTGCTCTATCCAGCCTCTTTGACCTCATCGCTGTGGCGCACAATAGGAATACTAACTGGGACCAACAATAGGAAGCTGAGAGGAAACATCTTGCTTGTATCCAGGTCTGCATCTCAGCAGCAACTTCCTCTGACATGTAAACAAAAGAGTCAATAAAGAGTCAAGAGTGCAAAAGGAAAGTTCCTCTGATGACACCATCAGCACTTTGGCTCCTGATGCTCTTATTTAACTAATGAAACCCTTTTTCCAGGCAGAACTGTGCTGTTTTGAACGATGGGGACGCTGACAAACGGCAATAATCTTTCACCAAAGCTTTTCTGGGCCTAAGTTTGTCTTTCAGAAGTGGCCTGGAAAAATGGAAAAGAAAAAAGGGAAAATAAGTTTCTCATAAAATGCAAGATGGACGACTGTGAGTTTAAAACAGCTGGTGGAGTGGATCTGCGATGGAGCTCAAGAAAAACATCAAGAGTTCTCTCAGTTCACGTCCGTGTGGTGCCAAGCATGACATAAAGGCCATTTGTTCCTCACATGCAAACCTCTGCTCTCATGTGCTCAGAGCCGGACATTTAACCTCCTGCAGGACAAACTTTCTGTTCAGAAAAGCAAACAAAAAAACAACACCCCCCCCCCCCCCCCCCCCCCTCCCCAGAGCTCTGAACTGTAATTCTGCCTCTCAGGTTTCACTTGGTTCCAGTCATCCTGAATCGACGCCACAGCGAGACGAGAGTGAAATCTTAATGAACGATGTCTCCAGAGCTGCTCCACCCACCCCCCCTACCCCCCCAAACACCAACCACCAACAAAAGCAGCTTCAGGAAAGACCCTCACCACAGTACAAGCAGGCTGTGGTCACTCCGCCAGCCCATTGGCTGGTTCCTTCATACGCAGCCCAGAACCCCCCGACCTTGGCTTTTATGATTTGGGCCGGAGCCCAAAGAAACGCTACGTGTTTTTCAGCCAGAGAACAACCAGCAACCCAAAGCCCCCCCACCCGCCCAGCCCAAGCTGCAGGGCTGCAGTCAAATCTGATCCAAATTATTTGCACGGCTGCAGAACACATGGAGGTGGAATATTCAGCAGCAGCAATACCCTCCACCCCCATGCCCACTGTCATTTTCCTCTGAAAAACTTAAAGAAATCAAAAACATCTGTGAAGTCAATAGGGTCTTGTTTTAATATTCATATTAAATCTGAGATTCCTGGATCAAGTTTTCAATTCTCTGATTTTAAAGAAGCACAAAACCCAAACAGGGAGGAAGTTTTTCCTATTTCAGCTCTCGTCACATCAACCAAAACCTGAAGTCTAATCAGAAAAGTCAGCTGCTAGTGACCCTTTGCACCTACGTCACCTGATCACGTGGGTCCACCATGTTGGTGGAGGGCCAAAGCGTAGCAAATAGTGAGCGAAGCGAGTCTTGAACAAAGGGGAAAGTAGCGCCTGAGTTTGTTTTTTTGTTGTTGTTGGTTTTAGCGATGTTAGCAGGGCTTCACCTACTTCAAGCCCAATTCTGAGGTCTCCTGAATCAAAATGGGTGAATGTAAGTGAGCGGGGCTATAAAATTGATTTGCCTTATTGAATCACACATATATGTTGTACTTTAAATGTAAACTAATTATGTGTTTCTTCTATGTCATGTAATTTGAGATTTGTTTGTACAAATCAGAAGTCAAATACGTGACGTCACAGCATCTCTTGCCGTCTCTCTTCTTCACCAGAGGAAAGGCGGGAGGAAGGTTTTTTTAAAGAAAAAGCTGAGCCGTATTGTTTCGTGAGTGGTTGAGCCCGCTGGAGGCGTGGCCGAGACTCGGCTGCAGTCCAGTGAAGCAGCCATGTAATATGGTACCAGCAACGTCACAGTGTACCTCTTAGCCAACAGAGATGGCTGATTCATATTCAATGTAGTGCAGCGTTTTAACCTGAAGAGGGCGCAATAATGATGGTTTTAGGCTGAATTCTTAAGATGCACTAAAACGCCAAAATAATGACAACACGTGTACAGCACTATTAGACACTCATTTATACAGTTTTAGGGGTCACTTACTCTTTAAAATTCACAGACATCATATGTTAAATCTATGGCACAACGGGATCAGAATAACCTTTATTGTTCCATAGACTCCCATAGGTAGAGTGTAACTTAGACTCCCCATGAAACAAGTGTTATCTTCCATGATACGACCCCTGGATTCAGTTAAAGCCACCAGAAATCAGCGGATTTCATCTGTAAAAGTGTTTTTGGTTCATCACAGGTGATTTTTAATTCTAATCAGTAAAATCCTCAAATCATTTTTCACATCAAAGTGTACACACACATTCTGAATTTCTGGCAGAAAGTTTGGAAACTAAAAAAAACCTTAAATATTGATGTTAGTTTGTTCTGGTTGTGACTGAAGTCTCCTCCTTGTTATGTTCTTCCTGTGTTTCTTTTCTAACTCCATTGCTTTTTCTTGCTCTAAACACAGTGTAGCGATGTGTTTTCACCTTCATTTACTGACGGTTTTCGGGGACTCGCTGATGCCATTCAGGCGTGGCTCTGAAGATGGCGGCAGTGAGTCGCCAAAACTGTCAGTAAATGAAGGTAAAAAACCATTAATACTCTGTGTTTAGAGCAAGAAAACCCAGTGGAGTGACTGAAGTCTGTTGGTCCAGGATCAGAGAGACTGTTAGGAGTCTGATGGAGGGAGTTATTCTCTAAATCATGCTGGATAAACTGGATCATGAATAGATTCAATTAGGCTGTTTAACTGTAACGAACCAGATTCATTAGAATGGTTCTGAACTGGACTTAATCTGACTGACTCAGACTGAAATGGAATAAATGATTTGGAATGTGGCGCATTTATTTAAATTCAACTTCACTGAAATTAACAGAATGGCATTAAATCCAAAAAGAGAGTAGAATCAGATTAGATTAGATTAGATTAGACTGAACTGAATTTAATTGATTTGAATTAAACTGAATTAAGATGAATTTAATCAAACTTAACCTGAATTAAACTCTTGAATCTGACTGGATTTAATCCAACTGGATCATATTTGGCATTAAAAGAATCTTTTTTAACCCTCTATTAACCCTTTCATTTTCTAGCGCTTCTACTCCTTGTGCACAAGAAAATGCTTTAGGAGCATATAAGGGTTAATTGTTTGGGCTAAAGCGGGTCGTCGATGAATTTAATTAAACTTGGACACAAACTTAACTCCACTTCTCTGTAAACACTCATTAGATTTTGGTCTTTTACAAATGAAACTATATAAACATGCATGTTTTTATCCAGACCAGGAAAGCAGATCTTTGTTTTTGTACCACTTTATTCTCATCAAGCGTAACATGAAACATGTGGCAGAGCCAGCCGTTTCTGAATTATGAGTGGGTTTTCAAGTCTCCAGGTAAGAGGATCGGACGGCGCCTGTGGTCCGGTGGATAAAACAAACAAAGGCCTGGGGTTGTGGTGTTTGGTCACGGGCTCGAAGCGTGTCGATAAAAGTTGTTACTTTTTAAAAGACAACATGCAGATCCGCCGGCTGCTTCTACAGTAAACTACAGAGGTCCAGATTAAACAACTCCAGTAAAAGTTATACCTCCTGCCTTTGTCTCTCCAGCCGGGTTCATCTACCACTAAAACACATCTGATACCCAGCCTGGAACCCAACCCAGTTCAGGTTCTGAGCCAGAGCTCCAGCTGTCAAACAAGATTTTTGTTGCTTGTCCTGAAAAAAATCTGGAACTCTGTAAAAGTTCTGATGGACGAAACAGTCGAGGAGACGTCAGATTTCAGCTAATGAGGATCTCATATGAGGGAAACAAAGACTTCTCTGACACACACACACACACACATGCACACACGCACACACACACAAACACACTCACACTCACACACACATGCACACAAACTCAGATACACACGCATGCATGCAAACATGCACACACACTCAAGTCTCTCACACATGCATGCAAACACACACACACAAATACACACGCACATGTGCTCACACACACACACATGCATGCACACATTGCACACACACACACACACTCTCTCACACATGCAAACACACACACTCAAGTCTCTCACACATGCATGCAAACACACACACAAACTCACAAATACACACGCACACGTGCACACACACACGCATGCATGCATTGCACACACACACACACACACTCTCACACATGCAAACACACACACACACATGCATGCATTGCACACACACACTCAAGTCTCTCTCACACACGCATGCAAACACACACACACATTCAAGTCTCTCTCATACTCTCACACATGCATGCAAACACACACTAACACACATATAGACACACACTCATGCATGCATACATGCACAGACACTCTCACACACGTGCATGCAAGTACACCCCCCCCTCTCTCTCTCTCTCTCTCTCACACACACACACACACAGTCATACGCATGCATAAACGCATGGACACGCTCACACACATATATGAGCGTTCGCTCGCTCCCTCTCTCTCTCTCTCACACACACACACACACACACACACACACACACACACACACACCTAGAAACACTTGAAGAGATAGAAAAGAAAAAAATGCAACTTTGGATCACACGAGTCAGGGGTCAAAGCCTGAGATTTATATAGTTCACCATCATGATCACCATCATCATCACCATCACCTTCCTCACAGATGTATTTATAATCTGATGGTAGCAGAGACGTCTTCATCAACAAGTTGCACAAACATCAACTTAGTGATTATTAGTGATTTTGTGGCTCCAGAGGAATAAAATCAGAACAAATGAATTATGTTGAACTCCTAAATCTCAGGAACAATGTGTCTGTTCATCAGTAAGTGATAAACGACGGTTCACAGGAGTTTCACTTTGATTTGATGCTTAACCAGAGTCTGAAGAAAATCCATCAAATAATCCAAGACCAGAACACGACCGGTGGCTCAGTCGTGTAATCCCACTCTGGTTGATCAAAGGCCCATTTGATATCAAACAGCTGTAGCTGTGATGTTGTTGTGTTGAGATGCTCGAATCAAACGCGAGTCTGTCTTCATCTGTTTAACTTCACTGACAGCTCGTGGAGAGTTGAGTCACCATCTGACGAGTGCAGGAACCACAGCCGCCACGTTTCACGAGCCGGAGACGCTCTGTTCCCCAGAACTTGGACCAAACCTGAACGACTTAATGAAAATCAAACGAGAAGAAAAAGGAGGCAGAGCAGAGGAAACAGCAGACCTACTCCCAGCAACTTCCTCCACCGTTAATTGATAGAAGAGACTTGGCAGCAGAGGACGGCGTTTACGACCCAAACCCGATAGAATCTGGAGAAGATTTCAAAGTGAAGTAAGAGGAGCCAAAAACAGAGAGAAGCTTAAAACTCAATCCTACAAGTTCACTGAGAGGCAGGTTTATAAATAGAAGAGTCAAACTTACTATAATCAGCATGTTTACGGTTGTTTTCTATAAATATTAATAACGAGTAAAACTCTAGAAGAGCTGGAAATGATTTAAATAAAAGCACCAACATATAACAAAGCATCTGCATCTGGAGATTATTAAACCAAAGCTGGTTTATTACACCAGCGTGTGTGATTCATGGAATAATTTATGACTTTGTTAGCAATTTATCGTATGATGTAGACAAAATTTGTATATAAACAAAAGCAAAAAAAAAAATCCTCCCCTAAAAACAAAAATGGGATTCTAGTGAAACAGGTGAGAAAGCTCCACCCCCTTTGGGCCTCTGTAGCTCAGGTAGAACTCACAGTTTAAACTTTCATGGTGGTTACCATGGTGATCCTACCAAGCCACTGGCCGCAGCGTTAACATTTCTGCTGACTGGTTTCCTTGGGCGTGTTATCGATGGTCAGAGTTTTATACAAGTTTGGACAGCAGCCTAATGGACATCCTGCAAAATGTCTTAAGATTTGTCCGAGTTTGGACTCTTACTGCCAAAACTCGCCAAAATAAAAGCATCTTTAGCTTTTTACCTCCAGAATGAATGGACCCGAGAAGGACTTTCGTTTGCTTTTATTTTGAAACATTACATCATTAAGCTGCTTTAAGTTTCTCTGAGGGATTCAGCCAAAGGTAAAGCACCTGAAAACCAGCAGGATCAGGGTTAGATTGTGTCATTTAGACGTGCACGGTTCAAGGCAGCAGCCAGTTGAAGCATCCTTAATCTGCTCCTAATCCTGTTCAACCAGCAGAATCACAGACTTTACTAAAACAAAAAATCAGTTTCAGATTTTGTCATCCAGGATTTTCCATTTGCTTTGACTAGTTCAGGATTTTCCTCATCAAGGACCGGACTGATGTTGTCCACGAGCACTCTCTGGCCCTCCAGCCTTATTTTGCCCACGTGTGTGCTCATGAATTACATCAGGTATGAAAGTTTTCATCAAACATCCAACTCCTGCTTCAGCTGGTTTACAGAGAATCAGATAAATAACATGAATCACTTCTAGGATTTTACCTCCTCCACTCATAACATCCAGACTTTATTAAAAGGAGAATAAACACACCTGTAAAAACTCTAAAAGGTGGATAAATAAAGAACATTTTACTTTCATGTGAATGATGATAGATTAGTGTTTGTTATTGTTGTTATAATAAACTAATTGAACAAATAAGCTGTAATTAATAACTCCTGTTTGCAGTTTATTCAGATTTCATAACAATAATTCGCGCAGGAGCCACAATAAACAGCTGCTGGTTATTAATAACTCAAAGATTCATCTTCTTCTGTTTTCTAATAAAGTCGTTTGTGCAGCCTAAACAAACATAAACCAGATCAGACCTAAACAAAAGGAAACTTTAGTTTCTTTTGTAGTTTCATTTAAACCGTTTCACTCACCTTCAGCGAGCAGCAGCTCCGGGATTCTGCTCCAGATGAAACGGGTCAGTTCATCACCAGCTTCCTTCCGAGGCTCAAAACTGAGGAAACCAGGAGGAAAAAGTCGTTTATGTAGAACAAATCTCCACTTAAAGAATCTCCAAACGCGCGTAAACATCTAGAGGAGCGCAGAGAGAAATCCAGACCCGCATCTGAACGGGGGAGGGTCCAGGAGGAGAGCCGAGGTGGGGGGGTGGGGGGTGGGGGTGGAAAAACTTCACAAGTGACAGCAGCAGGGGAGGGGAGGGGAGGGGAGGGGAGGGGGGAGGTCCGGAGTGTTGTTTATATCTGCACCGGGCCTCCAGACCTTCATGACCAAGTGTGAGTGAGCATGTTCAGGAATTTTACGGGAATAATTGGTCCAGTGGGATAATACCTGGAGAACAGATGAGCTGCAGGAACGGTCTGGAAAACTGAAGTTTATTTATAACCAGAGGAAGAAAAACGTTCAGATTCAATTTATTATTTAGGAAACTTAATCCTGTATTTATGTTGGCTTTTATTTACTAAATTAAATAATTAAACACCATTAAAACTAACCTGCATCAAGTTGGTCATTTTATTATTAATAGAATAGACTTTATTGATCCCACAGTGGGGAAATTCACTAGTAACAGCAGCACCAGCACTCAGAGGATAATTAAAACAAGGATAAATGTATTTACACATAGTAAATCTAGTATTGTAATCTTAGATCACCAAAAAAAAAACATGAATAAAAAATGAGAAAAAAAACTTGGGTTCCAACCTGTATGTCGATGGTTCCAAGACTAAGCAGCACATGAGGATAATACCATGCAGCTTAAACATACACTCTTACTGCAGAGGGGATTATTAGTATTAGTAGTATTAGTATTAGTAGTATTAGTAGTAGTATTCCCATCCAGTCCCAGTTTGTTGATCACCACACCTGATTTGTGTTTCATCTCTCAGCACATCTCCTGTGGTCCTGAGTTTTTGATCAAGTTCAGTTCAACAAAACTATTTTGAACTTACGTTTCTAGAGTCTACATTTGCTGTGATATTTTTTATTTAAATGATGTGTTTGTTAGCTGTGTTTTGGTTCTCTCCTCCAGAGAGCCAAACACCAAACTACCATCCAAAACATGGATGCAGATAGAAATACGCAGATGTTGTTTTTCCTCACTTTTTAATGATTTCATTTCTTCTTCGACGTTTCAAACACTCACACACACACACACACACACACACACACACACACACACACATGCACGCACGCACACACACTGAGGATATCAGGTAATGAGGATTTTCAAATGTTAATTCTGTCACACATTTCATGCAAAACTAATTTTGACTCAATTTAATACAAAAACCAAAAGCATTGTGCTTCTTTGAGCAACAGATTTACATTTAAAAGAATGCTTAGCTTTAATTAAATGTTTTTGTTTTTTTAAAAGTTTGTTAAAAGTTAAACTAAAGTCAGAAACAGTAAAGGTTTCTTTGCTCAATAGGCCTTAAATACAAGGAGACCTCCTATAAAAGCTGGCATGAAACATTTTTAAAGAAAACACAAAAAGAATAACTCAGGTCAAACTGACCCAAAAAGGAATCCGATTACCTTTGGCAGCAGCAGGGAGACTGAATGAAGAACTTATAGGAGACTTCCTGTCTGCAGGTGTTTCTCATCAAGCTAATTAAACAGTTGAAGTTACCCCACAAGTGGACCTAGCTGGCTGTTAGAGCCTATTCCAGAGATCTGGACGTGTTCTCCAGCTTCACCTTCATGTTTAACCTGTAACTTCTCTGGAATGTTTCTAATTTTCCTCTTTTCAATCTGCTGCCCACTTGCTCGTCCACCTGAACATAGCTGAGGGTTTGGATGCACGTTTCCTTTTAGCTCAGCTCCTTCTGGAGGAACACCTTCATTACTGCAGGTGAAACCTTTCAGTCCATCTCTCCTCTGTCCATCACTCAGAAATGATGGCGATGGTGTAGGAGACACTGGGATGTGAAACCTGGAGGGAGGATTTCCCTTATTTCTGGTGCAGAACTCAGATAAATCAATTCTTGCCGTTGGTTTTCTGTAATTTTCCATCACATTTCATGATGGTGGATCATTAATCTGTTGATGCAGCAGAGTTTTCCAAAAGTGATTTGCTCCATTTAAACAGAGCGACAGCAATCTGTGTTCACCAGTCAAGCTGCTTATTTATGAGGTGGGTTTTATTTACGACATGGGGTCTAAAAACTGCTGTCCTTATTTTAGGTTGTCGGTTTGTGCAGGAAGTCAGGAAGTCTGACCCAAATCTCACAAGTCAAGGCTCCGTGTAGCTTTGCCAGTTTATCTGTCTTTGTCTCTCACAGATGTTATTGACAGCTGTGTAATGGCCTCCTTCTTCCCAAACCGTGGGCCAGCTTTGATGACCAGTATGTGTTTTCCTCCCTGCTGGGTGCTGACACAGATAAACAGCTCATGGATGGAGATCTGCAGGAGCAAACATCCTCACAGCACGGAAACCAGGGCAGGAGGAAACAGGATAGTTTCCTGCTGGCCGTCCATTTAGACTCAGACCAGCAGTCCCAGTCTGGGAGCTGCCATCCTGAGAAGGTCAGAAAAAGTATCAAGAGAACACAAACGTCCCTGAAACTGAGCAATCCTGGGTGGAACTGTCTTTCACACCCAAGTATCATTCCTAACATTCTGAATGGTGGGATTTCTTCATCCTGGAATCGTTTCTGGGATGAAGACTGGTTCAGATCCACATGGTCAATAACTGATTGATCTGGTTGAGAAATGGATGAAATATAGTCTATTCTTCAAAAACAAGTTTAGTTTGTGTTTTTTAATGTTTTAATCAGTCATAGTTTATTTTACTGGTGTGTGTTTTTATGATGAATTGAACAAAAGTGCTTGTTGTTGCTGATAGTCTTTCTGTTAGACATGCGAAAATTATTAAAAATCATCATAATCATCTGTTATTTATCTGTATTCAGAAATAAAACTTTAAAATCTGTGTGTCTGTTTATAAATCTGGTTAAGAGCTGACAGTCACAGCAAGGCCACCTTAATGTTATTATATAATATATGAAATGCTGCCACCTGCTGGTGAAATGGTGTTTCAACAAATACTATGTCAAACATTTTATTTGCAAAGGCTAATAATAATAATACGGTAATAATAATAATAATAATAAATGCTTTAATCACGTAGAGCAGCTAAATGTTATTTTAATGATGAATTTAAGTTCTGAATTGCTGCCTTTCATTATTCCACTATGTGGCGCCAATAACAACAACAGCAGCCGATCAATTTTAATTCAAACGTAGAAGAAGAAGGGCACTTCCGGTGTCGGCTTCCGGCTGAAACCACATGGGCTACAGCTGACACCGGTTAGAAAAACTAAACAGAACACGCAATAGGAAGGTTTGTCCTTTATTTTTCCTGTTTAATTGATAAACCGGGGTAAATATATTTATATAGCGAAGTTATTTTTGGATCGGTGAAAATGTGATGGTTTAACACGCGTGTTAGCTTAAAACAGAAAAGAGCAGCAGGCTAGCAGGGCTGACAAACTGAAATCAGATATTTGATTTATTTTAGTTTCTTCATAGATCTGAATGTTTCACTGAATTTATAAGAAGTCAAACGGGTTTCAGGCCTCAGAACAACAAAAATCACGTCTCATCTTTGGTGATTGTGTCTACTAGTTAGGTCAGAAGTGTGGATCCAGCCCTCCTATCTTTGTGTTTTACTTTAAACAACTCGTCATTTATTAAGGTATTTACTGTAATTCTCTGAGGGGGTTTTAATCAACAGGTCTTCAGACTCTGAAGGTTTTTCTGAGTTTTTAATTTTGATTTTTCACTCAGTTTCTGTAGTTTTATCATAAAAAGCTCAATCACACTGATTGTTTTTCTACAGGTCACAGAGATTAAGTTTGGGTTTTAAAAATGTTCCTGTATTTTTTCAGCACCCATCCTTTATTTCTGTCTTCAGATCTGATCCGAGACCATCGTTGGTTCTGTCTTCGGTCCTCCTGTCTTCATGTCCTGCTGACGGACGTCCTCCTCAGATGGCTGAAGCAGCTCAGGAGAAAGGTCGTGGGTTAAAGTTTGCAGAGCAGCAGCTCCGGCGCCACGGCTGGGAACACGGTGAGATGCAGCTTCAGATTCAGGTTATGGGTCTGAGTTCTGGTGTCTGACTCGGTCCACCGTCTCTGCAGGTAAAGGACTGGGACGAGCTGAGAACGGCATATCGGAGGCCATCAAAGTCAAAGTGAAATGTGACAAAGGAGGAGTGAGTGACAGATGCTTTCTTGCTGCATTTAATCACTTCTTAAATTGTATTTTTATTCCGTTTGTAATCTTCTCTTCCAGGTTGGTCATAAAGAAGGAGAGCAGTTCAGTTTCCACTGGTGGGATCACGTCTTTAACAAGGCGTCCGCCAGCCTGCAGGTGGAAAGCGATCAGGTGGGTCTGAGGCTGGAAAATCAGACTTCAGCCTAGTAAATCTGAACTCATGCAGCCACTTCAGCTTTATTGTTGTTGTTTATTAGCTTTATGAACTGTGAACATTTGATTTCTCAGCTAAAATCATGTTTAGCTTAAAAATAAACAATGATCAACTTTAGCTCATTTAGTCACCAAGTGAATCTGTCAGAATAACTTTTTATTCTCCTGTGAAGTTTAATGTGACTAAAAACCGCTGATATCATTGTTTTTGTTTCTGTTGGATCCAGAACGGCATAAAGGTGAAGAAGACGGCGGATGAAGAGGATGGGACGATCTCCAATAAAAAACCACGGAAGGCCTTGCTGGAGAGAGCCAAACTGTATGGATGCTTTGTGAAGGTGATTGATTTTCATACCTGCAAACTTGTCGCTTTTCGGCGAAAATCGCCGTTTTTGAAGCCAAATATAGCGTTCACGTGAATCGTATAGATCCGAAGAGTTTTTG
>SSNS01000087.1:5587-23227 GCA_006937985.1 Aphyosemion australe
GGGCCAAGCCCGCACCACCTATCAGGACAGCCTTAACCAAAGAGACTCCACACACACAGAGCTAGAGCGGTACCGGCAGCTTTACAGTTCTTGATGGTTTATCCCTTGGGGCCCACGTGGCAGAGGTGAGGACTGAGCACCACCTCACCCCTGCCATGTGGACCCCAAGGGATAAACCATCAACCCTGCTCAGACGTCACCTTTCCTGGTGGGGTCACCCAATAGGACAGCGGGAGGGTTAGAAAAAAAACAAAAAACAGTATTTGGTCACAACAGAAGGAGAGGGGATGCTAATTAGATGCATCAGGTACAGCCCAGCAGAAAATGTTGTAGGCAAAAAAAATAAGAAAATAATACCACATCTAGAAATTCTGGACATATGGAGGTAGTTAAACCCATTCCAAAGCAATTATACTTATTTCTCCTCACCACACTTGGTGTACTCGAGGATTGATTACTTTTTGATATATAAAAAGAATAGATACAGAATAGAAAGCTGTGATATTGGAACTATGGACTTATCGGACCGTTGTTCAATATATTTAATGGAAAAATTAACTGCGATAATTGGACTGGAAATTGACAAGTTTAGTAATATTTGGGGAAAATGGCTAAAGTATATTAGGCAACATAGACCTGATTTTGTTTAAAACTTACTCAGCCATACAAATGTTTATGAATACCTCTATATACCCAGTAGATAATTGATGAAAGTATATTTACAAAGATTGTAAACATGAAGGACGTGTCACACCCTGGTTCTACGCTACCTTCAACTTTACTTTAATTATTTTATTTTTATTGATACTTCGGTTCCTTGTTTTGTTCAAAATGATAAACAATGTCTTATGTTTGTGGGCACTTTAGGATAAAGTGGGGAAAATGGAGTTATATAAGCCCTGTTTGATTTCAAACCTTGTGTAAATCAATGTGAATAAGACAATAAAAATTTAAATGAGAGAGAAAAAGATAAAGTAGCCAAGCAGGTGGTGATAATTCTGTTAAAACGTCGACTCGCAGAAGCTAATTCCATGTTGCTCAGAATCACCAGCAGCATCACAAACGGGAGCCTGATGGGGCTGTCGCTGGACCCGAGCTCTCTGGGCTCATCAGCCAATCCACGGGGACAGCTCAAGCTCTCTCCTTTGGCCGATGGTTTCTCCCTCTGGCTTGTCTCTGCTCTCTGGGGCGTGCAGCAGGCTCATAACTATGGTTGTGGTCCATCATGAGTATAATTATAAACATTTAAAGTTTCCTTTGTGTCAGAGCTGCATTAGAATCATTTTTCTCTGGATTAAACTAACAGGACTCCCTTTGCTGACGTCACTTGGTTTGGCAGAAAAAATCATGTCTCACAAAAATGACTCTAAAAGCCTAAATAATTTATTTATGTGTAAACTTTTATTTGAAATGAGTTTCTATTGTTTCTCTAAACATTGGTTCATAGGAGTCTCTAACTTGCAATTTGCTCTTTAACTACTCCTTGGGTATTTTGTTATTGTTTAGCATCGGAAGGAAACTTCAGACAAAAGCTAACAATTCCCCCTAAAATCAGCAAACATAAGAAATTAAATCACTCAAAACTGTTTTTCAGTGGAAGAAGTGCTCAAAAATAAAAGCAGGTTGTTCCTGTTTCTGCTGCACAGTTGCAGGATTACCAAAAACCCTAGACTTTTGATAGTTGAGTTTAAGATAAAACATTTATGTTATCTAAAAGAATGCTTCTATGTAGAACTGATATGAGGTCTCTGGGCCTACAGAGAAGTAAACATGACTTCTGCTATAAATGTGATGAGAATGTGCACTGAGATGATCAGAGGGAAGCTGCTGGTGCAGCTGGTGGAGGAGCTCCACCTTGTGCCAACAGCTGGTGGAGACAGCTGGGATATTGCATGAATATTTTCAGTAACTGTAATCTTCATTACACATTTTCCTCAGTAACATTTATGCTGCACATGAATTACATCCAACATTTGTGATGAGGTTCAGTTTTACTGTGCTGGAATTGTATTTTACGTTTTTATGGTCTGAATGGTTAAAAACTGTTTAAAGAAAACAGAACAGCTGCTGTTGGTGTTTATTTTCACTTCCTGATAATTTCCTGTTCTTCCAGTATTACAGAAATCACCTCAGACACAAATATTTTCTAAGGCCTTGTTTCCTCTGAGTGAACATCAGAGTCACAAGCATCCACCTGAAGTGGGGTTAAAAGCACCCAGTCAGACACTCAGCTACACGTCTGCTCATGAGTCTGGCTGGAGAGAGAAGTGAGAAACAGACTTTTTAGCTAGAAGCTAAAAGAGTGAAAAACAGAAAACAAGTTAGTACTAAAAAATAATGAAGAGTGTCAGAAAACAATAAACACGGTGAGGGAATACACAAACAAACAAAACAAAGGGGTGAAGATTTAAATCAAGTTCAGTGCTAAAACGTTTCGTCACATTTGAAGTGTTTGTTGAGATAAATGATTAGGACATCTAACAACCATCACAACAGATGACACAACAGGTGAGAAAAACAATAAAATCACAGATTCTGATTAAAACATTAAATCAATTAGCGACTTAGTTTAAAGACCAAGTTCACTTGTTTTTCAACACCAGGGTATATGCAGGGATCTCTAAATTAAATTTAAGACCTTTTCAAAACTTTTTAAGACCTTCTAAAATAAAAATCAATATTTTATTGAAATAAACTAATCAACTATTAAACACTCATATTTTTAAATACTGCATTGCCTTGTTTTCCACCTAATCAATTTGGCGGGACACGTCACGTTCGGGACAGCAAGGCTGTAGCAATGGAATGTAAAGTCACGTTTTACAGAAACACAAGCAAATAGCTGGCATGGGAGAACAGAAAATGATTTTGTCTTTATTAGTTTATATGCATCTATTTTTCATTAGAGATGCACCGATCAGGATTTTGAGGGCCGATCACCGATCACCGATCACCAAAAGCAGTATCTGCCGATCCCGATATTACCGATCACAGCGTCAAATCCATAAATTCTTCAATATTGTTTTCTCATGTACGCAACATTGCCATTGTATTATTAGTATAAAAAGTAGGAGATGAGAAAGTATCATTGACCACTGTTTTATTGCAGGCTGAGGCCATGTGCAATATTTAACACTCTACAGACTCTCTTAGAGACAACTTAGACTCAGCTTAAGTGTAGCTTAAATAGTGCATGAAAGCAAAAAAACATCGAATTTGTGTGTTGTGAGATTTTTTTATTATTAAATTATTATTATTATTATTATCATCATCATCACCACCATCATAACTGTTGCCGTAATGATATAAGAGTAATGTTATGTGTTAGTTTTATTTTGAAGGGCAGTTCAGCTGCTAGAAAATGTTGCCGTTTCCGGTTCCAGGTCAGCGGCTGTTATGTTATGCTAAGAAAAGCCGCCCAGTTGTGAACTATTCTGTGGATAAATGGAGAAGTTGTAAGCCGTGGGTTACGGCCGTCAGTAGCCTGAATAAAAGACCCCTAAACGAGTGGCCTGAGAGAGTCAGAGTCGTTACGTTAATAGCTTTATTTATTTATTTATTTATTTCTCGTGGCGGATGCTAGCGAGCAGAACCCGGCGTCGTCCACCACAGAGAAAGGTTGCTCGTTCACATGATGACTTTAATTACTTTTCAGGTTACACCCCCGTCAATGTGTGTGCGTGACTCCACAGTCAAGCTGACGGAGAAGTATAAATTAGGCTTTAGTTAACTATTTTTCAGACGGTCACGCTCACACAGACGAGTGGTTAGTGCAGCTGTGTCTGACTGCTGCCGCTCCNAGTCACAATCCCAACTGACTCATTTACTGACTCGTCCCTGTTACTGTTAGCAAACTAATTTCATTAGTGGAAATGTAGCTAGCTTATCATTAAAATTGTGGGGGGAAAAAACAGCCAGTTTCTTAATAAAAGCATTTTCTTACCTGCTCTGGCCTGGAAGCTCATTAGTTCCCAGTAGCATCGCTCTGTTAACAGCACGTTCGAATCACTCACAACTCACCCCCTCCCTTCCTGAAAGCTAAAATGTCCGGTGCTAAATCGTAGCATGAACGAATCATTCAGTTCCTCCGTAGCGGGCCTCACTCAGAGTCACTCACCCCCTCCCTCGCGGGTTTCAGCTCAAATGAGTCACTCATTGGAGTGGAGGCTCGCAGTACCGCTAACTTGGCTCAGCTCATGAGTCATGGCTCACGCTGCTCGCGGTACGGATCACTCACTACTCCCACCTGGGTTTCAGCTCATAGGAGTCCCCCAGTGGAAGCTCGCGGTACTACAAGCTCACTCACCTCTCCCTCCTGGCTGTCAGCTGCAGAAACTCAGGCTGTTACAGGGGAAGAGTCGCTCCTTCACCTGAGCTTAACTTTGATAGTGTGGCTGACGCCATATTCAGTCTACACCTTTTTTTTGCAAAGATAATAAGCAGACTGAAAAATATATATAATATTTCAGTTCCACCACTATTTAAAAAAAATGAATTTCAGTGTATAAAATTGATAGTTTTTTTCAATCACTCATCTTAGCAGTAGGGTTTTCATAGAAAGAGGAGCAAATTCAGTTTGAGTGAAAATGTAGATTTTTTTGCACTCTGGGCAACTGACTCAGTGACTCAAATGACTCAAAAACCTGATTCATTTTGGTGAGTGACTCATTCAAACTCGATTCAGTAAATGGTAAAAATGGTAAATGGCCTGTATTTGTATAGCGCCTTCTTAGGGTTCTACAACACCCCAAGGCGCTTCACAACACTATCAGTCATCCACCCATTCACACGCTGGTGCGGATGAGCTACAATGTAGCCACAGCTGCCCTGGGGCGCACTGACAGAGGCAAGGCTGCCGTACACTGGCGCCACCAGTCCCTCCGACCACCACCAGCAGGCAAGGCGGGTTAAGTGTCTTGCCCAAGGACACAACAGCAGCATTCTATGGGGGGAGCCGGGATCGAACCTGCAACCTTCAGGGTTCGTACGGGTGCTTGAAATCCTTGAAAATGCTTGAATTTCAATAACGTGTTTTCAAGTTATGGAAAGTGCTTGATTTCTGTATTGAGTCCTGGAAAATGCTTGAAAAACAAACTGCACGGTTTTGTTTATAAGATCACCCAAGTTAGTTTGATGAAAAAACTCAATTTGTTATTTTTGTTAACGTTAAAAACTAGAGAGCGATTATTTCGCCTTTAGTAAACACGGCTGCGGCTGCTCTCAGAGGGTCCGCTCCTTTCTGTCACACCGGTCTGTTAGCAGCAGGCTCCTCCTACTATAGAGACCAGCCGCTGGACCGGCGGTGTACGCTGGCTTCGCTATGAAGCAGACCTACTTTACCGATGATACTTTTATGCTAGTAGCGTCGTGTGTGTGAGCCCTGCTTTGGGTCTGGGATCCAGCGGGTCCTTCTGTGATAATTAGTTATGAAACCAAGACTGGAGTAGAGCAGGGTACCGAAAAAATGGTAAGAAATATCTTTTTCTGTGCTAAAAAGTCTGTTATGAACCGCAAAGCCCCGTTCCTCCTGCTGCAGCTAGCCCACGTCAGACGTCGGCTACTCTCATTCACAAACTTTGTTTACAAAACACCTCCGAGTTCACGAACTAATAAAATACCGACAAAATCAAAGTTTTGACTGCATCTGGGGAAAGTAAACAGCAGCAGAGCTAACTGTAACACTTGTGTTCAGGTTTGTCACTAAACATGTAAATACCAGTAATTTAATGAAGCACCTTGTCGTTCATGGCATCTATTTGTGAGCAGAAGCATGGACCGTGTTTGGCTGCGAAAGCAGACCCGAGTTCACGTGGCAAGCCATTTTATCATTTAATCAACAGCTAGTAATTCCTATTTTACATAGCAACAATATAATTAATCCTAGTCCAGGTCATATTCTTACTAGTCACAATTGAAACTAAATATATCAGCAGGTATTTTTACTAGCAGAAATACAATGCCTAAAACCTATTTGTTCATCAAGTATAATTATTATTTTTTTTTTTATTTTATTTTATTTTTTTTATTGAACATTAGCAATATGGTACATAAATATACAAGTAGAAGGGTCATGCTCATTTTTATGTATATATATTAGTCCCACCCCACCCCTTCCAAAGAACATATTGGACACCATTCCAGAAAAGAAAAGTCAAAAGAAAGAACGTTAAAAAATTAAAGGAAGTACATCAAAATTCACCATATATGAAACTATGCACAAAAAATAAACATAAGTACATAAATAGAACATGCATGAAGTTAATCACAAGCATAAACAATGATGTAAAGCAGATGTTAAGTGACCATCAAGTGGGTTTCTTAAATGTTTTAACAATGGATCCCAAACTGAAAGGAATTTTTCCTTGGACCCCCTGAGAGCATATTTTATTTTTTCTAATTGTATAAATTGTGTCAAATCACTGAACCACAAAGACACTTTGGGTTAATTATTTATTTTAATCAATTAATGGTTCTGCAGATGGAGGGAGGGTTGTGATCAGATATTTCAGTAATGGGTGGTAATAGTCAGAAATTTAGCAGGAGCAGGATTTAAAACATAGCTTCTATAAGATCTGCAAAAGTAGGAGCAAAACCTGACCTTAAACACATTTCAAAATGTAAAATGTGATGTTTTTATTTACTTTGTCCCTGCTTTGTGGAAATTACAAGATAATATTTATAATTATGTTCTGATCACATTTTTTTGCCCCCGATCCGTGTCATAGGATTTCAATACCAAGTCCCAATCCAATACCTCAGCAATGCATTCAGTTAATAAGAAGAAAGTAGAAAACATCCAAGTTGTCCTTTCAGATTTATTTATTTGTAACTTGGAATATAATAGAATACTTTATTTGTCTGAAACCAAACAGTAACAGAAATTTGTCTTTTAACAGGGCTCAACTTNTAATTACTTTTCAGGTTACACCCCCGTCAATGTGTGTGCGTGACTCCACAGTCAAGCTGACGGAGAAGTATAAATTAGGCTTTAGTTAACTATTTTTCAGACGGTCACGCTCACACAGACGAGTGGTTAGTGCAGCTGTGTCTGACTGCTGCCGCTCCTACTTCGAGTGTCTTTTCATTTCTACAGGGAGACGTGAAAACTCACCTCACTCACCCAGAGTTTGCTCTTTCAAAGTCTTATTAAATTCGCTGTGTTAACGCATTTTGAAGAGCTTCCCCCGCTCGTTTACATCACGAGTAAAAGTTAGTTTTAGATATTTGCCGCTGTGCGCATGCGGGCGAGGGAGGCGTGATGCTGCAGCTACACACAGGTTCTCTGTCGGCCGCAAAATATGAGTGACAGGTGATCGGCTGGTATGATCGGCTCTGAAAGGCTCTGAAAGGAGTTGCCGATCACGTGTTTTTTCACCAATATCGGCCGATTACGAGCAGTTACCGATCAATCGGTGCATCCCTATTTTTCATACCTGCAAACTCAGAGGGTGTGAAAAAGGGGACAACTAAAATCCACCCCCTGGAACAATGTCCTCGCATGCTGCGAATTTGCATCTATTCAACAGTGGGTTTTGTCGTGACCTTTGACATTTACACACTTTTATTGCAGCAATAATCTGTTAGCATAATAAAAAAAATGCAAACCATTTTCTACCACAGTCACTCTGCTCAAAAGAACTGAAAAATATGACAGAATTGATCAGAAAGTTATTAGGGATCATCATATTAATTATTATGAGACTAATTTAAAGACCACATCTGAAAATATTTCAAAATACTGAAGTCATTCTTAAGTAGGGTGATTAGACGCCAACTCGCCAAATGTGGGACAGAGACTACTCAATGTGGGACAATGTCGGGAAACATCAGTAAAGGCTAAAAGTAGACAAACCACCTAAGTTTCTTGACAGAAAATCGTGGTATTTAGAGGTGATATTTAGAGGTGAAGTCCTGAAGAACAACAAAAATATGACACCACATTACTACTGCTTCCTGTGGAAACCTGATCATTAAAATGATTTTATGAACAAAAGAATCTGTATTTGCACATTGCACTTCCCCTCTCAGGAGCAAAGGGCCTGACTTGTAATGGCTGCAGGTAAACATTTATTTGTATTTAAGTATTTGTTTTTATTTTTCTGACTAATATTGGACTTTGGGTTTTTGTTTGTGAATTTTGGTCTTGCAGAGTTTGTATTTTTAGGTTTTTAGTATTTACCATTGTACCTGCCACATGTGGTACGTGCCACCAGATGGTGCAATATACTTAATGTCTTGGTCCTATTATAGTATCGTTTCCTATTTATTGGTTTACTGAATGAACAATATATACTTGAATTAGACAAGCTGAAAAGTCTTCAGCTATAAAAGCATAAGGTGGCATTTAATTAGTTTCTTAAATTGTTTGAAACTTCTTGTTTGTTTTTTATACCATTGAATGCTGTTTTATTTATATAGCACATATAAAAAAAGGCATGAGAGCCGACAAAAGTGCTGCACATGATATTATCATTAAAAACAATAAAAGAATATTACAAAACAAATAAAATCAGTCAATAAATACAATCATAAACACAGTATTAAAGAGAGTCATTGGTCAAACCCCAAGTCATAGAAGTGGGTGTTTAAGTGTGATTTAAAAATTGCAATGGATGATGCCTGTATAATTGATAGAGGGGCAGTGCATTGCAGAGCACAGGGGTGGCATGCACAAAAGCCTGCTCCCTCCGTGCTTTGTAATTCATGTTGGATGTGCAGGGAAAGTGACCTCATCGCACGAGTACATATGGAGTGAGCCAGTCTGACAGACAGGAGGGTGCGAGACCATTCAAAGCCTTAAACACAAAAAGCAGAACCTTAAACCTCACTCTAAAATCTATAGGAAGCCAATGGAGGCGCGCCAGAAGCGGAGTGATATTAATGCATCCATTTGTGTTTGTCAGGAATCTTGCTGCAGCATTCTCAACAATCTGCACCTGACTCAGGGCTGAAACAGGAGTGCCAATGAGAATTGAATTTGCATAGTCTAGATAAGAGGTAACAAAGGCATGCACAACAGATTCCAAATGAGACCGCTTCAGAATTGGTTTCAGGTGCATTAGACGGTATAATTGAAAGAAACAAGCTTTAATAACTGCATTAATCTGAGGGACTATTGACATGCCAGCATCCAATTTTAACCCAAGGCTGGTGACAAAATACTTGAGACCAAGGTTCAGAACAAAAGAGGGTCAAGAGAAAATTTTGGGATCAAAAAGAATAGACTCAGTCTTTGACTCATTCAGCTTGAGGAAGTTTGTAGCTAACCAGTCTGTTTAAGAGGCCTGGGGTAACAATAAGGGATGCATGCTCAAGTGTTTAAAATCAATATAACATAGTTTATTTACAAACAAAAAGTAAATAAATGCAAACACAACAGAACAAAGGACAAACTCGTAAAAGCTACCACAAAGTCTCTGTTACTCGAAGCAAACGACTCAAAAAGTCTTCACATAAACCATCCATAAACGAGTGAGGTTTTTAGCTTGCTGTAACCTTTAGAAAGGCCCTCAAAAAGGCATCACAAAAACCTTCCAAACCTATTGATGTCTTTAATTTAGAAAACAGATAACTAAGAGTCTAAAACAGAGACAAGCTGTTACACCAAAAAACCTATAAATTTACAAAGCAAACTACCACCAGGGAGACAACAGGACATAGAGCACCTCTCTGTCCTGCTGCTCCCCGAAACTAAGGAGTGGCTGGCTTTTAAGCAGTGGCAGGGCTGATTGTCTTCTGGGACAGCTGACAGAGTCCAAAATGGAGGTACTCAGTGAGAGTGGAGCCAGGGGCGGAATCTCCTCTCCTTTCCTCTCTCTCTCTCTCTCTCTCGCTCTCTCTCTTACTAGTGATGTGCGAGTCATGAACGAATCGTTCACTACTCGAGAATCACTTTACTGACTCATGAATCACGAGTCACAATCCCAACTGACTCATTTACTGACTCGTCCCTGTTACTGTTAGCAAACTAATTTCATTAGTGGAAATGTAGCTAGCTTATCATTAAAATTGTGGGGGGAAAAAACAGCCAGTTTCTTAATAAAAGCATTTTCTTACCTGCTCTGGCCTGGAAGCTCATTAGTTCCCAGTAGCATCGCTCTGTTAACAGCACGTTCGAATCACTCACAACTCACCCCCTCCCTTCCTGAAAGCTAAAATGTCCGGTGCTAAATCGTAGCATGAACGAATCATTCAGTTCCTCCGTAGCGGGCCTCACTCAGAGTCACTCACCCCCTCCCTCGCGGGTTTCAGCTCAAATGAGTCACTCATTGGAGTGGAGGCTCGCAGTACCGCTAACTTGGCTCAGCTCATGAGTCATGGCTCACGCTGCTCGCGGTACGGATCACTCACTACTCCCACCTGGGTTTCAGCTCATAGGAGTCCCCCAGTGGAAGCTCGCGGTACTACAAGCTCACTCACCTCTCCCTCCTGGCTGTCAGCTGCAGAAACTCAGGCTGTTACAGGGGAAGAGTCGCTCCTTCACCTGAGCTTAACTTTGATAGTGTGGCTGACGCCATATTCAGTCTACACCTTTTTTTTGCAAAGATAATAAGCAGACTGAAAAATATATATAATATTTCAGTTCCACCACTATTTAAAAAAAATGAATTTCAGTGTATAAAATTGATAGTTTTTTTCAATCACTCATCTTAGCAGTAGGGTTTTCATAGAAAGAGGAGCAAATTCAGTTTGAGTGAAAATGTAGATTTTTTTGCACTCTGGGCAACTGACTCAGTGACTCAAATGACTCAAAAACCTGATTCATTTTGGTGAGTGACTCATTCAAACTCGATTCAGTAAATGGTAAAAATGGTAAATGGCCTGTATTTGTATAGCGCCTTCTTAGGGTTCTACAACACCCCAAGGCGCTTCACAACACTATCAGTCATCCACCCATTCACACGCTGGTGCGGATGAGCTACAATGTAGCCACAGCTGCCCTGGGGCGCACTGACAGAGGCAAGGCTGCCGTACACTGGCGCCACCAGTCCCTCCGACCACCACCAGCAGGCAAGGCGGGTTAAGTGTCTTGCCCAAGGACACAACAGCAGCATTCTATGGGGGGAGCCGGGATCGAACCTGCAACCTTCAGGGTTCGTACGGGTGCTTGAAATCCTTGAAAATGCTTGAATTTCAATAACGTGTTTTCAAGTTATGGAAAGTGCTTGATTTCTGTATTGAGTCCTGGAAAATGCTTGAAAAACAAACTGCACGGTTTTGTTTATAAGATCACCCAAGTTAGTTTGATGAAAAAACTCAATTTGTTATTTTTGTTAACGTTAAAAACTAGAGAGCGATTATTTCGCCTTTAGTAAACACGGCTGCGGCTGCTCTCAGAGGGTCCGCTCCTTTCTGTCACACCGGTCTGTTAGCAGCAGGCTCCTCCTACTATAGAGACCAGCCGCTGGACCGGCGGTGTACGCTGGCTTCGCTATGAAGCAGACCTACTTTACCGATGAGACTTTTATGCTAGTAGCCTCGTGTGTGAGAGCGCTGCTTTGGGTATGGGATACAGCGGGTCCTTCTGTGATAATTAGTTATGAAACCAAGACTGGAGTAGAGCAGGGAACAAAAAAAAAAACGGTAAGAAATCTCTTTTTCGGTGCTAAAAAGTCTGTTATGAACCGCAAAGCCCCGTTCCTCCTGCTGCAGCTAGCCCACGTCAGACGTCGGCTGCATCATTCACAAACTTTGTTTACAAAACACCTCCGAGTTCACGAACTAATAAAATACCGAAAAAAAATCAAAATTTTGACTGCATCTGGGAAAGTAAACAGCAGCAGAGCTAACTGTGTTCAGGTTTGTCACTAAACATGTAAATACCAGTAATTTAATGAAGCACCTTGTCGTTCATGGCATCTATTTGTGAGCAGAAGCATGGACCATGTTTGGCTGAGAAAGCAGACCCGAGTTCACGTGGCAAGCCATTTTATCATTTAATCAAAAGCTAGTAATTCCTATTTTACATAGAAACAATATAATTAATCCTAGTCCAGGTCATATTCTTTCTAGTCACAATTCAAACTAAATATATCAACAGCTATTTTTACTAGCAGAAATACAATCCCTATTTGTTCATCGAGTATAATTATTTATTTTCATCAATTAATGGTTCTGCAGATGGAGGGAGGGTTGTGATCAGATATTTCAGTAATGGGTGGTAATAGTCAGAAATTTAGCAGGAGCAGGATTTAAAACATAGCTTCTATAAGATCTGCAAAAGTAGGAGCAAAACCTGACCTTAAACACATTTCAAAATGTAAAATGTGATGTTTTTATTTACTTTGTCCCTGCTTTGTGGAAATTACAAGATAATATTTATAATTATGTTCTGATCACATTTTTTTGCCCCCGATCCGTGTCATAGGATTTCAATACCAAGTCCCAATCCAATACCTCAGCAATGCATTCAGTTAATAAGAAGAAAGTAGAAAACATCCAAGTTGTCCTTTCAGATTCATTTATTTGTAACTTGGAATATAATAGAATACTTTATTTGTCTGAAACCAAACAGTAACAGAAATTTGTCTTTTAACAGGGCTCAACTTGTTGTTATCATGTCATTTCCTCAGATTAGCTGCCAAAAAACATCACTCTGTCAGGAAGAACATTGATAAGAAATGTGTTAATATTAGGAATATGTTTGATAATAGCCTCATTGCTCATAATTCAAATTGTTTAAATAGTATGTGGCAGTGTTTTGCAATAAGCATTACTATGACTGCACCCATGTTGAGGCTCGCTCTTCCCTGCACAACACGGCTCATACCGTGGCTCTAGGAGACTGCAAAAACCAACATTTGCAACCAGAGTCATCCAGTGTGATTAATATATGGCTATCTTGGCTGTGTTTTTGCTGTCAGTAGACAGTTTCTCTTTGTCTTTTAGTGTATCTTGAGTGTCAGGTGGCTGTGTGTTTTTGTCCGAGTTGCTGCTGTGAACTGGGAGAGCAGGGTGTTTGGTTTTAAGGTAACAGACTAGAACTAAAAGCAGGCAGGTTAAAATTAAAACTAAGTCATTGTCATTTTGTTTGAAAATTTCTATCTGAGGATAAATTAAGGTCACGCTAGTTGCTTTATAAGGTTATAGCTAATCTTTTTCACCTGATTCCATTAAATTAAAATCACGTGATCAGGCCTGATTTTCGTTCCTGTGATCGGATAAGATCATCTCTATTATCTAACAGTAATAAATTCATATGATAGTGAGGTGAAACTGTCCTCTTGAGTCCTAATGTATTGTTTTGTCTTTGCCGTGTGGTGCTTGAAAAGTTTGAAAATTTACATTGAAAATGCTTGAAAAGTGCTTGAATTTGTCAGTGGAAAAAGTGTAAGAACCCTGAACCTTTCGATTACTGGACAACCCGCTCTACCTCCTGAGCTACCATCACTATCACTTACACACACACACACACACGGGGGGGGGGGGGGGGNGACAAGCTGTTACACCAAAAAACCTATAAATTTACAAAGCAAACTACCGCCAGGGAGACAACAGGACAGAGAGCACCTCTCTGTCCTGCTGCTCCCTGAAACTAAGGAGTGGCTGGCTTTTAAGCAGTGGCAGGGCTGATTGTCTTCTGGGACAGCTGACAGAGTCCAAAATGGAGGTACTCAGAGAGAGTGGAGCCAGGGGCGGAATCTCCTCTCCTCTCCTCTCTCTCTCGCTCTCTCTCTTACTAGTGATGTGCGAGTCATGAACGAATCGTTCAATACTCGAGAATCATTTTACTGACTCATGAATCACGAGTCACAATCCCAATTGACTCATTTACTGACTCGTCCCTGTTACTGTTAGCAAACTAATTTTCATTAGTTGAAATGTAGCTAGCTTATCATTAAAATTGTGGAAAAAAATAGCCAGTTTCTTAATAAAAGCATTTTCTTACCTGCTCTGGCCTGGAAGCTTATTAGTTCCCAGTAGCATCGCTCTGCTAACAGCACGTTCAAATCACTCACGACTCACCCCCTCCCTTCCTGAAAGCTAAAATGTCCGGTGCTAAATCGTAGCATGAACGAATCATTCAGTTCCTCTGTAGCGGGCCTCACTCAGAGTCACTCACCCCCTCCCTCGCGGGTTTCAGCTCAAACGAGTCACTCATTGGAGTGGAGGCTCGCAGTACCGCTAACCTGGCTCAGCTCATGAGTCATGACTCACGCTGCTCGCGGTATGGATCACTCACTACTCCCACCCGGGTTTCAGCTCATAGGAGTCCCCCAGTGGAAGCTCGCGGTACTACAAGCTCACTCACCTCTCCCTCCTGGTTCTCAGCTGCAGAAACTCAGGCTGTTACAGGGGAAGAGTCGCTCCTTCACCTGAGCTGAACTTTGATAGTGTGGCCATATTCAGTCTACATCTTTTTTTTTGCAAAGATAATAAGCAGACTAAAAAATATATATAATATTTCAGTTCCAACACTATTTTAAAAAATGAATTTCAGTGTATAAAATTGATAGTTTTTTCAATCACTCATCTTAGCAGTAGGATTTACATAGAAAGAGGAGCAAATTAAGCTTGAGTGAAAATGTAGATTTTTTTTGCACTCTGGGCAACTGACTCAGTGACTCAAATGACTCGAAAGCCTGATTCATTTTGGTGAGTGACTCATTCAAACTCGATTCAGTAAAAATAATTGAATTTACCATCACTATCTCTTACACACACGCACACACACACACAGACAAACACGAGGGGGAAAGACAAGAGGAGAATTAAAATACCAAAAAAACACCACCCCTTCACATCCGAGAGACATTTGTAAGTCCATGTTTGGTCTTTTCATAACCAAATTATTGTTCAAGGAGTTAAAACTGAACTGTTGTGATGAGATGATTGTTGTTTGGAGTTTGATTTTGAACATGCTGCACCATGCAGAGCGAAGAGAGGAAATGAAAGAAACAACACAAAAGAAAGGAATTAAAACAGATGAATAGTAAAATTAATCAATGTGTTCAATAACTGTCATTTTTCCTAATTTATCAAACTGTTTATTTATTGCAGTCTTCACAGGGTAAAAATCACACTGCTTTATGATAAATAAAACAAAGGCTAAATAAAACATGAAACCATAAAGTCCAAATCTAGTTAAAAGCATCTAAATTAATGAGTCTTTTACTGATTTTTGAAATTATAAACAAAACCCTGTAAAGTGAAAAATCAGTGAATCAATGTTTTAAAGTAACGTTAAACACTAAACTGGACGTTACTGTAAAATTTAGGGATAAAATATGTTAAAAAAAAGTTTGAAAGAGAGAAATTGTATTTCAGAAAACAAAAAAGACAATGTTAAAAGTAACTTTTTAATAGAAAAAAACAAACTATTCAGATTTTTAAACAGATTCAGAAGTAAGATAGATGGGGAGTGCATCATATGTTTTTCACCATATAATTATTCAATCAGCTCTAAACAGTAAAACCACACCTTTGTAATATATTTGGTAACTCAATGTTTGGTGAAAAAAGCAGTAAAACGGTACATGAACTTGTTTGCTTTATTTTTGCTGCTGCTGCTCCATCTGAAATCTGATAAAAACAAGCAGGAATAAAATGTGTGGCCTTTGATTCAAACGGCACGTTTCTGGGTTGAGTAAAGAAACTAGAAGAAACAACAACAGAACACACAAAAGTCTCCAACTAAATTTCTGAGCAGTAATCTTTTTGCAAGGCTACACTGTAAACAAAAACTGCCCAACGTGAGTCCATGCTGCTCAGCGTACAAAGTACAGATATTTTTTTTCTTCTACTTTATAAATAAACTATAATATTTATTATAATTATTACAATAAAACCCCTGATGAGTAGTCATATTCAGGGCTGTGCTATGCCACTTTGGACTTTTATTTTTTGACACTTCCTCATTTTTTCTAACTTTTAAATACAAACAAAAGAAATTCCTCTCTTTTTTTCTGAGCAGCAGCAGGTCACACGAACACAGTTTTGTGACTAATAAGCAGGAAGAAATGCTTTTATTTTGCTATAAAATCCAGTTGTTTGGAGTTTCTTTTTCTGACTGACCTTACAAACTTACCCCTGGTTGTGTGTGAACAAAACTAGTTTTAGATTCAGATTAAAGACGCCTTCAGGACGTCTCTTTTCAACCCCACACCTCATTAGCTGTAGTTTGATGTTCCCTACTCCTCTACCCTCCTTATGTACTGGTTTAGAAATGATTTCTTTCACTTATTAAAATGAGACAGTATGTTTATGATCGCCCCCCCGCTTGGCTTTGATCCATCCGCTCTGCGTCAGCCTCAAATGTTAGATATTCAAATCTACTTACATTTATTTTTGTTTCCTCTCTAGCAGACGAGCACATCTGACAGGCTGACTATTAGGTGTTATTATTTCCTGCTTTTTCATACCACACACACACACACACACACACCTTGTTTTGATGGAGGAGGTTACAACCATTGTCATGCAGCTTTAGAGGCAGGCTAGAATACAAATATGCAGAATCTGAGTGTTGAAAGTGTTTTATATATATGAATATATCAGGTCATCTTCTATCTGTGATGCCTGGTCCTGTTATCTCTACGGTGTTTCAAACCTTCATCACCGATGAGGTTGTCAACAGAACAAGTCACTTCCTTTAAAACTTTACAAATGACACAAATTCTCCTGTCAAACTCTGTTATTTATCCAAATAAAAAAGTCACAACAATAGATACATGCCGTGTTGGATATCAATGTAACAACTTTTGGTCTGAGACTTGTTTTAATGCCATTGAAGGACCCTTTTGGAATTCATCATCAAAACTCATCTAAGTTTGTCTCACTGAGTCTAAACAGCTGCTTTGTAAATAAAACAACTTGATTCTAAATTTGTGAAAAACAAATAATTACGTATTTAATCAAAATATCAATAATTGACTTATTTTATGCAGTTACATGTTTAGAATCACTGTCGGGGCACAGGTACCACCGGTTCCTCCGCCGACCACCAGCAGGTAAGTATGGTAATGTGTCTTGCCCAAAGACACAACAACTGACACAGTCAGAGCCTGGATTTAAACCAGCAATCCACTGTTTACAGCTAGGGCAAACTCCTAACCATTGGACTATTAATCATTAATGCTCATGATATTCTGACATCTCTCCTCTGATTGGCTAAAACAGCAACGTTGATGTTTTATCTCCACATAAAACACAAGCCTGGAGAAGTTCTGCTGTGTGGTGGAGTTGCTAATGCTAACGGTTAGCTTCTACTAGTCGAGACGTTTTCTGCTGTTTCCTGGACGCTAAACCAACAACAGCCTTCCCCGTTGCGATAAGCAAGTCCATAAATGCAAATTTTCAGTGTGACGTAGATCTGTCAGGATTTTCAAATCCCAACGTTTCACGGTCTATTTTCTATTAGACGCTAATGCAGGAGATAGGTGTAGGAGACTATTTTCATGTTCAGCCTGAAGGAAAAACTCAATCACATTTTAAAAGGAAGAAGTAAAAAATGGTTTCTCATTGAACTTGCTCTTTAAAATTAGTAAATAAATCAGCACTTCCATGGAATATATATATATATATATATATATATATATATATATATATATATATATATATATATAGGCTATATATATATATATATATATAGGATAGGCTATACCGGTATATATATAGGATAGGCTATATATATATATATAT
>SSNS01000087.1:33600-310683 GCA_006937985.1 Aphyosemion australe
AGTTGTGAACAACACTGATCATGCAGCTGATGACAGTGTGATGCACTTTGGATCGCCTGTTAGATATATTGTTTTAATATTTCACACAATTTTGTTGCAAATATGTAAAACAAATAAAAATCTACACCATAATAATTAATACATCTACTGTAAAGGCTTGTAATTTTGCTCCAGAGTGTGTCCCATCCTCATTAACCCTCTCTCTGCTCAGGAAATGTCACTTAACAGAACCTCCCTTTTCCTCCTTTTGGAAAAACCAACAGCAGCAATCCAACACAAGCAGCACCTCTGGTCATGCTACACAGGACAGTCTCATACCGCTGCATGTTTCTGTATCCTAACCATCAGAACAATATACAGAACATTTAAACCTCACTTATATCTCTACATGCCCCTATTGGTTTTAAATTTTTACTTTTTGGGTTTTAATCCTTGGAATGGGTTAGTGGAACAGCACATTTCAGACCTCAGAGCTCCAACCATGGTTCTGGGGTCTGTTGATCAGTTTTATTAAACCTTCTTAGTGCTGACACCCAAACGTTGGAATGGGTTTCCCACCCAGATCATTCTGGCCCCTAATAAATCCTAAAACAGATTTTTTTTTTAATCTCCCTGGATTTTTAACCCATGTGGTCTCTGATTTTTGATGTTTCCTGATTTTTTTTCTGTATTGTAACTGGTAATACATGTGATGTTTAAAGGTGCTGAATGTTTTTTTTTTAAATAATAATAATACTGCTACTACTACTACTAATAATAATAATATTATTAATGATAATAATAATAATAGAAATAATAATAATAATATAATAATAGTAATACTATTACTACTACTACTACTACTAATAATAATAATAATAATCGAAATAATATTAATGATAATAATAATAATAATAGAAATAATAATAATAATAATAATATAATAATAGTAATACTACTACTACTAATAATAATAATAATAATAATAAAAGAAAAAAATGCACATTTGTACATTTTATAAGTCAAAGACTCTGAAGTGCTTTATCTTACAATCTGATGATGATGAGCTACAATGTAGCCACAGCTGCTCTGGGGCACGCTGACAGATGCGGCCCCTCTGACCACCACCAGCAGCAGCTCTTTAATTTATTCACCGTCATTGACGATTTTAGTCGTCATTTGCATTGTTTTACGGGGAGGGCGTTGGAGCGAGCCCCCGCACCGTGAGAACAAACATCACGTGTCTAAAGCGGATCTTCATCAGTGTATGTCACACATCACGTGATCAGGAAGCGGAAAATCAATGGATTACGAGTTTGTTTTGGGCCGCTGCTGTTGAAAAAAACGATGCACCGAACCGGAAATGCTTCTGCAGCTCAGGCTTGGGCACCAGATTGTGAAAGAACGGATAACACTAGAAATACAGCGATTCTTCCTGATGTAAGAAGTGAGTCTACTCTTTCTTTTGGTAGTTTTAGCGTTTACATGATCATAGAGCACAATGTTCTGTGACTCTTCAAAAAACAGTAAAAACACTCAAAAACGCTGACAGTCAGGGGCTTTCTGATCAGAAAACGTCTGGCAGTTAATGAGTTAATTTAGTTTATGAACATGTTGACAACCATGTGTTTATTAATTGCACTGTATGAATGTTGTGTTGGACATATCCACGTTATTCTCACGGCCCGTGATGCTTTGCGCAAAAGATGCAAGCAACTTCCGGTCCGCATTTGTTTACGTTGAGACGATGCGATTCCTTCATGCTAATCCTCTTTTTATGGGCTTTTAGAGACTGAAAACATGCATGAACACCAGCTGTCACAGCTCAAACAGGACACGTTACACTCCGTCTGCCTACTGAAGCAGAGAGGTGGGGGGGATGATCGTAAAATCTGGCCAAAGCTAACGTAGAGTAGCATTTTAGTTACTTTCTGAACTCAGTGGCGTCTGACAGCGAGGCAATAAACAATCTTAAAAGCTCTGAGGCTTATCAGTACCTACATAGTAATAAGGTTGGTTGTGTTTTGTTGAAAGAGGTGGGACACAATCTTATTTACTTAAAAGCAGACGTAGAGCCGAGTCAGAGCCTTAAATCCCTCATCACCAAGCCTGGGTTTTAGTTTCTTCATCAGGTGAAATGCAAACAGCAGGATGGCACTTTTAGGTTAAAAACAGCAGTCTAAACACACGTTAAATTATAACTAGGGATGCACCGATACCGATACTGGTATGTAGTTTTCTATATTGACCAATAGGGGGAGCTGTTTCAAACATTGTGAATGAAAGCAGAAACAGGCTCACACCTGAAAATGCAGAGATGATTATTTTCATCAAAAAGAACCTGGAGCTCATGTTTCCCAAAAAAGCTTAGTTCAGAATCTACACTATTGCATGCTGACTATAGTTTTTTTTATTTAAATGTGGACACTGCGATAGGTTCATAAATGTTATGTTCATGAAAGCTGGAGACAGTGCCAATTAGTTCATTTTGTTTGTAGAAAACTGTGCAATGATTTCACAGAAAATATTTATTTTTCACCTAATATTTTAGTTTTGTGATCTCTATTAATATATTTTATTTTTTATCTAACTCAATGTCTTTTCCTGTTGAAAGAAGAGAAGAAAATAAAACCTGTATTCCAATTCATTGCATTTTTGTGTGTGGTACAAGTATCGGTAATCGGTATCGGCGAGTACTCAGATCCAAGTATCGGTATCGTATCGGTTTGGAAAAAAGTGGTATCGCTGCATCCCTAATTATAACTATTCAGAAAATTGTACACATGAAATAATTCCTGTTGTTGTTGTGAGACTGCTGTCAGATCTCTTTACTACTCTGCGTCTCTACTCCGGAATTTTGTCATATCCAACTACAAAGTAGGATGCGGGTGTTCCTCTCTGGGGGTTTTCACAATAAAATGAAAGGAATGCACAAATAAAGTTTGTGGTGGTTTCAAGTTAGGATTTTTCAGCCACATCCTTCTGGGTTCCTCATCTCTGGAGAGGCGGCGAGAACCGTACCGACGCTCGCAGCTGCACGCTCTCTCACTGGAGGTGCATGTTCTAAATATCGCTCTTGTAGCTACAGATTTAATTTTCTCTTTGGTTGTTAGTACAAGCACCAACAGCGCAACGTCTTCCCGAGGCGCGTGACTACATTTTTCGGGGGTAAATATTTTTTTAAATCCTCTTCAAATGTTCAAATAAACTGCTACTAGCAACGAAACCTCACAATGTAAACCAATGAGTATGTGCTACTTCCGGTATCTCACCGGATGTTGCTAGCATCAGCGTTTCTCCATGAGGCTACTCAAAAATAACGTGGATAGGTAGGTAATAATTATGAAATGCTACACATACAGCAGTGCAAAGGTTCATTAAACAGCATTTGAATGACCACTATGTAACTGCCTCTGACTTGTTGATCCACCCTGAACTTGACAGGTCACCAGAGTGTCCCATTACCCTGGCATGCGTGTTTTTGGTTTGTGGGAGAAAACCGGAGTACCCGGAGATAACCCTCATGGGGAGAACATGCTAACTCCACCCAAAAAGGTCACTGTGGGGATCAAACCTGTGGCCTTGCTGCAAGGCAACAGTCCTACCAACCAACTACACAATCATGCATCTGCAACATGTGATGTATTAACTATTCAGAACCTTTTCACATAATCTTCTTTAAAATCACTTTAAAGATCAAACTAACATTGACTTCACAACTTAAGGACAAAAATACGTTTTATATTGTTTATTAAAGGGTTTCTAGTTGGACACGGGCCTGCAGACATGTATACACATCAGATGTGATCTACAGTAAAGACATGACTGAGGTTAACAAACATTAAAAATATTTTTCTTAATTATAAAATAATAGTAAACTAGAAAAATCCACTACTGCATACATTATATTACTTTGCAGATCGTTACAGTGCATTTGTAGAAAACAAGTAGGACAACACTCATTATAGAAACACTGACATGATGCGTTTCTGCTGTAATAAGGGAGACACAGCTTATTCTAGAACAACCACAGAGAATAAAAACCTTCATTCCATCTTCTGTCCAGGGAAAAAAGTACATTTATTTTATAAAAGTGGAGTTTTCTCAGATTACTAACAAACATCATGTTTTTTTTAGGTCACACTATTTGTTTTTTATCCATGCACGGCTACATTTTTCTACATTAGTTGTCCCAACTGTTGCATTCTTTCTTCTTTAAATCATGAAATAAAAGTAGCATCATGTGAGATGTCCAAGTTCTTCTTTAACCCAAAAGGTCCATCTCACAATTACCAGATGAACATGCCATGATTCCTGCACTTCGCCGCTCCTCAAACCCGAGATCTAACACCCAGGACTCCACTTCCCAGCAAACCTAGGCCGGCTCTCACGGCTCCACGTCATCCTGCTTATCCATAAGTACACGTCACTTCCTCAGGACTCTGCTCAGTCATCGTTTCAATCTGATTCATGTCCAGAGTTCTAAGCTTCCAAGCTTCTTCAGCCCGCCAGCTTCTGACCAGTTAGTCAGTTTCTTTTACTAACGGGAACCCCGCTACGGTCTTGTTTCTTATCAAGTCTTATACGGGTGTTCCTAGATTAAACTGCGTGCCTCTCCCAGCGCTAGCTTTTCCACGTTTGGGTCTGCTCACATGCTACAGCTCAACTCCCTGTAAACTCAGATCAGTCCAGCCTTAAACCTGACAGAACATCTGATGACTCCAAAGACTTCTGGGAAAATATTCTGTGGACAAAGTGGTACTTTCTGAAAGGTGAGAATCCCGGTTTATCTGATGTAAAACTGGTGTAAACGCTGCATTTTCAGAAGAGCATCATACCAGCAGTCAGACAGGTGGTGGTAGTGTGATGGCCTGGGTCTGCTTTGCTGCTACAGGACCTGGACGACCTGCTGTAATTGATGGAACCATAAATTCTGCTCTCTACCAGAGAACGTCTGACCTTTGACCTTAAACAGCTCATTCTTGCAAGAAACCCCTCCAGTGTAGCTGAATTCAGATAATTCTGTAAAAGTGGGACAAATTTCCTCAAAAAGAGCTGTGGGAGATCAGGTTTAGGTTAGTTTGGAGGTTGTTTCTCTATACAAATTTTTTTTATTTACTTGGGTTATTTTTTGTTTTAAATTAGATTCACTTTACAATATCAACCCATTCCAACTTTAAAGATAATTTTTCTTAAAATATTTTTCCATTCTTCCTGGTATCAGACACCGACATGAAAACATAATGTAGCTGCATTGCTGACATCTCTGGATGGTCAGTGAACACTTGTTTTATTTATTCATGCAAGGTAGGATTAACCATAAAAGGTTATTTGAGGTCAAACAAAGTCTCCTCATGGTTTCCAGACATGTCTCGTTGCAGACCGACTGGTTCCAGCGTCGGCAGCAGACACTCTCGGCCGTTCACTTTCACCTCTTCATCTTCAAAGTAAAGCTGCCTGCATGAAGCCAAGAATTGACATTTATACGTTTTTGCATCATTTAATTAACTGTTGAATTTCACAACAAGCTGAACTCACTGCTGGACTTGAGGAGAAAAGTTTGGCTTTTCTGCTCCTTCGTTCTTCTGTGGCTGACTCCTAAAGTTTCTGCTCCCTCTCTCCTTCTTGAAGCCTGATAGGGAAGCTTCAGCCAGGGCGGCCTACACATATAAAAACAACCAATGATCAAACAGTGAGCACATCATGACCAGAGTTCATGTGCGTTCAGGAAGCTATATATCACACCGTTTACAAAAACATCTCACCTGTAAGGTAGAATGTAAAGTGTTCCCTAAAGCAAAGCTGGAGGATACAGTTTTCATCAGTGATGGACTCCTGTGGGGAAAACCAAAAGTAAATCTTGTTTTACTGCAAATGGAAGCTGAATTTAATCAGAACAAGACAAATGAATGTGATCAGAGCTGAGACCATTATGGCACTTACACACTAGCACCTACCCGGCCTAGATAGGGTAAGGAGTGTTCACATCCGGGTAGCCCGGGAATTTTCCACGCACAACCAGACGTATTTTCAGCCCTCTTCCCAAGGGGGTCTGCCTCGGGCTGAAACCGGTCCTGACTGGTCGGTTCAAATTCATGCCTACCATTAGGGGGCAAGTCCGATTGGCAGATATAATCAGCCAGCAGGGGCTTCCCGCATCATTATCATTCTGGATACTGAGGAGTTAACGAGCCTCTGACTGAAGCCGTTTTTCTCTTTCTCTCTCTGCTGTGAGGAGCACACACACACACACACACACACACACACACGAGTGCTGCCAGGCTGTCAGACACAGCAAAGCAGGACGCAATATCAGTCTGCCTTTGTTTAATAAGGAAGATACTGCTGACTTCTCCGTGCTCTTTTGCCCCACCCACATGCTCAGAGATGTGCTCATGACATCACTGATATCTTCGCGCCAATTTTTCGTGCCAATTTTGGAGACCGCCTATGTGCTCAATCACGTCCGCTTTCCTAAGGCAGTGTGGAACTAACGCGGACAGGCTGGGGCGGGCGGCGCAGAGTGGAGTGGAGCTGATGCTAGTGTGTAAAGTGGCATTAGTCAGGGTTAGACACAACCAAAGCCAGAGCTTTGTGTCACACTTCCTCTATGGATTTATCTGACATGCTAAATTAATAATCTTTGTTTTGTTTACAGTTTTACGTCAGGAGTTTCACACTGCATTTGTTGCATTGTGTTAGTTAGCAGTTTAACCTCCTAAGACCCTGGTGTCCTACTCATGAGGACATGAGCTTCCTGCCCTGAAACATTTAATTCTGCAACTTGGAACTGTTGTTATTAACAGAAACCTGGAGTATAGCCTATTTTTTTAAAAATTACATCTTTTTTAAAAAGCTTTTAAATTAAAGTGGGCTTACGCTCATTATTCCATTAAATGCACTATCTCTAGTATGAATGGATGCCTTATGAGTTGTTTTCTGTGGAAAGCACGCTGTGGCGCTCCTGTTTCAAGAAGTAGAAGTTAGCCAGGGGGGGTGGGGGCAGAAAACTGCAGGATTTGGAGACTTGTTAAAATTCCTGATATTTGAACATCTTGCCTCTGATTCGCTAACAGCAACGTGACTCAACCATTGACTCTGTTTGCTCTGCAACGTTGATGTTTTCTCTCCACAAATAACACAAGCCTGGAGGAGTTCTGCTTTGTGGTGGAGTTGCTAATGCTAAACGGTTAGCTTCTAACTCACCCATCTTGACTCATGACGGGGAAGGCTGTTGTTTTAGCGTCCAGCAAACAGTAGAGAACGTCTCAGCTAGTAGAAGCTAACCGTTAGCATTAGCAACTCCACCACACAGCAGATCTTCTTTAAGCTTGAGTTATTTGTGGAGAGAAAACATCAACGTTTCAGAGCAAACGGAGTCAGTGATAGAGTCACGTTGCTGTTAACCAATAAGAAGCGAGATGTTAAAATATATAAAATATCAGGAAATAAGACTCTACTTTTTTTGTCCTTTTCTTTTTAATTTATAAATCTAAGCTTTGTTTCCACTTCAGGCATTCATTCCATCTAGACACCACCGTAAATGTATTGAGAAAACGAGTGTTCCACACCTTTAAGATGTTTGCTGCATTCTTGTCTTTTGGTTGGTATGGTTAGGGTTAGGGCTAGGGTTAGGGCTAGGGTTAGGGTTAGGGCTAGGGTTAGGGCTAAGGTTAGGGTTAGGGCTAGGGTTAGGGTTAGGGCTAGGGTTAGGGCTAAGGTTAGGGTTAGGGCTAGGGTTAGGGCTAGGGTTAGGCTAATGAGCCCAGCCCATCACCTCTCCCTGTAGAAATACTCCCCAGATGGATCCTACTTTTCTCCTCACCATTTCCAACTCTGTATGTGTTCCTGTATTATCTTGCTGCTGAATCACCAATTTTTGTTTATTTAGGTTTTTCCATCTCTTCTGGATTTTGGGTCAACTGACCCATCGTGTTTGTCCTCTTCTTCATTCATGACATTGTTGTTTTTTGCTACAAATCTTCATTCATATACACAAATAATTGTTCCATCATGTTTTAGAACAGTGTCAAATATGATTTTCCTGTGTTTAAATGCATGATGTGATTTTTAGTTTTTAATACCCTGTGATCCTCTGTGATCGTCTCCTCTGGTATTCCTCCTCGTCCACCGTCCACACAGCCCCTTTCACGTTCTCCACGCGCACAAAACACTTGTGGAGGCTCAAGTTGTGGCGAACTGCGTTCTGATGACATTACAGGTATTACAGAATGTATGTTGTGTAAATCAGCTGTGACAGATCACAGAGTCAATGATCTGCTACCTTCCAGGTGGCAGCGTTGCGTCTGAAATAAGCAAACGTCCTTGTGAACCAGTTATAGATCTCATTGAGTGTCAGCTGCATGTCTGACGCCTCTGTTATGGCCTGGAGATGAAAAAGGGAAAAAAATGTAATAACAGGATAAAATTACTGACAAGAGTTCTTTGTGTCTCGTGTAAGAGGGGATTTTTAAAAAGAAAAAAAATCAATATTTGGGTTTTGCTTTTTGTTTGAATGATTCTAATTTAATATTAAATGTTGGATAAAATGTTTTATAAACATCCTTCACAAATAAAACCTAAATACAAAACCACTCAACACTAAATAATGCTCTATTAGTTATTTCAATCTCATTAGTTTTCTTTATAAAATCTATTCAAATGATTAACAGTTCAGCTATTTTCAACTAAACATCCAGATTATTCCATCATCTCCTTTAGTGTAGTTTGTGCAAATGAACTTTTAAGATCTCCATCATACAAAATCTTCAGTGTTTTTTTTTTTTGGCAAAAATCTTCTTTTCACCTTTTTAAATGAGTAATAGAATTTTTGAATGAGCTAAATTTGTAGATGCCAACATATTAGACCTGATAAACAGCCTGTTAGTTTGTTTTCTAACATTTGCTTCATGTAAAGCTCATATTTCTAATTTTGTAATACAAAAAGTGTTTAGAATCAGTCATGTGTTTATTGCCCCAAACCTCCAAACAAGGCCTAAAATCAAATCAAATCAAACTTTATTTATAAAGCGCTTTTCCAACATAAAGTGCAACTCAAAGTGCTTTACACAGGTTAAAATGACCCAATATAACCCTCATTCCCATTCCTCCCACACCATTTTAAAAGCATTGGCATATTCATTACACCCCCCCCCCCACCCACACACACACACACCTAACTCCCGTACACAGACACTTAAGAACATCAGTAAAATGATATTTGGCTGAGTTCAGATGAGCCAGATAAGGTAGGGCAAGGAAACGCCATCAGAGGAGCCGTCTGCCCCGGTGACTGTAGGTCAACTGCAGCAGCCGACGTACCGCCCCAGGGTGCAACGGAGAGGGAGGGCACAGACCCCGCCTCCACCCAAGCACTACCCAGAGAGCACCCAGGGAGCAACAGTCGACCACCGCCCCCGAGGCAGAGGGCCCCCCCACAGAGGAAACACCGGAAGAAAGATTAAAAGATTAATATAAGATGAATATAAAAATAACATGTGCCAATATAATAGTTAAAGTATTAAATAAATAATAAATATGATTATAATAAACATTAAAATAATGTAGAATACAAACAATGATAAAATGAATCAAATAAAATATGCAAAACAAGTAATCAAATTTAATAACTAATAATCAGTTAAAAGCTACGCTAAAAAGGTGAGTCTTGAGCCTGCTCTTAAAAACATGAACGGTCTCTGCGGCCCTGAGGTCCTCCGGCAGCTTGTTCCAGAGGCGAGGGCCATAATACTGAAAAGACGCCTCGCCATGAGTATGTGTCCTGACCTTAGGGATAACCAGGAGACGGCTGCCAGAGGAGCGCAGAGGCCGCAAGGGTTTGTAGGGTAAAAGCAATTCTGAGAGATAAGAAGGCCCAAGACCATTAAGACACTTAAAAACCATTAAAAGAACCTTAAAATCGATCCTGAAACATACGGGGAGCAAATGCAATGATTCTAAGACAGGTGTAATGTGCTCCCGCCTCCTGGTCTTCGTCAGGACACGTGTTGCTGAATTTTGTAAAAGTTGTAAACCTGAAATGCTCTTTTTGGGAAGACCAGAAAGCAGGGCATTACAGTAATCTATTCTACTGGTGATAAAAGCATGCATCAGCGTCTCCGTATTAGAGAGGATGGGGCGGACTCTGGCAATGTTCTTAGATGATAAAAACCTATTTTAGTGATATTTCTGATGTGAAGGATTAAAAGACAGTGATTGTAATTAATCATGAAGTGTTGATCATTCTAAAGCAGTCTGTTTTATTTATAACTGTCATACTTTTCCAAACTTCTCATTTTATTTAATTTTTATGAGGTTTAAAAATACGTTAATGATCTAAATTAACCCCTCTAAAGGCAACTTAATATTCTAATGTAAAAATAATAATCATCCTAAAGGTAGGACAGATGTTCTTGGTAAAAGTAGTTTAAGCAAAATACATTTTGAAAAAAAAAATCTAATTTTAGGGTCCCACCCCCTTTCCTCAGGCTCCCCCTAGAGTCACAGAATCTGATAGTTGCAGAAAATGTTATAACACCGGTCTCAACTGATAAAGTCTAATAACCATAAAAACATAACATCTTCTGTTTTCAACCCATTTATGGCACCTTTTATGCCATAATTCCTAATGTAGCACACCTATGTAACTGTATAACAATTGAGTATGCTAGCTAACATAATGTTGCATTTTTATGGTGAAAAATCAGGCAGTTTTTAGCTTTCTTGGTTTATTCATTACTTCAAAATTGCAGCAGCTCAGCGACACCATCAATCTAGAAAAACCCACAAGGTCCAAACTTCCATAACTCAACCCTAACCTCCTCAGACTCGACTCTCTCCTCTCTTCAGGCTTCTGACACACACACACGCACACAGACACACACTCACGCACACACACACACAAACACACACGCACGAACACACACACGCGCACACACACACAAACACACGTTCGACAGACAGCTCTGCCAGCTGCGTTCACAGACAACAGGTCCGTCACCTAAATGTTTCCCTAAAAGAACGGAACCAGACTCACGTGAGACAACGCTTTAAATTAAATTTGCAAACAGAACAGGACATTCAGTCCATTAACCTTGGCAACCCGGCTCTGGCTTTATTTCCTGCTTAAGTGCTTCGAGCCGATACAGAGAAGGTTTATTTGGAGCGTGGGGAGAGACAGTCAGAAGAGTAGTTTGATGCAGTTTGATGATCCAATCATTAAAAATGGGACGTTCACAATGATTAGATGAGGTTTTCCAGGATTGTACGTTTCAGAGCAGATTAAATTGTTCTTTTCTTTGACAAAACATTTAATGTATTGGTTGTCGTTGGTTTATAAAGAGCATTTCAAGCAATATGTCAAACAAATGCTCCAGAAAAACATCTCAGACTGCACCTTTAAGGGTATTATAATAACGTTCTTGTGTTTTGGTGCAGATTCAAAACTGAATCATAAAAACACATACCTGTCGAATCAGCGTTGCATAGGTGAACGGCGGCCTAATCTCGGTATTCTTATAAAGCTCATATTCATTTTCTGGAAAAACAAAAAGATATTAATGGAAACAGGTCATCTGTGACCTCTCTTTATAACAGACAGCAGTGGCTTTACCTGAAGACAGAGAGAACACCAAGGGGCAATCCTGACGTCTCACAGCCCCGGGTCGGGACGTGTGTGTGAGTGACTCCTCTTCACACACCTGGGAGGGGGAGCTGACTGGGTCTACTGGTTGGGGGGATACCTGGAAAGATTCCAGGGACCTCAGGCAGGGCGATGTGTTGGTGAGTGTCACTGGTTGCAGCTGAAAGCAAATCATGCAAGTTAACCAAGGAACCAAAGAGAAAGCAAAACAAAGTAGGATAACAGGGTGTGACGGAGCGATTCGGTTTGCCTCCTCAGAGCTTCTTCCACCAACACCCCAAAATGAAGGAAGCCAATTATTGTAAATTACAGGGTGAAATTGTTTGGTGAGCCTTGTGATAAGGGTTCAATATTCACAAGACTGACAAATGATTATTGGAGCATGAAAAACAGAACATCCATCTGGAGGCAACAGCTGTGCACCAAGAAGTGCTCATCATCATCATCATCATCATCACATGAGGAGCTGAAGACAAGGAGAAGGTCTGAGTGTTTGAGCGGTCAAAGAGAAAGTTGTATCAGGCCATTGTTGCATAGAAATCGCTTTTTTTCTGGTTCTGTTTGTTTCTGAGAAAAATACCAGCATGTTTTGGCAAACCACCCAACTGTGATAAAAGTCTGCTAAATTACAACCCGGCACCATTTACATCAGAGCTGGAGGAGATGGAGTTCCAGCCACACATTCATCAAGTCCACCACTTATTCTAAGTTTTCATCCAGGACCTGTCACACAGTCAGGTTCGCTGCACACCATCTACCTGTGGGCAGCGAGGGTCAGCAGCTGGGTCGGATTTTGGTGACTGAGCATCTAAAGCAGGTAAATACAGGTGAGCCATCATCGCTTGCAGACGTTTCCGTTCTTTGCAGAGCTGCAAAAACATGAAACAACAAGAAATTGTTGGGAATAATCTCTCATGGGATAACTAGAATAAAAGTCTGCCAACCTGACACATTTGACAGAAACAAACGATTGACAGCATGAAGGGTTTAGACGATGAACCTTTGGGAAATTATAAGAAAACAGTATGGATTTGTTTGTGATCTATTTTATATCAAAGCAGTTTGTGTTAAACTAACTCCCGATCAATGAATCATTTCCTTTTGCCCAAATAAAGGCCTGGAAGTCGTTTTATTTAGCAGTATGCATTTGCTTTTTTGTCTAAAATAAAAACAAAGCCAAGAGCTCTGTGAGCTCTGTACCTGTTCTCACACCCACCTGGAGATCCAGCTGCTGAACTACCTGCATCTGGACTCGGCACTGAGCTGTGCTTCTGTCATCCAGAGTGTGTTCACTGCTCAGGTGCCTGGAAATACAAAAGTGTCAGCGTTGTAGATGACTGCAGCTGTCGGCTCATGAAAGAAAACACAACTGAAACCAATTTTGCTGGAATTAAACGACACAAAAACATTTGTAGACTTGGCAAAAATTCCCAAACATTTTCTGATTAATTGAGTTCTAATTTATATTTTGCAAAACAAAAGAAGACAAATTCATGCATTTAAATGTTATACAGTAAAATAAAACCAGTATCATGGCAGCTACCCTGTTAATGATTTTTGCCTGCTTGTATAAAGGTCATGACTCAATTTCATGTCTGCAAAGCAAAAGAAACAGAAAACACAGCTGTTCAAGGTGCATGAAGTAAGACTGACATCCTGTGGTCAAATGTGGGTACTGCAGCCCATGTATCAAAACAAATGAGTCCGCTCTGAGTAACGGTTCCCAGATACGGATCAGTGCCAGAAGATTCTAGATGACGAGTGACGACGAGTCACACTCAGCTGATTGATAAGTAGATAAATACATTTCACTGTAATATTGAGTTGTTGGTAATTGAAAAAAGTAGCTTGAGATGTTTTTAGAGCTGATTATTTGCTGCTATTTGCTTGTAGGACAGCAGTAGCTCAGGAGGTTGAGCAGGTTGTCCAGTAATCTGAAGGTTGTAGGATCGATCCCGGTGGCTCCTGGCAAAGAATGCTGCCGTTGTGTCCTTGGGCAAGACACTTAATCCACCTTGCCTGCTGGTTGTAGTTGGAGGGACCTGTGGCACCGGTGCGTGGCAGCCTTGCCTCTGTCAGTGTGCCCCAGGGCAGCTGTGGCTACACTGTATCTCATCATCAGCAGTGTGTGAATGGATGAATGATACACTGTAGTGTAAAGCGCTTTGGAGTCCTCTGACTCTGAAAGGCGCTACACAAGCACAGGTGATTCGTTCTAATTCACCGTTAGCATTGTTAGCTCAACGTTAGCCTCTAGTCTTTACCTGATATTAGAATAAAACAAAAACTTTCTTTGGCTTCTGGCTGCTCCTTTTAGTGGGTAACATTTTTCCACAACACTGCTGCTCTTTGTCGGTGTCAGCAGTGTTTCCCGCCCAGTAGTGGCAACAGGATAAATATCGCAAAACTATAAAAAAAATCGAAATAATGCGTACACATATGAACATAAAACAATACAATGTAGTTATCAGCCTGTCTAAATACATGAGTCTTCAGTTGCTTTTTAAAAGACAACGCAAAGACAACGCAGACCACATCCTGTAGACTAAAAGGTCTCTCTCCTCTGGGGGGCGCTAGATTCAAACACAGTAAAACATATTTGCCAGATCAGTCTTAATTACTAGTGGCTCGAGGGAAAGTCTCAGTCCATTTCTCTGAATGAGAAACGGAACTGGTAAAGTCCTGTTCCACCAATGAAAGAACAGCGGAGCAGAGCTCTTTAAGGTGGATAAACTCCATCTATGTGGAGGTCACAAGGTCAGAGGTCAACAACATCAACTGCTGAATATCAGTGACCTTAGAGCAAACACCTGGCGCAGTGACGTCGCCTCCTGGTGACTCCTGCTGTAAAAATGTGTTGTGGGACATCAGGCAGTGGTGATATAATCCCATTTCACCAATCCAGATGACGGTTCTGTTTGCTCATAAAGATAATCTGGGGATTCTGAAGCATTCACCTCCATAACGTAGAAGACATCTCTTCTATTGAGCAATTTTCCTTTAGCCTGAGCACCAGACCTACCTCTTCTCAGGCTGATTAACCTGTGTGTGTGTGTGTGTGTGTGTGGGGGGGGGGGGGGGGGGGGGGGGGTCGTTTAGATGAAAGTAAATTTGATGCATCTGAAAGTTCTTTTTGTTTCCTCTGATGAGGTTATTGATTAGGGTTAGATGATTGGATCCAACACGAGGCACTAAATAAACCTTATTCTCCTCCATGACCTCCTTCAAAATCCCAATCTGTCTGATCCCTTACATAAACATCATTATTGACTCTTCTGTGTAGATTAATATAATAATGTTGAAAACAAGACTTGAGTGACTCTTAGCTGTTACAGGGAAGATTGTTTTACATGCTTTGATACCATAAAATAATATATAATAATATATATAAAATGATAATAAATGTATGCACATCCCTCAGAAACATTTTTTTACTTACTTGATGAACTGGCTGGTGTTTTGACACAGTGACTCACAGCCGGGCCAGTTACAAACACCATGACCAAAGAGGACGTGTGCAGCAGCTTTGTCTCCGTTAGCAGAGCTAAACAAGGAGGAGGAGGAGGAGGAGAGAGGAAGCATCCATCCATAAAAGACAGCTAACATGACAGCTTTGTGTTTTCTCTGCAGGCGACATGACACGACAGAAGAAGTGCCAAAAAATAAACAAAAAACTATTTACTTTTGATTTGGGACATGTTCTCTAGTCATGTAAACTTTTAGTTTAGCCGAACCTCCTCTGGAGGTGCAACACAAAGCAGACAAACACCTTTCCCAGAGGGAATCACAGCCAGGCCCGGAAAACAAACGTCTCCGCTTAGAGAGAGAAAAGAAACGTCTGAAGGCGATGAGCCTTTGATGTGTTTTTTTTGTTTTTTTTTTTTTTTTACAAAAAGATGGCATCGCCTGATGGATGTATTTTGTTCCCAGAGCTTACCGTTCTGCCCTGTGTGGAGACAAAGACAGAAGATCACTGGTCTGTCCCCCTCTGACTCTATCGGAGTCCTGATTTGTCTTCACTGAGGTTTTTTCTTCAGTTATTGTTTCAGACTTGAGTTCCTTCCAGATCTGCTGCATCTCTGCAGGGTTCAGACCTGCTAACAGATGATTAAATGTGTATGATAAAGTTAATTTATGTCTGTTAACTTATAAAGGAGAGGTTATAACTGGAAATAAATTGCATTCTATGTAGAACCTGCAGAAAGGCTTGAAGCAGATGATGCTGGTCTGTGAGCCTGGAGATGCTGCTGCTGCTGCTGGAGGTGGAGGAGCTGCTGGAACACCAGCTGCTGAGCAGGAGGCTGCAGGATGGAGAACAGACCAGAATAAAACGGTTTCTCCTTCAAAAAGAGACGAGTGCATTCAGGACGTGAGAGGTTTGTTTAAAAGCATCATTTTAGATTGTTATTATTATTATTGGTGGGGTGGGGGGTTCTGTATGTATAGCACTGTAGTAATATGTATGTTATCTTTTTGTTACAGAGAATCTTGGCCGTGGATGGAGCTGCACAGCCTCATGAATTCATTTTCATTGATGAAGCTGGATTCGACCTGAGCAAAACAAGACGACGGGGTCGTAATGTAATTGGCCAAAGGGCGATTGTGCATGACCTGGGGCAACGCGGGGGAAATATCACATTGTGTGCTGTCATAAACCTTCGAGGGCTTCTGCATCATCATGCAAAACTAGGTCCGTGCAACAGCTAACATATAGATGCTCTCTATAATATAGCTGTATAAAACAGACCAGATCAACCCAGGTTTGTGGTGGAATGGGATAATGTCAGTTTCCATCTGGTCCAGGCCTGGTTCACCAACCACAATACGTTTGAAGTGGTATACTTGCCCCCTTTACTCACCCTATAGAGGAATTATTTTTGGCTTGGAGATGGCGTGTATATGACCACCAACCACATGCCCACATGCCTCTTCTGCAGGCAATGGAACAGGCCTGTGGCGACATTCAGGTGACAGCAATCCATGGATGGTTTCGACATGCAAGGGGATATTTTCCCCCAGTGCCTATCAGGAGAAGACATTGCTATGTCGATGAGGTCCTGTGGCCAGACCTCAACAGACGGCGGGATCCATGAGCCCACGTATGCAGAAGTGATTTTCTGTGTTTACAGTATAGTGTTTTATTTTATATAGCTTATTTTATTTTTTGCTTTATCTGAATTCATGTTACTGCAGTGTGCAATACTGAGTAGGCCTGTTTGCTTTTGTTTGTTTGAAAATGTGCCTTCTGAATAAACGATGAAACTCTAAGACTGCAGTGCTTTATATAAAGTAGACCAATCTTAATGTGTCTGCATAAGATGCAAGTATGTGTCATTTTGTCATCAGAGGATTGTTAGCTTTTGATAGAGGTTCACTTTGACACAGATGTGAATGGTGTATTTCATGTCATGTTTACTTGTGTAGAGTTTTGGCACAGTGAGGGAAGTTTTGCAAAATATTTTCAAGCAACGGGCAAAAAAATGTATTTTATATTAATCAGGAGAAGGAGCTCGTGAGCCAGGCCTGGATTTAAACTCTGGCATTAAGAGGGACATTTCTCTTATTTAATTTTTAAAGGGTATTGTGTGTGTGTGTGTGCGTGCGTGCGTGCGTGTGGTGTGTGCGTGCGTGCGTGGTGTGTGTGTGCGTGCGTGCGTGCGTGCGTGCGTGCGTGTGTGTGTGTGTTACCTCTTTGATCTTTTTGCAGGATTGCTGCTGAAGGAGCTGAATCTGTTGTTGCTTGTAAAACTCTTTCAGATTCTGCTAAATAAAAACGTGCACCAACATCATGTCCATTAAACACGGGAATGTTTTCAAATGATTTTCTAGTATTTTACATTTCTGCACATTTTTGCAAACTTATACAAAATCTAATTTTAAAACCATTCATTTAAAAGTTATTCATGTGATTGATGGCATCAAAATAAAAAGATGCTGAATGACGTCAGATACACAGAGCCTCTGCTGGGTGAGTTGATTCAGCTTTTGTTTGAGGTAATTTGATTAAATTCCATAATTCTTACTGTGTATGTGTCTACATAGAAACTACTGTTGAATATAGTGTCTTGTCTTTTATTTATTTTATTTTTCTATTATTTTTTTTGCATTCTTGGTCACTTTTTGTACTCTTTTGCTATCTGTCCTGAACTATAGTAACACACAAATTTCCCCTCTGATCAATAAAGTCTTATCTTAAATCAGCTGTTTGACTTAAACACATAATTAAATAACTGAAGAAAAAAATAACATCAGTAAAACTGATGATTTCTTATCAATGAGTTCTGCTTGATGCCATAATTTTATTTTGAAATATTCCCATAACTTTCAGATTTGTAAAAAAGAAAAAGTGAAATAAAGTTTATATTCTGGTCTGAAAGCAGTCTACCTGCTGGAGCAGAAGGGCTTGCTGCTTGTGTTGGATCAGAACCTGCAGCTGGTTGGGTGACAGGAGCTGCTGCGTCTGCTGAGGAGACATCATCGCCAGAAAGACCTGAAAGACAAAAGGAGGACAATTAAAGAGCAGGGTGAAGTGAAGAGTGACGGAGGAGGAAGAGCAATAAGCCTCCAATTACAGAACATCAGCGTCCACCGCTGGTGGACATCATCGCACTGGTTTTGTGTCACTGACCCTGAATGAGATAATTAGCTGCACAATTTTATGCTTGTTGTGGCTCGTGATCAGAGTGTACGGGTATTAATGACAGCAAACCCTCTCAGAATAATAACCGCCATGCCGATTAGTGGTGGAGAGACAAAGAATCACAATCACCAAAAGTAATGGATGCATAAATAATATTAAAAGTTACAACTTTACTGGCTTTGTTTTATTTTCAAACAATAAACTAGTTCCATTCATTAACAGTGTTTTATCTAAATATACAGGTGTTAATAGTGTCTTCATGCTTCTGCTCCATCTGGGTTTGACCTCCATAAGAATCTTAGCTTTGATCTTCATCAACGGGACAGATTTAAATCAAGGGTTAGTTATCATTACTCACAGGAATATACTCAAGCATATTTTTGTTCAAATATCACGTCAAAAGTATCAATTCTGAGGGAAATATAAAATGCAAAAATAGCAGGTTTCTACGGCCCTTCCCCCGCTGCAGTCGGCATTAAAACAGTGATTTTGTCACTTATAAATAACACATTAATGAATTTGCTTTTAATAAAAGAATTTTGATTCTATAACCGTCTCTGATTACAAGTTTTAATGAGTTGATGTTGGGAATGAGTCAAATTAATATATTTACAAATAAGTGATTTAAACAATGGCCCGTGCTGAATCTGGATGCATTTGCTCAGTTTATGTCTTTTAGTGATTATACTATAAAAAATGAGCCATTCTATTAAATAACTAATAAATTATTAGTATTATTAATAATAATAATAATAATAATAATAAATTAATTAATTAAATAACTTTAATTTTGACTTCAATACAGATTTTAAGCTTCCCTCTAAACCTCCCCCTGCCTGTAAACATTAAAGTGTTTGTATATTAGGGATTTCACATGCAAACCTTCTTCTGTACGTCACGTATTGATAGCAGGCCATATTGTTTGTGTTTCTGCCTCTCGTGCATGCACACAACGATGCCAAAAGATGTCAACAAAGATCCTCCTACATGAGAATATATAGGATTGTTTTGCTCTGCAAACTGATGGTCTAGATTCTAGGTTAGCAGTTCAATGTTTAAGTTACCTTTTTATTTATATGCTGTTAATGACTATCAGGCTGGAGACTGGAGTGTGTGTGTGTGTGTGTGCGTGCGTGCGTGCGTGTGTGCGTGCGTGCGTGCGTGTGTGTGTGTGTGCGTGTTTGTCTGCATGTGTGCATTACGACTCAAAATTTCTCACATACCTCAAAAAATCAGAAGTTTTTTCACAAATTCGTTCATTTGCTTGTGTTTATTTAGAAATCAGCTGATTATAAAATATGTTTAAACATCACATCTGTCTGCTCTCCCAGGCTGAAAGTGACACACAGAAATATCAAATGACTCCATCAACAACATATTTAAAATGTAATAAATCACAATGTTACACTGGTATGTGAAATATAAATATAGTATAATCTACATACATATATTTGTATTTACTTTTTAGTTCCTTTACTTCTCTAATCCCCCGTTTGTCTTGTATCATAACACAACATCTGCAATTTTATTGTATTCTGTGCAATGAGAGTAATGTATTTGTGTTTGTAACAGATAAATTATTGATCCCAACAACAGAAGACAGATAACTGCAAAAAGGCAGAAGGGTTTGACCCGTTTCAGCTTTCCTCCTTTCTGGTCAGAACCTTCAAAAAGAACTTCTGTGTCTGCTGTGGAGTCAGATCCAGTAGAAATCTAAATGGTTTTGTTTGATTCAAACTATTAAAAAAGAAAGAAAGAAAAAAACAGAGAAGTGAGAAAGTTTAACAGGATGAACGGACCTGTTTTTGGAGGAGATTCTGCCAGTTTTCCACACTTGCTCCGCTGCAGGAGTCCCCATTAGCAGCGGCTCTTCCTCCTCCTCCTCCTCCGTCTGTGTGACTGAGGAGGCTGCTGGCTGGAGTTTGACGAGCTGCTGTGGGACTGAGGGGAGACTCGGGCATCTCAGCTCAGCTCCTGAAATAAAAAAATACAAAAACTCCTTGTCAAAACCAAATAAGACTCACAGAAGACGGAGTTTAACCTCCCACTGGATTTAAACACAAAACCAAAGATGTTTTATTTTAGGAACTTTTGCCTTATTTAAAAAAAAAAATCAGTCAAATTGTTTGTAATTCTTGCTGTGTGACCACTTCTGGAATAAATAACTTTTTGCTAAGTGAACACATTTAAATAAAATCATCAGACTTAATGTTTTGTTAAAATTTCAATTAAAATTTGACACAAATTTGACTCCATAATAATCTGTAACCACAACACCACAGATGTTATCCTGAGGATAAATCAGACTTTAGCACAATTTAATAATCAGAACCTTTCTGGTTATTGCTAGAAATGTAACAAACTCACCTAGTGTTGGGTTCAGCAGGCAGGCAGAGAGGGTGTCTCCAAGTGAGGCAGATGAGGACTGAGGAGGAGAAGTGATGAAGACGTGTGTCTACCTGAAGAGGGAGGAGTCCCTCTGTCAACGAGACACACGTCCATTCTTTTGATAGAAACATTAAAGGTTAATGCACGCGTTTTATTTGCACAAGTGCCGTTTTCTTTCTTGTTGCCCAAATTACAGCAATAATTGTTTAATTTATTAATATACATTTATTCCACAAAAAAGCATTTGTTATGTCCTAAGAGAGGAAAAAAATGACAAGAGGACGAGTTTAGCTGTTGGCGACTTTATTTAGATTTGTCGTAGCTCTGCAGCCATACATCTGTCAAGCCGCTATCAAAGGGCCGTTCCTGCATCTATTAAAAACAAACTAAAGTTTTATTTAGGCTACAAATAAATGCAGCAGACCCCCAGAGTGTAGATGCTCAAAAATTCACTCTGACAAGAGATTAAAAAGTTTCTACGGCGTGTTTTCACGTTCAGATGTTTGGAAGATTGAGATTTTCTGTCTTTAAATAGTTGTGTTGTTTTAATGGAACTTTTTCTGTTTTTAATCATGCGTGAGTGCAAGATGTGAGACAGATCAAAGGCCAGACTTCAGTCCCATCAGGACCGGTTTGATCAGATATGGTAAAGGCTGGATTAAAAGAAACAAACTATATGATTTTATTGTAGTTTATATTTGACAAATGAGTCAGATTTGGTAAAAAACACAATAAATAAAAAGACTTTGAATCTTATTTGTTAGAAATAAACTGTTCGGTCGTGTAAATTGATTTGACTTATAATATAATGTTTGTATAATTAACAAAGAGCCTCATAGATGTGACTCGTTTCTAGAGATCATCATCAAGGGAACTTCCTGCCACCTACTGGATTCATCATTTATTTGCCCTCCACTTCATTCTGGGTTCTAATCCATGCAGCACTGAGTGCTAAACCTCCAGACGTCTTGGTGATATTTGACAGAGGTCTCCATCAGTTTTCGTTCCGACCTTGGCTGCTTGTCACTCTTTTTTCAAGAATCTTTATTTGCAATCAGAACATGACAAACTCACATGTAACATAAATGTAAAAACCATAGTGTCCAGGGTTCATAACAATTGTAATAAAAAAATTATTCGCCGAAAGACCAAGTGGAAGAAACAGTCACACAAAAAGAGGAGCAAATATTTGGTTTACTTCCTGTTGAAGGGAAATACGTAAAGTTTGTGAACAATTCAGCAATATCTCCAAGCCAACTCCCATTCAAAAGCCATTTCTATTCAAAAATAAAAGGACTGTAAATTCAATATATGGAACAGCATGTCTGGGCGACGGCGGCTCAGAGGTCAGAAGTTTGTCCTGTAATTGGTGAGTTGCTGGTTCAAACCCAGGCTCCACCTGTGTCAGGTGGCACCTGACGCTGAGCAAGGAGAGGAAAAACCCAGCAAAGTTATTAAAGCTTTAGAAAGCAATGAACTATTATGAAGTGTTTGGATTTGATTAGTCAACCTGGCTTAGGCTCGCCATTACATGTAGCTGTGTACGGCAGTTTCACCTCTGGCAACAAAATAAGAAATAATTCAAAAACAACTCAAACTAACACCAGAAATCCAACAACTATTAAATAAAGACTAATTACATCAGCCCAAACCCAAAACCATGACACTGAAAAGGACTGGAATGATCTTTTTCCCCTGTTTTGAACCTCATGTGACCCACTGTGGGACAGAAACAACAAAACACGATCAGCTGCTGTGGAGCAGTCTCATGCTAGCATTTCTAGTCTTTGGGGAGCTCTTAACATAGTTACGGAACAAAACACCCTCAAACTGGGAATTAGGAAAAATAAGCAAAACCATCTGTGCTTTAGATTGCTGAGGAACTCAGCCACAAAAAGAGACGTAGTCGACGTGTCCTTGGTCTGAGCTGAGACGACTGTAGATAGTTTATGTCCCTTCTGACCTATTTATAGTGCTGGCCCTTGCAACAATGTCCTCTGAAACTCGACTCCGTCTGTTCAGTCAGAGCATGTTGAATGTCAGCTGCCAGAAGCAACACAGTTTCCCTGCTGACTCTCACCGAGAGCTTCATGGAGTTTGTGGGGCGGCCAAGACCCTCTGAGGCCTGCAGCCTCTTAGCAGTCCCGGCTGTCAACTTCTTGGATGTGGATGAGGACGATGGAGACATAGTCATCGGCATCAGGCCTAAATCCTCACCTATCCCTTCGAGGAAGAGCTCTTTCACAGATGAAGACTCAGAGCCTGAGCCTTCTCTCTCTGGCTCCAGGAGAGTGTCCTTTGCAGACGCCAAAGGCCTCAGTTTGGTGCAAGTGAAGAAGTTTGATACGTGGGATGCACCAAACCCGCCTGCATATGACTCTACATCGACCGATGGTCCAGAAACACAGGAATTCTTCCTTTTCCCTTTAACGTTTTCCCTTCCAGTGCCAGATAACGAGCTGCTTGCAAGAGTCCAAGAGCAGAAACTAGAGCTGGAAACCATCGAGCTGCTTCCAGGGACCACAATACTAAAAGGAGTGATCCGCGTTCTGAACGTCTCCTTCGATAAGTCCGTCTACGTCCGCACCACTTTGGACAATTGGTGCACCCACTTTGACCTTCTGGCGGAGTACATCCCTGGTTCTAGTGATGGTGTGATGGACGCCTTCTTGTTTAAGCTCACCTTGGTGCCTCCGTTCAGGGACCAGAGAGCCAGAGTTGACTTTTGTCTGCGGTATGAAACCCCGATGGGGACATTCTGGGCTAACAACAACAACAAAAACTATGTGGTCGTCTGTCAGAAGGACAAAGGACAGAGGGACAATGTGAATAAGAAAAGCTGCCTGAAAACTTTCAGGTAAGGATCCATGATGGGAATTCTCACCAGTTGGTTCAGATTTGGGACGATCTTTGTGAAAATGGTGGAGAAGAAGGCAAGTCAAATTTATTTACTTTAGTCCAGAACATAGAATAAAGGACCAGTTCACCAATCAATCATTTTAGGTGGGAACAATTTTAGACTTTAAAAGTTCAACATGATCATAGTTGTTATGCGTGTTCAGCTAATCCTGTCAGTGAAAGGCTAAATTCACACGATCAGCCGTTTCACGTACAGATCAGTGATTAAAACCAGAGACACTCATGAAGTCTGACGGGTCTGAATTTGATTGATTCACAGTCAGAATGTCTCCACTGTGGAAAACATTGCATCAAAGCCAGTTTCATCACAGGAAAATAAATCAACAGGTGACTCTTTATTTTGCTGATTGTGAAATAAAGTTTTTGTTGTTGTTGTGTTTTTACGTGTGATACGAACCGTTAGCAGCTCAAAAACAAGTCTGCCTTTTCTCCAGATGAGTGTGTCGGTGGATCAGAGGGGGACTTGATGAGGGGTCAGAAAATCTCTGAAGGTCAGTCGGGAACAGGTGAAGAGGAGCAGAAACTCCTGGTGAGTTTTCATTAATCCTGTTCTATAACTGGATGAGTAAACCGTGTTACCAGTAAGGAAGGGACGCTCTGAGACACCAGGAGGAGAAAACAGGACGTGACCCCTGCTGACCTTTCTGCAGCACAGTCACGTGACGGCAGCTCGAGTGCCAGCTGTGTAACCCGATGTGCCTAAAGGACACTTTGTACCTGCTGTTCACACTTCCTGACTGTCTCACAGTTTCTCATGCCTTCTTCTGCCGTGCAAGCAGTCGTGACTTAGCCTGAGCATTTTTATTATTATTACAGTGACACGCCGCTTCAAATGTCACCCCGCTCATTTTTCTTAATTCAGCATTGTGTGAGCGAGCTAAAATTAAACTCCCCCTGTTGACGGACAGGTGGAGAGCGGGCAGAACAGCAGCCGACGGAGGCAGAGGAAAGCTGCGCGGACGGCCAGGGTGAGGGACTACTTCGCCCAGAGACATGGAGAAGAGTCTGACAGAGATGAATCACCTCCAGAAATAAAACAGGCCACTCAGGGAGAGCATGTCTGTATTTCTGAGGGGGACGGCCAATCAGAACGCCCTCCATTTGTTTCTGAAGCTCTGAAAACTCACTGCCAACCCCCTCATAAAGCACAGCCAGAGAAACCGGAGCCATTAGCACGGCGTGAGAGCACCACCGGTATTCAAAACAAGGGTTCAGAAGATGCTCCTGCAGATCAAAGTATCCAAGGGTTTCTCTGTAAACCCGAGCCAGACACAGCTTTCACGTGCACCACAAACACAGCATCAGTGAGCACTCAAAGTCTCGCTCAGGTGTTTACACAAGCACTAAGTGAAAGCCTGACCCCTGTAAATACTGAAGATCCCAGTCTTCCTCCTGAAACGAGACAGAGTGGTAATGTTGGTCCATTAGAGTCAAGAAATAAAAGTAGAAAACTGGAGAGAAATGTCCCTGAGAGTCAGGAACTAAACTGTAAACTCATGGAAACCAACAGCTCAGGAGAAGGAGGAAGAAACGAAGGAAAGAAGTCAAACCAGATGAGTCCAAACACACCTCAGGGTCAGAAACGTCCTCCTGGAGACTCCTCAGAGTTAAATCCAGCTTTAGCTACAGATTTATTCAATCCACACACATCTTCACAGAGCGTACAAGTCCAGGAAGTAACCTTTGACCCCCAGAGACAAACCACAGCTGACCCACAGGAACAGATTTTAACCAGCGAGATGCTGGAAATGCCAGCAGGACAAGAGAAAGCACGTGACACTGAAATCAACTCAAATTTAAACGGAGACACGTGTTTACAAGAGCTGGATGAAGATTTGTCTCATTGTGAAAAGGACAGAATAATTCTGACATCTGAAACACTTCAGGTGGAAACTAGCATCACAGAGGAAAGGTCTGAAGAGATGTTTAGGCCAAACGAAGGTGGAGAGGATGACGCTCCATCTGTGGTAGAGGAAGTGATGAGTGACCAGCACAGCCCTGGTGGCAGCTTTACAGACGGGTTAGGAGACAAAAACATTCTGGAAAAGATGGAGCATCCTGACGTAGAAGCTGCTGTCCCAAAACAGAATGAGGATTTGTTTTTGGGCGACAATAATGAGACGAAAAACTGGGAAGTGATGATTGAAAACGACGAAAAGAGAGGATTAATGAACAAAGAGGGAAACGAGCTGCTAACCCAGGCAGAAGAGAAAGATACCACAACTGGAAATACAGAAAAACCAGAGACATTCATGGAGGAGGGGGAGGATGAAGAAGAGACGGAGAAAGAGATAGACACTATGGTGACAGAAGATGAGGAGGGGGTAAAAGAGGAAGAAGATGTAGGGGTGTTAGCTGGAAAAGAAGCTGATTTAGAGCAGGATGATGTGATGAAGGCAGAGAAAACCGGTGGAGCAAAAGTAAAAGATGAATCAGAGATGCTGCAGGTCAGCACCGACGAGAAAAGTATCAGAAAGCAAAAAGATACAAACATGAAAACACGCTTAAATTATGAAGGCGTGAAGCAGGAAAATCAGACAGAAATGACGTCTGTGGCAGCAGAAGATAGAGATGGTGATTCTGATCAGAGGTCAGATGTTACAAAACACAGAGCTGGAGATGGTTTATCTGCTCTGATGAGCAATGATCTGCAGGTTGGAAACACAAGCGAGGAGGAACACGCCCCTCAAAGTGACAGAAGAGTCGCACACGATCCATCCAACAACAACTCCTCGGCTTTAGCTTCACCGGCTGAACCTGAAGGTGAGCAGACAAGTCAGGGTTCTTCAGCAGAGTCGGACTCAGACGACGAGGTGGAGCTCTACATGCACTGTCTGAGGGCCGCCGGTGCTCCGGCACAGGGTTTCTCTGGGAGCAGACGGCCCTCGGTGAGCAGAGGCAAAGGGCCACCAACACTGATGCCGTCCATCAATGAGTCTGTGGATGAAGAGGGGAGCGTTCCTCTGGAGATTCCTAACGTACAGACAGCAGCTTCTGTGAGGGAACAGGAAACCATCCGTCTAGGGACGTGGAAAAGCACATTTTCCTTCTGCTGCATCTCTAAAGCCTTCTTATGCACCACCCTGTTGGTGGTGTTTCTAGTGGTGGCGTATCATTATGACTTCCTCGCCTGCTTCGGGCTTTATTTGATGTCCGTCATTTGGCTCTGCCGTCAAAAAGACAGACGACCTGCCAAAAACAACAACAAAGAAGGCTGAGCTAAGGACTCCACCAGAGGAACTCCTGGGCATTATATTTTATATAAGACACAATAAATGTTGTATATTCCCTATGAGGGGGGGGGGGGGGGGTTCAGAGTGTGAATGTGTTGTGTGTTTTATTTCTGACAAACAATACATTATATATAAGTGTTTTCATATGAATACAATTAAGTAACTTTAATACGGGCAAATATTTAGGTTTGTTATAAATGTGCTGTTTAAACCAAGGATGTCCAAACTGTGGCTGGTGGGCCATTCGTGGCCCTCAGAGTGGTTTCACACGGCCCTCACCTGCAGTTCCAGAAGGGTTCCTGCTAGCTTCGGGCAGATAGATGCTTTTTAAAGTTTTACATTAAGACTTTTACTCGTGTGAGCCTTATCAGTCGATGCAAATAAATTACAATCTTTATAACCTCTCACTGAATTTTACCAAAAGCACCAAAACTTAACTAGAACCCCACAAGGCATTTTACAACACAATCAGTCATTCACACCCTGGTGATGATGAGCTACATCGTAGCTACAGCTGCCCTGGGGCGCACTGATGGAGGCGAGGCTGCCGTACGCAGGTGCCACCGGTCCCTCCGACTACATAACTAGCAAACAGGAAGATGAAAATGAAGATAGGAGGCATATTTAACTAACCTGGGTTTGTTGCTGCTGAGTTTTTTATGCAGGCTTAATTCTGATCAAAGTGATGATCTCCTCATTAATATTGATCTAACTAACATCCAGCGGTGATTAATGCTCAGGGTGCAGCCTTACACTCAGACCAGAGACAATAACGTTTCTTGAACGAGTTACAGATTTGTTTTCATCTGTCTCTGGTGAGGAACGCTGAGACTTAGAGCTGGAATAAAAAGACAAGGAATGGAGGGCACGTTTATTTCTCACAACTTTAAAGATCAATGTGTTTCTGGACCTGTTAAACAACCTGGAATGAAAACAGCCACTGACCAGAACATGTTGGCTGAACCCTGCACACATTCTGATGACAGCCAACCAAATGTTTCCACACCCGCTCCGGCAGATGGGTGACATCTTTATTAGTGGATCATTACTGGAGTAAATCCGGTGTACTGTGAGTGCGGTAATCACAGGAGGTGTTTTAAAGATACAGGCTACTGTTTATCATATGTCTCTGGGTAACTGTAGTCTTTGCATCAAACCTAACGTGATTATACTCTGCAGCAATATGATTCTGATAAAAGGAGGAGTCACAATTCATTTAGAGCAGCCAAAATAAACAACACAGCAGCTGTGAGATATTCTGGGGGTGAAGAACACTTTCAAACTGTCAGGAGGAGTTTGAAAGAATTTATGACTGCATGCTTAACATCAGTTTAACTCCAACAATAGCTGCCCTTGTCTTGGATTAAATAAAATAAAATTTGTATCTAAAAATGTATCATATCAGCCTTGAAAGAGATGTTTTGCTCATGTATTGTAAGATACATACATAAAAAATACAAACATGTTTTCGCAGAGGGACAAACCCCCTCACACCACTGGGTGGCGCTGCACACGGCCTATATACTCAAGTGAGTTTCATGCAAAGACTGACTGTATATATAGGTTTCATGTAGAACCTTTACTGTTGACTTTAGTTTAGTAGAGTATTTTTTCAGCTGTTTTTCTGAGTGCAAAATGTTTTGATTATCCCCAATTAGACCTATAAAGTAATATAAAAATAAACACTATTAAATAAAAGCTTACAAGGACTTAGACCGAAACAGAGCATATTATAGATTTAAAAAATCTTTATTTTGAATTTATTTCCAAGTAAATGACATTTGCTGTGTGTGTTTCTAATAAACCAACTAAATTAGCCAATTTTGAGTTGAGTTTAGTTGTTAAAGCCTTCAATAAAATTATCTATTATTTTTATTCAAAGTTACATTATTATTAACAATTAACAAATTACAAATTAGCGACGTTTTTACTTTTTCCAGTGTAACTGATCTACATTAGGAGTTGTACAATTAACAAATGGATTTAAACGCCTCACGGCACACTTTCGAGCTCGAGCACGCTTCTCGCTCTCTGATTGGACGACGTGCTGTCACTTATTAAGCAGTGTGTCAAAGCCAGCCAATCAGTTTGCATTTTGTTGGCCAGTGAACCGGTTCGCCGGTCGGGTTGCACTTGGGGGAAAAAGGGGAAGCTTTTGGCAGAGGCAGCGTTCGGAGCTATGAACCCCAGGGATAATGTCGAGACAGGAGAGACGGACAGCCAACCGGAGATGTTCTGTGTACCGATTCCCTACGAAGAACCGAGTAAAAAGGAGCAGGAAAAGCTGTCAGGGGTCGTCAAAAACGTCCATAGGAAACTGCGCAGGAAATACAGAGAAGGTAAGACGACAGTCTCTTTTGGTCCTGCAGCTTGGTGACTAATGTTAGCCAAAACCAATTAAACCTGAGGTAAACATTAGCTTGTCTTCAGTGGTTAATGCAGTGATTTTAAAGTTTTCTGTGTAGTTTCTGCTAGCTGGTTGGCTGCTGTTAGCGCCTTAGCCGACAACAAAAAGGGAAAACAACAAGGCCTTTAAAGCCCAGGAAGATCACTGGTTTTAAAGTCTCACCGTTTGTTAATTCTGTCTTTATTTTTGTCTTTTCCAGGTCCAACCAACACACACTTTAACTTATGTAGGACAAACACAAAACAACATAATTGTTGCCCATAAAAGATAAAAGGAGACAGGTCAATTGATTTTCTACCAAATTATCCATCAGAGCTACAAAAATCAGCTGTCTCTGGCATCTGATCATGCTAGTTCGTGTTAAACTGCACTGCTAAGCTTTGGATTTATAATTAACATATTTTTATTATCTATTACCATAAATGTGATCTAAATTCTAGTCAAATTCAAAGTGTTATTGCATGATTTTTATGACCGATTGATCAAGTAGCAGATTGAGTTTTATACTAATATCTGAATCTTAAAAAAAAATTAGTTTTAATGAGGGCTTCTTTCTTTATGAAATTGCTGCTGGACAATGGTGCATTGGTGGCCAAAAAAATAAAGCAGATTTTTGAGTTTCAGATTGTCTGATCACAGATTAAGCTGGTCATGTTGGATACTAACTTATTTTAATCACCTGCAGATTTTTCTGGTGCATTTCTAGTTTTTTTCACTAAAGAAACGACCCAGATGTCAGAATAAGGTGTGATTTCTTGATCAAAAAGTTTCCATTCCCCCAGATGTTCTGGTGTATTAGCTTGTGTGGTGCAATTCAAACTGCTGCTAGGTGGCAGCAGTTTTTATTGCCTTCATTCTGACGGAACAAGATTTTGCAATAAGGAGCCTAACCCCGACTTTACACTGGAGACATCAGCAGCGCGGAACGGCAGCAGAACGTCGCTGCTTCACGTAGATTCCGTTGTAGTCTATGGGTGGATCCAAACCGGCTGCAGTGCAGAAATTTTCTGGTGCATCCCAGAAGCGGCACACTGTGCGCTAAAGATATGATCAGGTTCTATTTTTGACCCGAGCAGCTTCTGGGACACATCAATGTCCGCATTTAACATAGGGCTAGACAGGAAATCACATGCAGTTTCATTGTAAAACGTCTGGTAATTTTCAAAATAAAAGACTATTGCTGCGATACGATTTATCTATGTAGATTAGGTCAATACGTGTGACCTCACAGCTTCTGATTGGCAAGAAGAAGCACTTCTAGCCAATCAGAAGCGAGAAAGGCGGGACCTTCTTGGACACCTTACGTTTCCAATATTCACTCCCCAGAACAAAGAAAAAATGAATGCAAGTGAACGGGGCTATAAAAGTTATTTTCTAATCCACTTTGCCTTACTCCCTGAATCACACGTATATTGTACTTCTTGGAGGTCCCTTAAAAAAGCAACATTGGGGACCCTTGGCACAAAAAAATGTCCTTAATAAAAAGATGTAATTAAAATTATATAATGTTCCATAAGTCAGATTTTTAACACAGATTCCATCCTTGGCTTCAGCACTCACAAAACATAATAAAATATGTGTTTTTTTTTTTTTATTTAACCCCTTTAATGTCAGGTTTTATTAAAAAAAAATCTGCATTGTAAAAAAAAAAACACTTCCTGCACAAAAAAAATGCATGAGGGACCTCTAAGGGTTAAAGGATAAATAATTGTGTGTTTCAACTATGTCTGTCACGGAATTTTAGATTTATTAGCTAGTAAAAATTCGTAATTAAAACAACTACAAATCAGAAGTCTCATTATTGACATCACCACAGAATCTCTTCTCCACCCGCGTAGCTGCTACTTGCCACATGGCCAGATTTAGAGTGGTTTTCTCCACGTTTAATGCTCCTTTCATCCTGGAGGAAGGATTCAAAGCTCGCTAAACTCAGCCATTTTTCTTCTCCTCTCCATGTCTGGTTTGATGACATCAATGTTTGGAGACGAACATTTGTAGTCCGTTAGTCTTTTCACATAAAACCTAAAATAACTTTTGCCACCTGTAGAAGATGAGCGCTTCCTTGGCATCAAAATGCGATTTTAAAATTCTCGGACATCGTATGTGAATATCAAACGGGATCACAAAATAACTTTTATCCCTCCCATAGACTCCCATTCATTTTTTTGGCATTTGGGGACCCGTGATCTGGAAGCAGATGGGCGTGACTTAGGCTCCCTATAACACTGGATGTCTTGGAAGTGTCTGACCTGAGTTTTCCATTTAAATGCTGTCTTAAAAAACGCAAACATCATCTGGCTATTAGTATCACATGATATTGTACCGTCTGTAATGTGATATATTGTGTTGCCATATTCTTGCTAATACACACCTCTATTATTGATTTGTTTTGTTGATCTTTTTGTGAAGCACTTGGTAATTATAAGTGCTACGTAAATAAACTTTACTTATTAGCTCGTATTTTGTCATGTGCAGCTTACAAATAACATGATTTAGAAAATGAACATTCTTATAGGTAAAAATGCACAATGAGAGTTTGCAGAAGTTTTGTGTTTTTCTGCAGCCGCTTGTCTTCAGAAATGGGAAGTTTGGAAAAACCCCTCTTACAACACATCAGTGCTGCGTGTCGGAGAGCTCTACATCTTTCATGATGTTATTTAAAATGATCATTCTACAGCTCTGACGCCTGTTTTCCCTCTCTTGTAGCTCAGAGTTGATAATCCTCATGTTTGCTGTATTTCTCCACTACCTGCCTCCCCAACACTCGTCTCACTAGTTCTCTTTTTTGTTTTTCTTCTGAGCAAACGCACACGGTCCTCCTGGGGAGTGTGTGGGTGGGAAACAGAAAAGGCATAATGAAATTGCAGCTGGGAACTTGTTTTTTTAGTCATTTTGCAAATGTAGCAGCAGAGTTTGTTGGCTGTGCAGGATTTCTCCCAGTATTTCACTTTGAGTTTGATGACTTGGTGAGCTTCTTGTGTTTCTCTGTTTCTGAATCATTTCACTGATGTCAAATCTCAAACAGATAAAAGCAGAAAAGTTGGAAACATTCAGACGTGGTAAACGTCGGGGTAGCGCTGTGCTAAAATGAGCTTAGATTGTTTTGATTAAATCAGAAAAAGAACTGGCTGTTTTGGAGACAGGAATAGCTTAAAGAAGCTAGCAGACCCCATGATTGGTTAATAAGTAAAGCGTGATCCGGTAGGCTTGGCATTGAGTCATATTGGTCATGCTTCCCCAGAGCTGCTGTTTACCATTTGTTGTCCTTTTCTGTAAATCAGATCGTTTTCCTCCCTTCTAGTCATGAGATTTCTCCCCAATCACCGTGTTTGTGTTTGCCACAGGCTTCCAGCTCTTGAGCAGCTGTTTGGTGCGCTAATAGGAAGTTTTGTTTTCAGTAACATTACTGTACGGTTGTTTTTTGTGGTGGATAATTTTTTTTAAAGAGGAACAGAGCTGCCTCTGTGCTGGTCGAGCGGTGTGCGTGTGGAGGGTGTTGAGGTGCCTGCAGTGGTGTAAATATTTTCAGGAGGTTTTTTAAAGAAATGCAGCCGTTCTTGAAAGCAAAAGTAGATGAACGAAGCTGGCAAGTAAGTTGTGAATGTTCGCCGCTTGCTGTGGATAAATATGCGAGACAAGAAGGTGTTGTTAAAGGGTCTGGGATAAGTCCCGAGGTGTTGATGTTGTTTTGTTTTTGGTCTGCCCTGATCTAATTCTCCTCCCTCTCAGTGGGCGACTTTGAGAAGATCTGGCGTGAGCACTGTGAGGATGAGCAGACGCTCAGCGAGTACGCCCTCGCCATGAAGAATCTCGCCGACAGCCATTGGACCAAAAACTGCGAAGGAGAAGGGCGGATAGAATGGTGTCGAAGGTGAGACTTGTCTTTCAAGTTTTAATTTTAATTTGTCGAATAAAAACTTGCACAAGTGTCTTTATGGGTTCTCGTTTGATTGAACTCCTGCAGTGTCTGTCAAGAATATTTCTTGGATGGCGGGATGAAAAGAATGTTGGAAAAGGATGAGAAAAGTGCCGCGTTAGCCATGAGTCTGACTCCAGCGTCTACACAAGCGTTCAGCACCATCCCCAGGTAGGTTCAGGCAAGAACATCCAAAAATACAAATAAGATCTAATGTTTTTGAAAAAGGTAATGTGTATTTTTGATCACTTTACAGCAGTCCTCTGGCCTAGAAATCTAGACAGACTGTAGCCGAAGCAAAATGATTTTGCTCTGCAGGTCGGTCTAGCCACGCTCCATTGGAGCCTCAGCAGGTCTACCATTGGCCTGAGTAGTTTTGTGTTATGCCACTCGCAGCACTCTATGGATTTTGGTGGGCCAATCGCTCTGTTTGGTGGGCGGGATGATGCTACAGAGCGGAAAACTAACTTGATGTCAGCTCATTTGAAAGAGCTTTGGCATCATCTTTGGACTATTTAGACTTGGGCTTTATTTTGAGTCAAGAGCAGATAGAGAGATTCTGCCCCACGACTGAGCTCCCCCTATGGCTGGCCAGACTTTTTATTCACATATATCAGGTGGTAGTCAGAGGGACCGGTGGAGCCTGTGTATGGCAGCCTCGCCTCCGTCAGTGCGCCCCAGGGTAGCTGTAGCTACAATGTAGCTCGTCACCACCAGGGTGTGAATGTGTGAATGATTGATTGTGTTGTAAAGTGCCTTGGGGGGTTCTAGGACTCTGGAAGGCGCTATATCAAATACAAACCATTTACCATACATAGGATGGCTTGCCAGGCTAGCAGTCCTCCACTCGTAAAGCTGGAAAATTTGGAAAACAAATTAAAACTTTTTTTTCATGCCTGTTAACAAGTCTAACATATTATAGCTATAAATATATTGTGGAGATTTAAAACACTTCTAATAAAGTAGTTCTTACATTTGTCTAAAAACCTCCACCAATAACACGTTTCAGACCAAAAGCAACTATTGGACCATTCAGTGGTCAGTCTTGCCGAACTGCCACACTTTCGCATTTACCTGGGTCATCCATTAATTAAAGGAGACATATCATGAAAAACCCACTTTTTTTATCCCTTAATATAGTATTTTTCACATTTTAAGTGTCTAAGTGTGCAAAAAGTATTATATTATTCACTATAGTTGCTATTTCTGTATTTAATTATAAAGTTTTGATCATATTTGTCCACCGGTTCAGTTTTTAAATTTGACTATTTCATATTTTTACTATGTCGTCACGATAACTTCCAAATATGGCCTTGGACCTCCGGCTACACAGAAAGTAAATCCGCCATTTTTTCTTCTCGCTAAGATTTTTGTAGTCCAATGTAGAGATGGAAAAAGTCAGGAGTGGAGAGTCCCAAATGTTCGTTTTTCTGAGCCACACACATTTTTAAGTTTTATTCCCTTTAAGGACGAGTGCTGTGGCAGTATTTTCACATGTCAGGCTGGTGACTACTGCTAAAAAAACCACAGAAGGAGACGTGGCCGGCCGTGACCAGGCTAGAGCCGGCCGGCAGACGGGTACTTTCCCAGTGCAGGGCAGCAGACAGACAGACAGCATATGAAGTCCTCCAGCACGGTCCGGAGAAGGACTTTGAAGGTGTCATTTCTTCTGAAAATGGCAGTAATGGACACAGCAGCAAGCGGTAAGCTTCATATAACTCTAAAATGTCAGCAAACTTTACTTTAGAATTGTATTTATGGGCTACTGTTTTGCTAGCATTAGCATCAGGCCTGTTTAAGCTAGCGGTATGTGCTAGTTATTTAGTAACTAGATAAATGTGGATTTGACTGATCTTTGTGGAAAAAAACGTGATCTGCAAATTCTCATGAATGCCTTTTATCATACCAGATATCTGCTCACACTTTGTAGCCCAGCAGAGACTCTCTGTCTTGCTTTTTGAGAGTGAAGTAAACCTAGCATGCTGCAAATGTCATGCAAAAATACAGCGCGAAATAAGGTCGTTAAAATGCGTCAACACAGTGGATTTAATACAAGTTTTAAAGAACAATCTCTGGGTGAAGTGAGGTGAGGTTTCATGGCTCACTGCAGAAATAAAAACTAACTCGGATCAAGTCAGACACAGCTAAACTAACACTCTCTATGAGCGTGACTGACAGAAAGCTGCTAAAATAACTTGTAAAATAATTATAACAAAAGTAAAAATGCACCTTTGCTTTTTTAGAGTCCACATCCAGGAGGCTGGAGCATCTTTCACTGACAGGATGTCAGACTAAAGCCCAGATGTGCTCAGTTGGGACACAGCTGTTCATAAAGTCTGATGTTTAGGTAAGCCCTACACCTCAGACCTCTAAGAAGCCACCATCATTAGAACATCACACCCCCTGAATCACTCCATCTGATGGCAGCAGTGATTTATTTTATGTTTTATTGGTTTAGTCGCTGTTTGGAAAAATAACATTCTGTTGAAATGATTGAATTACATTCTTTTCAGTAAACAACCACCTGATCTGAGCAGCATGTGTACAGAATGGCTGTCCCCAAGCTAAGTCTATAAAAACAGCTGCAACATTTAATAACTGTGCTGTTCTTTAATATGCTTATTTTGATTCAAATCATTTGAATAATTGTAGTGGCAGTATTTTATTAACATTTTTTATAAATTGTTAAATCACTGCAGCAAAGTGAACTTATAAGCAAAGTGAATAATTAACCAAAACAACAACAAAAATGTCACTATAAACATTAGTAGAACAGAACCAACTTTCCAAAAGCTGCTTGTAAACAAAATATGTCATTAAAGTTATTGTTTATCATTTCAGCATACGTCGATGACATCATGGAACTGGTCTTTGGAAAAGTTTTCCCTGAACCATCTCCGTTTCTAGATGAGGTAGAGAAGATAAACACCCCACCAACCCTCTCATCTCAGTATTCAGACAACGGAGGTCTCTGCCTACGTCTCCCGCTTTAATCCAGGACCGCTTTGAGGCCCTCATCATCAGGAAACTCCTGCCATATTCTGAGGACAACACAGGATGACAGGAACTCTGAGACCTACATACCACCATCACCAGGACACAAATCACCTGTGTGCACAACGCCTGTAACAACTAAAACCAAAAGGGGAGACATTAAGTGTCCAAAGCCTATTATTCAAATATTTTTGTTCATTCTTTCTATTTATTATATTTTTTATTTGTTTGCTGTGACATTACTGCTTTGTAAATTAATATAAACAAATAATAAAAACATTCACTGATTGTGCAATTCTTCTTAGTTGTACTGGTCCAAACTGGGCCTTGTAAACATTTATTCTGTAGTTGAACACAGGACAGCCTCAAATCCAAGATGATCCAGCATGCATTTCATTTGGCTTTTTTATGGAATCTCAAACCTATAATTAAAGGAGCAGGAGGCAGGATGATGAAACGAAACTCATTAGCGACGCGCTCGGCGCTGTGAGTTACTGCAGCCCGGCACAAGAGCGTGCATGAACTCTTCACTATGAAAAAAAAAAGTTTCACAGTGATGTACGGCCAGAGCGCGGCTCAATATTATCAAAACAAGGCACCATGTCTAGCGACGAAGTAAGTAACAGTCCTGCTTAGAGGTTGGACTGTAGGTCAAATATGATTTCTAATGATTCATCTTCGGTTTGGAAAATGTCCGTTCTCTTCAGTGGTACACAGAAACTGAAGCATGATCACAGCTGAAATGCTACCGCACGCTAGCTCTCTCCGGCTACCACACTATAGCTATCTCCGACTCATCGGTGAGATCATATCATCAAATCAAGCTCTGTTTACGTTTCTCGTTAGAATAAACGGAGCATCCATTTATCTCAAAAGACAAGTGGTGTCTCGTCCACAAAACGCAGAAGTGATCCGATTACTCCTTAGTTGCATTTAGCTATTTCAAATGGATCAGGAAGCTATATGCTAAGCACCGTTAGCTTCTTGTTTTTTGTTCATCTGCACAAAGATTTGTTAGATTACCTAAACTTATATTATCTAAATCCATAGATTTTATTTTCTTAGTTTAAATTGTGGAGACCGATTATTCCTTACCTGGTCACTAGAAAATGAGCCATGTCCGCATCCTTTTTCAGTCCCATATCAAGTTGAAGCAGTCTCCATTCTTCAATAGCGTATCCAATACATATTCGGGTCCCTGTCCGGCTTTTCTCATACTTTCTTTTTGACTCTCGAGATGCCGCTGATAAAACCTTCTTCTTTGTGCCACTCTTTAGTGGGCTTTGAGTTGCGCTTGGTCTTTTGCTGGTTGTAGAATCCATTTCCAGAGTTCGTCCTCTTCTTCTGAGGTTTTAACGCGGCTAGCAAACAACTCATTACCGCCACCTAGCCAGCTTTTTCCTCTTCTTCTTCTTGTCAAGAACGCGCTTGAAGTGTCACATCCGTAAAACAGCGCGGGAAATTCGTGTCCAAACTGCAGCGCATTTTGCAGCACACAGCCTAGTTAACAAAATGGAATGATAAATGGATTTCATCATTCTTTGTAGTTTAAAATGCTTCATCACCCATTAGCTTCACAAGAATTAACATATATCCTATTTATTTCTTGTTTTTGGACAAATCCTGCCTCCTGCTCCTTCAAAATGTGGCAATCAAAATGTAAGTGCTTTTTATCCATTTTCAGCCATTAAGACACCAATATAAAATATCAACAAAGAAAAAAATATATATATAAATATATGTAGCAGATATAGTATTCATAGGTGTTAAATGATATTTTCCAATGTGCTGCTATTGGTTCATGTAATTACAGTGATAACACCATTGCATTACATTCATTTGGAGCCGTTTTGTGTGTGTGTGTGTGGGGGGGGGGGACGCGTGTTGGAGGGCAGGATGTTGGAAAACTCTCCCCTCATGTTTTAACAATGCAAATATAACGTTTCTACTACTGTAAATAGTAATTTCTCTATCAAACTACAAAAATGTTCGACTGGGGTCAGTCCCTCAGTGGAGGGGGCGGGGTTTGCAGAGCTTCATTCAGATTTAAAGAGACAGTACCAAAATGGGCCATTTTTGAGACTCTGCTCAGAACAGAGGTAGAGAAGGTGTCTGACAGAAACAATAATGAGGAATTCAGACCTAAGAACTGCAGTTCCACTATATGGGCCACAACTGAATGATTTAGATGCAAAAAGGAAGAATTTAAAAGCATGATATGTCTACTTTAAGCACTTGCGTATTTAGTAACAGAACACCACTGGTGTGAGAGGTTCTTCGCTCAATAATATCAGAGAAATAGAAACAGCCGGCTGCTACCGCTTCAACTTTAGGACAAACTACCAGAGTCCCAAAAAGAAAACACTAGGGATGCTCCGATCCAATCATGATCGGAAATCAGGCCCGATCACGAGATTTTTCTAAAGATCGGAATCGGGCGACAAAGATCAGCGCCATATGCCTGCCCCGTCACGGGAACGCACATCACTCAATAGAGCCGCATAATGACGTAAACAATTAGAAATATGAGCAACTCCGCAACTTTTAAATATATTCATAATATTAACATGTTTTTTATCTACGTACTTCATAAAACAAGTGATGTTTTTTGGCAGATAAACTAAGGAAATTACATAAATACAGAAAGAAAGAAATACCTAAATATTAATAAAAAAAATGTAAAGGAAAACTTGGACGTGTTTTCTCTTTTTTCTTCTTATTTTAATGCTGTGCTGAAGTATCGGATCGAGACTCGGTATTGGCAGATACTTAAAATCAAATGACCTGGCCTCAGATCGGGAACAAAAAAATGTGATCAGAACATCCCTAAAAATCACCATTTGAAGACACGGACAACAACTGGTGTTGCAACTTGCATTTGGTACGCTCTCGTTTCCTCTGGCAATGTGGATTTTCGGTTCCGTCAGAAGCATCTCAGGGACGATACCCGAGAGGAGGGGTGATTGTACCGTGACTGTGTTTGCGTTCAAAACCTAGCTTGTTCTGTAGATGTGCTACTACAGCTTTAATCAGAATTTATATTTTATATGGAAAATGTTAAAAACAGCTTAGGTTTCTGTGTAGGTTATAATTGTAAGTACACTAAAAAATCGCGACATTTCGTGTTATAATACTGAATCAATATTTAAAAGCAGTGTGTTGATTTTTTTTATTGAGAATTTACACAGAAACATTTTACTATATTTCTTTTTTGTGTTGCAATTCAAACTCTGACTGCTAGGTGGCAGCAGATTTTACCACAATAATTCTGACGGAACGAGATCACGCAATGACACTGGATGGCCGTTGCTCAGTACCCAAGTATGGAAGTATGTTCTTGCAAACTTGACAAGTGAAGCAGAAAGTCCGTTCTATTGAGTAGGGAAGAACAAAGACGGTGTTTGGGAAAAAACGTACTCCGTTACGTCATGGCAACAAGACCTTTTTTGATATTTTGATAGTGGGTTAGCTAATTTGCATTTTGTGGTATCGTGAAGGGTCTGAAACAAAAAAAAGACAAATCCACACATCAAATTTTACAGGTTACACACAATTATGTACAATAACAGACAACTTTATATTTATTTATTTAGACTTAATTATTTGTATTTTTGTTACGAAAACATGAGCTTTCTCCTCTGCCGTTTTCTGTTCGAGTACATCTAGGGTCAATTTTGGCAGCGACATTGTTTTTGAGAACAGATTTTTATCACACGCATACATAACAGTGGTCTGTTAAAGAGCAGAACATTTTATTCTTATTTTTGTGACTACATTAGAATATAAACTTTGATGTCAAGATTTGTTTCCTCAAACATGCATCATGAAAAGCAGCAGTAGCTAGCACAGGTCATGTGATTTAGTATTGAAACCCTCCGCAGTAGAAGTTGGACCTGCTGCCACTGATCAGGTGTTACTTCAGCTCTGCTCACTGACTCCATGTCTCTGCTACAGTTCAATCTCTCAGCTCGGGAAGATTCGCCTCCTGGACGTGGGGAGCTGCTTCAACCCGTTCTTGAAGTTTGATGAGTTTCTAACAGTTGGGATTGACATAGTGCCTGCAGTGGAGGTGTGTGCAACTCTTCGCTGCGTTCACTGTTTTTTGTTACGATGTGTTTTTATATTCCTCTGTGTGTGATTATGTTTCATGAGGTTTTTCTGCCAGGGTGCGAGGTGTTTGCATTACAAAGCACAGCCTGCAGAAATGACTCATGCAGCAGGAGTTGTCAGTGTTGTGGTTGCAGAGTCTTTATGAACTAGTTCAACAGAAAGTAGAACAAACAGACCCTGCATCCTGCAGCTCGTGAAACTCAACGTCATGATGATGGTCATTTTAAATCATGCTTTATGCTGATTTCTTCACTTTTCAGAGTGTGTACAAGTGTGACTTCCTGAACCTTCAGCTCCAGCAGCCTCTCCAGCTGGCGGGCGATGCGGTTGAGGCCTTCCTCCGACAGCTCCACAACCCCATCGACGCTCTGCCTGCTCAGCTGTTCCATGTGGCGGTCTTCTCGCTGCTCCTGTCTTACTTCCCCTCACCATACCAACGCTGGATCTGCTGCAAAAAGGCCCACGAGCTGCTGGAGCTGCACGGCCTGCTGCTCATCATCACACCCGACTCGTCCCACCAGAACCGCCATGCCCTCATGATGCGCAGCTGGCGAGTGGCGGTGGAGTCACTTGGCTTCAAGCGCTTCAAATACGTCAAATATTCCCACATGCATCTCATCGCCTTTCGTAAAGTGTCTCTGGCCACCACCAGCGATCTGGTGTCACGCAACTACCCGGAGATGCTTTACATTCCTCAGGACTTCAACTCCAACGAGGAGGAGGATTGCGCCGACATGCCGGCTCAGGTGCGCTCTGAGTTTGAGGACGAGCAGCTGGCCTGGGGCTTCACGGAGCTGCCGGACACACCGTATGACTCGGATTCAGGCGAGAGCCAGGGCAGCTCCGTCCCTGGCTTTCATGAGCTGGAGGATCTCATCCTGCTTCAGAGCTAAATCAGAACCAGCACCCATCCCTGATCTTGGCTCTTTCCCTTCTTCTGCTGCTGCGCTGCCAAATTAAAAACCTTCTGCTTTCTTCTCCTGCTCTCCCATTTCTTCTAAAAAAATGCAGTTTGCACAGTGTGAAAGAGAGTTTACAGATTATTTTCTCATATTCACACTCCTTTCAGATCTCTCACTCACACACTCTCTCTCTCACACACACACTCACACACACTAAGATGGATCTATTTTGATAAATAGCTAAGTTTTTTAAAAGTTGGAAATTGAATGCCCTTAAGATATCTAAACATCCTTCAATTTTTCTTCCCCCCCCCCCCCCCCCCCCCCACTCAGCTTTTAATTACAACTGAGCTTGTTTACATCCTGTGCTCTGTCTCTGAATAAGCTAGCATCGCAGGCTAAAGCCAAAAACAGCGTGTCAGAAATGTGGTTGCACTGGAGAGACTGGGGAGGAATGAGCGGACTGGTACGCTTGCTTCTGTCACCGTCATGCAGCTAGACTCTGAAAACTCTTCATGCGCATTTAGTTTTTCAAGAATTAAAGAAAAGAAACCATATTTTCAAATAAATATATTCTTAATGGAACATTGGTGTTGTCCAGTGTAAAGTGTGGCAATACCATTTTTAACTTCTGAATGATTTTTGTGTCTTCTACCAGAAAGTAGTATTTGTAGCATTTAGTCAGTCGATTTGTAGAAGTGTTAAATGTGTGGAAATGTAAATGTTTACTTGTAGTTTAGTAGGTACGAGTGTAAAGTATGTATTAAACTCTTTTCCTCTCATCATTAACATGTCGAGCACTTTTGCTAAATTTTTCTTTTCTTTTTTGTTTTTGAGAAGAGAAATTCTTAAAATGTCAAGTTAGTATCTTTTAACAGATATTAAACTTTAATGTGAATATAAAGAATCATAAATGATCCAAATCTGAATCCCCATCACAAGTGAGGAGATTGTATGGAAGCACAGAGCTGCCACACACCCAAAATAAAATTAGAGCCATGTGACTTTACAACGTGAAAACTTTTTTGTTCTAACAATATAATTTTCACATTTGAACAATATTATTGTACATGTCTATGTATATACAATATCTATATTGTAATAATGTGAAAATAAGATTGAAATCATAACACAATATTGCTATAATCATATTTTGCGTGGGTGGCAGCACTAGGCTTCCGTAATTGCACTTATTTGCAGAGTTTTGTTCTATTGATGCTCAGCACCAGGTTGTTTCAGAATGTGAGGTAAAAAGTTAGACACTACCAGGTGAGATGTAGGTGAGTATTGTTGGGTTTATGAATGTTTTCTCTTTTTCTTCATCAGTGGCACTTGAGGAGGATTGATCCCAATGAGTGTCACATAAATTTAGCGGTTTTCCCAGTAATCCCAGTACAGTGATGAGGTGCCTTGGAAGCTCCTGTTTTTTGTTTTTTTTTCTTTGTTTTGTTTTTTTCTGCCTCTGGAGAAATTTAAATCAGATGTGACACTTCTTCAGCCAAACTGCACATAAACCTTCTGGTTCACGTTTATCATTTTAAGGGAACTGGAAATGTTTTTTTCTGTTTCGGTACATTGAAGCGTTTTGTTTCTATTTTCATATCATTTTGAGATACAGAGAAGTAAAAACAGTCAGAAAATACATGGTTAGTAGAGTAATGTCTTCCAATTCAGCTATCTTTACCCATTTACATAGTTGATTCTATTTTCAATACTGCAGAACAACGTGTGCTTACAGAATGGTTGTATTTCTCTTTTATAAATGAATAAATATAAAATATGCTTTGTGTGTTTATTTTTGGACATTCTAAGAATTTTAGTACTGTTTTGACTCATACAAATAGTATGGGAAGGTTTTAGTATTTCTGAGATTTTAGTACTTGACTGGAATCCCAAGGTGCTTGCTTTAAGGGAAGTAACATTACAAGTAACAGATTTAACAATAATTATTGGGTGTTAGTCCTTAGCAAATTCTAGATTTAATCCAAAACCATTTAAAGCCATACTATGCAACTTTTTCATATTTTTAAATAATTTCTTGAGCCATATGTGCTAAAATGACCATTTACAGGGTTAATGAAATGTCTCTCAGACCCCTGCTGCCATCCTTGGCCAGAATATTGCACTTGCAACTTCAGAGTGCCAGTCCGGCCTCTGTTCGGCTCAGAAAAAAGGAGCTGTCATACTTGGCGCTACAGTCTGCTTCCAGCATGTTTCCTGCATGTTTCAGATCATGAACACAGCTGATTTGTTTGATTTAGTGATGAACTGCTCCTGTAGACACAAATGAAGGCTGAGGAGACATTTCAGCAGTTAGATTAAAGCAGTGGTTCTCAATTAGTGGAGCTTGGAGCTTCCCTGACGGAGAATACAAAACATGCCACACTCCCTGCTCTGGGATAGCCTGGCAACATAATCATCAAACCCCCCTATTTTGCCAACGAAGGACCCACGCGCACGCATCTTCCCGTGGGGAGGGGAGCGTGAAAATTTAGGGGGGTCTTGACAAAAAGTTGTTGAGAACCACCGGATTATGGTGTTAAAAAGATGAACGCACAGCAAGGAGATAATTTTCACTTTTGGTTCTACTAAACGGACACTAGGGGGTGCTAAAAGCAAGCCAAACCTGCCTAGTAGCCCTTTAATTTACAAAGTGAACAATTTTATGCTTTTATTTGTTGGCCCAGATCTTGGTTGAAATTATTACTGAATATTTATAAAATCTTTAAAATAATTGAATACCTTTGTTATCTAATACAATTATCACTTTTATACATGAATATATTTCAAATAGCTACAAAGGTTCAGAACAGCTAAAATACCAGAAATGAAATAATGTTAAAACAGCAAAAGATTATTGATCAAATCATTTTCATGGTATGCTGTTTCCATATTATTACATTATATATGTATTCAAGTTCAAACAAAAACATTCATACCACTAGATATTGCAGTAATACATATAGCTTACTGCTCATGTGTTTTTAACTGTACTTTATTACTTTTCATCTTTTTCTAAGTGTTTGGGCTGCTGTAACGAGTGAATTTCCCCACTGTGGGATTAATTATATATATATATATATATATATATATATATATATATATATATATATATATATATATATATATATATAATTTATTTAAGCATGATAATGTTTAGGATTAGAATCTGAATAAATTGTCACTAGGGTGCAGCAGAATTAGCAGTGTTGTCTTACAGAAACCACAGAATATATATATACATATATATATATATAATTTGTAAAAGTTCCTATTTTATTTACATTTTTGACTGTGGTAATTTACCAACATGAAAAATAAAGCTTTTCTTCTGTCGGCAGATATTAGAAAATGGTTTCAGTGTTTAACTGTTAAAATGAGATTATCTTCCACATTCGTCCTTGTCAGGATCAAAAGTGAAATCAAAAGTTTGACTGTTTTGAACGCATCAACACCTTTTTGACCCTCTGCATTTACCGTACTTGAAGCTCAGTCATGGAGGTTGTCATCTGACTGAAGTTTTGATGAAACAAACTTTTTTAAACGAATATGCTTATTGGACCGTTGACAGCTGGGATCCCGACGACATTAATGGACATAAGATAAAAGAAAAAAGCGACAGTGAGATGTAATTCGTTGTGATTTGACGTATTTGCGTTAGCTAGGCTAGCTTCCTTCTCTAAGTTTGCCAGTTGGAGAGCAGTTTGAGTGCCGTGGGACTTTAGATGTCGTAGCGGAGTAAAACTCGTCAAAAAGTCGGTGTATGGATTTTCAAACCTCGGTGGCTCGTATCAAAATGTGTCGATTTCTCCGGTACTGTGTCAGCCACTGTCTCCACGCAGCGATGACCCGGCTGGAGGAGGTTAACGGGGAGGTGAGCGTGTGGTCGTCGCTGCGGTGGCTCGGCTACCTGTCCGGGCTAAACCTGCTCGTAGCCATCTGTTTGGGTCTGTATGCGCGGTGGGAGGGAACAGCAGAGTCCGCTCTCCTTGTTACATTTATTCTGGCCCTGGTCGTTTTGGTAATAGCTATTGTCCTGTACTATTACTTCAACATGGAGCGGGTCAGCCTCATCCTGCTCCACCTGTGGTACGGCTTCCTGTTGGGTCTGCTTTGTTTTGTCAACCCGGCCGCCTTGGAGGGAGACGTGAAGGAGCGGGCGGCCAACTACCTGCTGCTAGCCAGCCTCGCCCTGAGGACGCTGTGGGCGCTGCTGGAGCGGATGCTGGGATGCACCCGGTACCGTCCCGCCTTCCTCACCTCGGCGGAGCGCTCGGAGCTGGTGGGCTTCGCCGCAGCCAGCACGGTATTACAGAGCCAGCAGTCCGCCAGCGTGGCGGTGCTGGTTATGGCTCTGGCCGTGGTTATACTCACCCTCAGGATGAAGGTCTTCCTGGCTGTAATCAGCTTCTTCTGCTTCGTAGTCATCACCGGGGATCCGTTCATCAAGTCTCTGAACATCTCCACCAACCCGTTCGCCCTCTCCTGCTTCTTCAGCCAGCTCATCTGCGACCCTCTGATGGATTTTTACTTCAGCGGTCTGTCTGTCACCGAGCGCTGGAAGTCTCTGCTGGTGTCCCGGGCTCTGTGGCGTCGGCTGTCCCTGCTGCCTCTGCTGCTGGTCGAGGTGGGCTTCATCATCCTGGCGGCTCGGAGACTCTCGGACTCGGACTCAGGGTACCTGGTGATTCCGGGCTTTGTGGTGTGCCTGCTCTTTTGGGCCATTTGCCACATGGTGTTTGTTATCACCGTGTGGGGCTTTCACACCAAACTCAGTGACTGCCAGAGGCTGTGCCTGTCCCAGGGACCAGAGGACACCAGCTTGGACAAAGTTATGGCTTCCAAGGGCATGAGACACTTTTGTCTCATCTCTGAGCGCCTAGTGTTCTTTGCTCTGGTGTCATCTGTTGCTGTTGCTGCTCTTTGCTGGCAGGTGAGTCACATCAGAGCAGCTTTCCCGTCACACTTGCATGTTTCAGATCAGCAAACACATTTCAGATAGATAACATGCAGTTGTTAAACGATGTCATTTATCAATAATCTGTGTAGTAACACGACTTAAGAGGAACCTTCTGTCCCGTCACATCTGGAGTAACACAAAACATCACACCAACAGCCCAACATGGTCGTGGTAGTGTGATGGTCTGGAGCTGCTTCAGCACTTGGACCACTTGCTGTAACTGAGTGAACCGTGACTTTTCTCCACCCAAAAAACCCTGATGGAGAATGTCTGACCTTTAACCTTAGGCAGGTTACCTCTGTCTGATTACTGAGATCTGTTTTCTGATCTGAACAGAGCTAATGGCTTCAGCGTGAATACCATTGACAGCCCTACATAGAGGTGCAGCATTGTGCAAATCTCATAGTTTTTCATACTTTGCTTTTGAGGGTTTCTTGTAATTTATCAAAAGGGTCTTCATCAGCCATTCTCCAGGCCTGAAGACCTTAAAAATGGTCTTTTTACTATACCTGAATGATTAAAACAGATCACTTAACTAGCTTAAAAACAAATGTAAAAATCAGTGTTCTTTGACGTTTGTTGCCTATGTTTATGTTTTTGTCTGTACATCAGTCCTTTTTTGCGTAGCCTCTTGAGGACTCTTGTGACTTGCCTCTGCAGGCCTCCAGCAGTATCTTCATGGGTACGTTTCTGCTCATCCTGCCCCTGGAGTGTCTCTTCCATGGACTCTTCTACGAGCTCGGGAAAAGTCTGGGAGGAACCTGTGTGGGCTATGCAGTGGTTATCCCCACCAACTTCTGCAGGTGTTGCTATAAACAAAGCACCTTAAAATAAATGATGAATGCCATTGTTTGGGTTTGACCTAAAGCTGGTGTCATTCCTGTCTTTCCTGTTCCAGTCCTGACGGACAGCCCGTGCTGCTACCTCCAGGCCAGGTGTATGAACTAAACCGACGCTCTACAGGGATGTTGAGCAACATTCAGCGTTTCTTTGCCTGTCACCTGATTGAAAACTTTGGTTGTGACTATTCTACAAGCGGGGTGACCCTAGAAACTCTACAGGCCAAGATCAAATCCTTCTTGGAGCTCCGCACGACAGATGGGCCTCGTCATGACACATACGTGATCTTCTACAGCGGTCACACACACCGCTCTGGAGAGTGGGCTTTGGCAGGTGGGAACAAGATACTAAAGGGATGTTTGAGTCATTTTAAAGCTTGTTTCCTTGGAACAGTTATGAACTAATACTGTCTTAGCTGTTATAGGTGGATTCCTGAATGGTCGCTGGAGAAAAGGTGTTATTATGTTCTGCTACCACCTTAAAACTGCTTTGATGTGCAGAAAGTTATAGTTCATGTGAATGTGGTTTAGGGTTAGCGTTGCTGAGACTAGTCGTAGGCTTGTCAGCTCTGTCAGACATATGTCAACCTTTAAGCAGAAATCTGGAGTTTTTTGTCAGATTTCACCATCTAGAGGTGGAAAACTATATGTTACCTTAAGCTCCTCTCCCTACCTCCATGATTACTACTGGAAGCAACGCCTCTTGTTAGGGAACGCACATCTGTAGCCGGTCAGCAGAGCTAAAACACATTGTTTTGCAATTATCTCATTATGTTAATTCATATATATATATATATATAGATATATTTATTTAGATATATACAGTGGGGAAAATAAGTATTTGACACATCAGCATTTTTATCAGTATGGGTTTTTCTAAGTAGTCTATTGATAAAAAAATTCCACCAGATGTCAATATCAACTCAAGTATTTAATTCATGCAAAAACATCTAAAAATTTAAATCCATAAATTGAGTTATGTGTAATAAAGTGGAAAGATACAGGGAAAAAGGATTAAACACATGAAGATAACAAGGTGCAAAATGGCATCGAAAGCCAGGAGATCACCTGAAATCTGTCAGTATTTAGAGAGAAGCCCCGCCCCCTATCAGTACTAATTGATATCAGCTGCTTTAGTTCTAATTGATGGCCTATAAAGGCTTCTCATTACCCAGGAGGCACACAAGAAAGACATATTCTTATGTAATCTTATCATTAAAAAACATTCAGATGGGAATGGTTATGGGCACATTTGCAGAATACTGAATGTTCCTGTGAGCACTGTGGGGGGTCATTATTTGGAAATGAAAAGAGCATCAGTTCACCATAAACCGGCCACGATCAGGTGCTGCAGGTAAGATTCCTGTCTGAGGAGTCCAAAGAATAATCAGGAGAGTTCTCCCAGAGCCAAAAAACCATTCAGGCAGAACTTCAGGAAGACGTTGCATCAGCAGGAACTGTTGTTTCAAAGGAAACTATAAACAGTGCACTGAACTGATATGGCATCCATGCACACTCACCACACAAGACTCCATTGCTGAACTAAAAGCATGTTGAGGCTCAGTTAAAGTTTGTGAAACAGCATTTGGAGAAGCCTGTGGATCACTGAGAGACTATAGTATGGTCAGATGAAAGCAAAATGTAACCTTTTGGCTGTCATTCTACACACCATGTTTGGAGAAGAAATGGCACTGCCCACCACCTCAAGATCACCATAGCAACAGTTAAGTTTGGGGGTGGAAGCATCACGGTGTGGGGCTACTTTTCACCAAGGGGTACTGACAGACTTCATATGATTGAAGGCATGATGAATGGAGACATGTACCGGGACATTCTGGATAAATATCTGCTGCCATCTACCAGAAAGCTGAAAATGAAAAGAGGATGGACATTTCAGCAAGAAGATGATCCCAAACACAAGGCCAAGAAAAACAATGAGCTGGTTTCAGAGAAAGAAAATCAAGTTGCTTGAATGGCCCAGTTAATCACCTGACCTACATCCCATAGAACATCTATGGAGAGAACTGAAGATCAAAGTTCATAAAGGAGGCCCAAGGAACCTTCAAGATTTAAAGAGTGTTTGTGTGGAAGAATGGACCAGAATCACTTCTGAGAAATGAGGACTGGTCTCTCCATACGAGAGGCGTCTAGAAGCTGGAATCACCAACAAAGACTTTTCTACAAAGTCTTAGTGTGTTCAGTACTTATTCCCTGTGTCATTTCACTTTATCTATTATGACTCAACTTGTTTACTTAAATGTTCTGATGGCTGTGTATGAATGAAAATTATGTCGAGAGAGGAAGAGATGAGAAATGATCATTATTGGCATTTCTGAACTACTTTTAAAATAAAAAGCTAAATTAGTGTTTTTAGAAAAAACAACATGAGAAAGTTCTGATATTTTGACATAAGGCATCAGGGAAAAGGTTTAACTTTGGTCCCCCTGAGACCCTGTACACGAGTTGTTGGGTATTCCACAAAACAAAGGCCCAATCCCAATACTCGCACTGGGCCCTACGCCCTTCTGTGAAGTGCACTTAGAGGAGGTGCACATTAGGTTTCGAGTGCGTAGTACACAAGTGTGCACATTGGGACAGGGATCGACCGTGACGCATGCTGGGATGCCGGTCGCTGTTTGTGTTACTTTTTTAAAAAAAACCTTTATTAACAACTTTCAAACAAACAAAAGTTACATTCATTACTGTCCACATTAAATCTTAGTCTAAAACATTTAGAGCATGAATAAATTCATTAATCATCTAAAAATGTATTTTTCATTTGAAAATACGTGTTTTCAGAAAAAGCACTTGAGTCATTGCTCCGCCTTCTTCTCAAACTTCCCACTCAGCAATGGATTGTGGGTAATACCCTTGCCCAAAGTCCACATCGATGCAGACTTGGGCGAAGTGCAGATTAAGGGTGCAAAAGGGGCGTGGTCACCTTCCGCACTTGTGAATCGGGACACCCTACGCACTCGCACCCCTGGCCGGGAAGGCGCAATTGAAGGGCACAAGGGTGGAAGTGCGAGTATTGGGATTGGGCCAAAGATATTTTTCTACAGTTTGGCCCGTCGCCCACACAAAAGTGAAGATAAATGGCAGTTCTTTCAACAATTTTGACCTAAAGGGAGATTTGCGAATTCTACATTGCAAGCATTTGCTTCTAGACGTAAATACCTGGGGTTTTAGGTTCTGCAATGTCTCTCTATCACATGTGTGACACGTGTGTTTACAGTCACTCACTTGCTTTTACGAGCTCAGTAAACGCTCTACGTAGAACACCACAGGTGAAGGACAACAGTTAAGGCCTGCTATCTAGTTATTCTACAAACAAGGAATGTTTTTTGGGAAAGATGTAGACAATCTGGGGAACTACTGCCACCTCCAGGCTTGGTATGCCTGTAAATGTCACAACGCACTGGATTTTTATTGCTGATAACGAGGTGGTGTGGACCCAAGTGTTTCCTAGACGTGTGGGGGAGGGTATTCAGTTTTACACAAACCCGGCTGAAACTGAACTTTAAACCTCTGCTGTAAACTCTTATTTCTCCAAACTGAGGCCATTCAGGGGGCTATATTTAAAGGGTAAGACGGTAATTATAACCACATAGAAACACTAAATCTTTTTTTTTTAAATGCAGTTTGCTTTCTGTCAGCTGGAGATATTTCTTTGTAAATAAAATGTTAACTTTTAATTAACACTCAGCTGTTTTGTGTCCGTTAGGTGGAGATGTGCTTCGCCTGGAGCAGCTCTTGGAGTGGTGGCGGGAGAAGAACGGCAGTTTCTGTTCCCGTCTCATCTTGGTTCTTGACTGTGACAACTCCTTACCCTGGGTGAGGGAGGTGAGGAGGGTGGAGGGTCCGTACGTCGCTGTGCAGGGAGCAACACTGGCCAGGGGGGGCAGCGTGGAGCTGGAGGACGCCCCGCAGCTCGGAGACTTCACCTCTCAGTGGGTGGAGTACAACTGCAACCCCAACAGCACCATCCGGTGGCTGGAGAGGGATAGGGCGGTTTCTGCCACCTACGGGATCTCCAAGCACTGGAGCGACTACACGCTGCATCTGCCAACAGGAAGTGATGTCACCAATCACTGGAGCATGTATTTCCCTCGGATCACCTACCCAGTGGTCCAGCTGGCTCTGTGGTGCGGAGGCTTGAACTTAATGTGGCTCTGCAGCTCCTGTCTGCAGTATCTGAGGAGAGTCAAGCTGAACTGGTTCCCACCGTCCATACTGGACACAGAGCATGGCTTCAAACTGGTCAGATCATAGAGATCTGAGCAGAGGCTGCTTCTAGTTCAGACTACGAATCATTTTCTAAACTATTTTTTTAGGCAGCTGCTGGGTTCTAAACGTGTCACCAACCAGCATCCAGTTGTTACTGAATGGGTTTGTTTTTTTAAAAAGTCTTTTTAACGCCAGTTTTTATATTCGTTCTAGTTTGGTTGATGTGAGATTAAAACCAGTCGTCACTCCAGATACAGGAAGAGGCCCGGCACACTGTTTTGCACATTTTTAACTTTCTACTCGATTAGACCTGATTCCACCTTTAAACATTCACCTGGTGCCTTAAATATGAAACTCAGCTGGTCTTTTATTCTGAAACCAAAGTGGCTGTAATCAAATATGTCCAGCCTCTTATTTATCTGCTTGTGTGAAGTAACTATTTGTGGCTTAAGACGCGCTGAAATGTGCTGCTGTGGAGGTTTTCTGAAGGGGGGGGGTAGTTGTGTCTCCATGAACCTCAGGACCAGCTCTTCAGGTGATGCACGTTTATCATAGTCAGTTTAACGTGTTGGAAGGAGAGTGGAAGTGAATTTCTCTATGCAATAAAAGAAAAGTGGAGCTTTGGTTTTTGTTTCTTGAGTTTTTGAGACGTGTAAAAATGTTGGTGCCCTTCAGGTAAGGAAAGAAAACCATAATGGTCACTGAAATAATACAATCCAGTGAAACTGTCGGACTTTCAACAGAATTATAATAAACAAGCAGCTGAAACCAGCCTGGGCAGAGCTTACCCTTCATCCTGGTGGAGGCCCCATGATGACCTGGGTCTGTGACTGAAACAAAGCGTTCTGACACCGGGCAGCATTTTTCAGGATGACCTGATTTAAGACACCCTGAGTCAGATTCACAAGATGTTTTATTAATTCTTTGCTTCATTTTTCATTCGTGAACATGGAGCTGATGGGATTCATCTAAAAGCTCCAGTTTAATCTAATCCAGAAGACCAGATTAAGGATCCATCAGTTCCACCCAGGCTGGTTTCAGTGCTTAAACACTATAACCAACCTTTTGAACTCAAATTCCAAAATCATAATGCTATTTTTCTAAAACCACATTTTAGGGTATTTTGTCATTGTGTGGACCAGCCAAATGTCCACACACTACAGAACCATCCATCCATTTTCTCCTGCTTATCCGGAGTCAGGTCGTGGGGGCAGCAGCCTAAGCAGGGAGGCCCAGACCTCCCTCTCCCCAGCCACTTGGGCCAGCTCCTCTGGGGGAATCCCAAGGCGTTCCCTGGCCAGTTGAGAAACATAGTCCCTCCAGCGTGTCCTGGGTCTTCCTTTAGGTCTCCTCCCGGTTGGACGTGCCTGGAAAACCTCACCAGGGAGGTGTCCAGGAGGCATCCTAACCAGATGCCCGAGCCACCTCAACTGGCTCCTCTTGATGTGGAGGAGTAGTGAATCTACTCCGAGCCCCTCCCAGATGACCGAGCTTCTCACACTATCTTTAAGGGAGAGCCCAGACACGTTGCGAAGAAAACTCATTTCAGCTGCTTGTATCCATGATCTTGTTCTTTTGGTCACTACCCAAAGCTCGTGACCATAGGTGTTCGACGATCGGACGGACCCTCCTCTCCAGAACCCCTGAATAGACCTTACCAGGGAGGCTCAGGAGTGAGATCCCCCTGTAGTTGGAACACACCCTACGGTCCCCTTTTTAAATAGGGGGACCCCCAACCCTGGTCTGCCAGTCCAGTGGAACTGCCCCCGATGTCCACGCGATATTGCAGAGCCGCGTCAACCAACACAGCCCCACAACATCCAGAGCCTTAAGGAAATCCGGGCGGATCTCATCCACCCCCGGAGCCTTTCCACTGAGGAGTTTTTTGACCACCTCAGTGACCTCGGCTCCAGAGATTGGAGAGCCCAACCCAAAGTCCCCAGACTCTGCTTCCTCACTGGAAGACGTGCCGGTGAGATTGAGGAGGTCTTCGAAGTACTCGGCCCACCGATCCACAATGTTCCCGAGTCGAGGTCAGCAGCACACGCAGAAGATGTAGCTGGATTCAGCTGTCTACTCCTGAAGCCGAAATCCAGAGTTTTTTTCTGCGATGACACCTTTCTTCTTCTGTGATTCCAGCTGGAAGCAACGCTTAATGAACGCACACCTTTGACTGGGCAACAGATGAGAAGCAACATGTCTTTGAGGAGCCAAAAATAAGTTGAGTTTTTACCAAACCTACTAAAATCAGGTAGCCTAGCAAGTCATACTATTCATGTGAATCTATGGTCTGGTCACGAGTCACGATCCATAGACAGGGCTCAGTCGTGGGGCGGGATCTACGGTTGTCTTTCAAACTGTCTCTGCATGCTATTGGACAACAAACATGACGTACTCTGCTACAGATGTCAGTCAATGGTGCAGTCCACCATACACCGCTGAAGAAGACACAAATGCATCCTTTTTCTTTTTCTACCTGCTCGTGACTCATAGAAAAGCCCAAATCTACATACTTCAAAGTTGATACCAAAGCCATTTAAAACAAACCGCTGGAATCGAGCCAAACCGATAGAGCGCTGTGATTGGCAAGACACAAAACTGCTGAGGCTCCTATGGCTAGACCGACCTGCAGAGCAAAATCCTTTTGCTACGGTCTGTCTAGATTTCTAGGCTAAAAATCAGGGTCATTTCTATTCCTTAAAATGTAAGAAAGAAAAAAATGAATCAAAGTTGGATGTACTGAAGCTTTTCTGTTGGATTATAGTAGTTATTTTGTACAAAATCTCTTCTGTTGTTTTCCATAACTTTCTTTCAGAAATCCATCTTCTGCACCCAGGAGACCTGAAGCCATGATGATATCATTTTTTTAAAAAGTCAGTTATCATTAATAAATAACAGCTCCTCGTGTTTACCAGCCTGAGTTTCGTTCTTGTAGGATTTCAGTTCAACCTGTGTTCTTTGTCTCAAACCACAGCTTGCTCACATCTACACAGAATAAAGATAATTACACAAAGCATAATCCATTTTTCAAAAACCAGCCAGAGCAGAGACAGAAGTTCTGTCCTGTGCTTTTAATACAGAATATAAATGTGTAGATAAAGAAATCTTATTTGCCTCTGGAGTCACCTGCTGCCTGAAAGGGAGAACTACCGACCACGTACTCACTCTCACTACTTCGGTATTAAAGGTTCAGGGTTTTAGCCCAAGGATCAAGTCTCAGAACAGATTTGCCAGCAGCCATGTTTGCTCTATACCTCTGTCCTGAGATACAAGTCAGCATAAAGAAAAGGCCCATGTAAAAATCCCAAAGTGCCAGAGAACAAAAGATGCAACTGAACTCAGGTTTTCTGTTGCTTTTATTGAAAACATTATAAAATGCAGCAGCAGCAGCACGTTGCTGTTCTCTGACCTTTCACATCGACACAAACTAGGCTGAAAATGACATTTACACCAGGTGACAGCACAGAGCTGAACTAGGATCTACCGCCCCCTGGTGGCTGGGAGAGAAACACAGAAACACTCCTGATTTATGACTAAAACTTCTAGTTGTTTTTAAATCATCTCCAAAGTTTCAGAACTTTTAACAAATTCAGGAGGCAAAACCAGCGTCTGATACAGCAGGATTCACATGAGGAGGTAGAAACCAGAAAGTAACGTGAAAGTTGGCTAAAACCTTCAGGCTGTTCTGATTATTTTAACCAGAATTACTGACATGACTTAGCAAAGAAACCAAGTCTACAGCAGGAGCGTCAGCGGGACTCGAGTCAACACTAAAGATGCTGTTTGGTTCTGATCATTAAGCTAATTTCCTTCTAAAGTCTCTAGTTTTATTATTTTATCCCATAAGTGATTAATATACTAATTACTTTAAATAATAATTTCCAGGAAACGGGCTTTTGTTTTTCTGACAGTCCCAAACCAAACATGTCCACATAATCCCCCCCCAGACACATAAAAGCTAAATATTCCAACAAAAGACACAAACATTTGGCTTTTTTTATTATTTGAAAAAGAAAATCTGCTCTTAATAAAATAATCAACCGACAGACTAATGATTGGAGCTCAGCATTCAGAACCTTACAAACAAGTGAAATAAAAGCAAGAACTGAAGCGTTCTCGTGAAACCTTTTGTAACAGCTTCCGTTATTGTTGTGCTAGCTAAAACCGCTAGTTCTCCGCATACAGTCTCCAACACTGAAATCAGAATCATCTCCATGCGTTTTTAGCATAATGACGCTGTCAGCGTGATTGTCGAGGATGCGTCGCAGGTTTCCCAGGACCTGATGTCACTAAATGAGCAGAACCCGGTGTTTAAAATCGTTTAACTAAAGAAAAACAACTAAACTTCCCCTTCTGTGAAAATTCATCATTTCCTTGAGGATTGTTAAATGTAGAACAAAGCCCAGGAGGACAGCACACACTCAGCATGGACCCTGGAGCTTCAGATTTCCCAGAATTCAACACTAAACTGTAACTAAAACGCTTTAACCACCTCCCACGTGTAAACAATGCTTAGTGTACCTGGAATGCCAGAGCGATAAAAACTCTAAATGTGATGCTTTTATTCTGAAGGTTGCATAGCAGTGGACTAAAGACTGACTCCTGCTAGAAAAACTCTCCCTCTCCTCACCTGCAACACAAACAAGCACCTTTATAGAGGTGGAAGCTGCTGCTACCCCCCCCCCCCATTTATTACAAATAAATAATCAAACAAACAAGAGGGGCTGATTTTTGCTCAGGAGTGTAACATCTATAACCCTTTTTTACTGTTTAGCTTCATAAAAAAGACAGAGGTAAGTCCTTGTAGTGTGGTGTAAAAACAAGTACACCCAATAAAACCTGCCTCAGTTAGGTGACTGCTCTTAGGCACAGGGAGAGTCTCCAGCACATGAGTGTCCATCTACGTCGTTTCCCATCAGATCTCGTCCCTCTTCCCCTTCCCCTCAGGACTTCCTTTGACGCAGCATCTCGGAGCTGCCGTTCAGTTTGCTCCGACCGGATGGAGGGGCCGTGCTGCCGTTGCCTAGTGGGCGGTCCCAGTCGGCGGGCGCCTCCTGTTTGCGCCGACGGGTCTCCTTGTATCGGAGTGTGATGTCACTGTGGGAAGATGGGAGGAAAGATGTCACCGTTGGGAACAATTCTTTTATTCTTCCACTGAGTTTTATTGCTCAATGTGTTTCTCTCTGAAAAAACAAAACAAAAGGTAAATAACTTTGTTCTGCTTTGTATAAAAAACAGTTTTGGGGACATTTGATGAAAAACTCCTAACCAAGGTATTGGGTTTCTGTCTAATGATAAATAGTGTATAAGAGCAGCACAAACACCTATCACCTCACTCATCCCAGCCTGCGGAGCAGCAGTGCATTATGGGAAATACTACATGACACCAGCAGGGTCAAACAGCACCTCTGATATTAGCAGCTCAGAGGAGTCTTTCTGTAGGAACAGCTTTCAGTTCATAAAAAGGAACGATTATAAAAACAGGTACATGGCTTTAAAGTGACGGGGTGTATTTTCCCTGGCGATAGGGGGCAGTACATACCTAAATCACTGCAAGCAAGCTGTATTTTTGTGTTCGAGTAAGACCTTACCAACGGATGGCCATTAGGGTCAAAAATCAGATCGTTCAACCTCTAGCACGTCAGACTCCCTTTCATCACTGACAACGAGCGAAGAGGTAAATGTGTAAAACAATGTTTATGAATGATGAATATTTTTTTGTTACCATTTGTTACAAATCAGTAAATGCATTTTGTCCTCATGGTCTCCTGTAGAAGGAAACATGGCGTCTAATATGGAGTCCCCAGAGACTTAGACCCAATCCCAATACTCATACTTCCACCTTTGCACCCTTCAATTGTGCGATCCCGTCCAGGGGTGCAAGTGTGTAGGGTGTCCCAATCCTCAAGTGCGGAAGTTGACCACGCCCCTTTTACACCCTTGATCCGCATTTTGCCCAAGTCCACATCGACACGGACTTGGGCAAAGGGTGTTAATGTAAATTTTGTCAAACAATTGTTTGTTTGTTTGAAAGTTGTTGTTAAAGATTTTTTAAAAAGTAGCACAAACAGCGACCGGCATGCATCGTGGTCGATGACGCAAAGCTCCCTGTCCCAATTCGGCAATTATTTGCACACTTGTGTACTACACACTCGAAGCACTTCCTCCAAGTGCACTTCGCTGAAGACCATAGGGCGCAGTGCAGGTATTGAGATTGGGCCTTAGACCCGCTCCCATGTATTTTAGACCCAATTTTTATGGTTATATGTTACGAAGCCGCCAATATTTTTCAACAACTGGGCATCATTTAATTAATTTTCAACAACATTTTGATGAATATTTCCAGAGATTAACGGTAAAAACTACACATTGTCTCTTTAGGTAAGAAAAATGTCTGATAGACAAGGTGCTGCTGAAAAGGAGGAGCATGTTTTAAACCAACACTAAAGAGTTTTTAACCCTTTCAAACTGGTTTCAGTGGTTCCTGAGTCAGAAACTTAACCTACTTCCCATTGGACAGCTCTCTGCTGACCAGAAACTGCAGCAAGCAGTGGTTCAGGTAGGAACACTGGTTGGACGTCTCTACCTGCTTTAGGGCAACAGCTGCTGACTGAGCAGGCAGCTCATATAAAAGCTAACAGCTTTTTCAGTTCACTGACCATCAATAAAAAATACAAAAAATAAGGAGAGCAAAAAAAGATGGAGCCTGGAAGGAAAAGTAAGAGAGTCATGGAGCTAAAACCAGAGTGAACATCTGCGCGGCCTACACTCATCTGAAGAAGGCTGGACTGATGGTGACCTGGATTTGTTGTTGCTGGACTTGTAAGTAATAATATTTTTTTGTCCAAAAGTGTGAATATTTATACTTTGTGGCTTATTTAGTATCAGTTGGCTCATGTTAGCGTTAGCGCATGTTAGCGTTAGCGCATGTTAGCGTTAGCGCATGTTAGCGTTAGCTTCAGCAGGGGAGTTCACAAAGAGGAACTTCTGTCTTTTCTACAGGATCTCAAAAACCCACTGATGATGTGAGAGGGAAAAGAAAGATGGATTCCTGTAACTACTTCGCTAGATAAGGACATTACTGCAAAGGGGCGGAGAGGGAGGGAGGGAGAGAGGAAGGATAAGGCAGAAACAGAGGGCTTTACAGGAACACCACTCAGCAAAAAGATGAATTAAGAATAAATTAAGCCACATGAGTTTCTGAATCAAAATCAGAACAAACGCTACTCTCTTAGCCCCGCCCACTAAAACACCTCCAGCTCTCTTACCGAATGAAAAACCTCCACACGGTCCAGATCAGTATGAGGAAGATGCCCAGGAACCAGCACTGCATGACGAAGAAGGGGATTGGCAGCACGAGTGTGTTGGGGTCGTACTTGACCACGATGAGGAACTCGGTCACGGTTATTGCTGCCGCCAGCCACGCCTGCTGGCCCAGCTTCTTGTGGAACTTCCTGTTGGAAACACAAACATCAGCAAAGATGCTTTCACTGTAGTTTTTTGATGCAAGGACTTCCAGCTCTGCTGCTCACGGGTCATCCATGAAGTCGTAGATCTCCCTCATGGCCACGCCTCCCACGTTGACAAAAAAGACGAGGCGAAGCAGCACCAGGTAGTGTTCAGGAGGCATCCACAGCACAAACTTTAAGTAGAAGGTGTTTAGCTCAGCCAAGAGGAACTATCAGGGGAAGAGGAAACATACACAGAAAGTCAAGAGCCATGTAATGACATCAGCATCTGAGAGCTTCTAGAGACAATGTGTCAGGGCTTTACTAAAGTTTTCCTACCATGAAGATGATGCCCAATACGGCGAGCCAACGGCGAAGGTTTGACGCAGGTCTCCACTCAAACTTCACCCAGCTGTATGGAGTGAACTGGAATGCTATTCGCTTTATCTTCCCCCTGTGAGGCGAAGAGAAACGATCAATTAGAAATAGTTCATCTTTTGGGGTTGCTGCGTCATGTCCATGTGTCCTGCAGAAAAGGCTTACAACAGTGATGTGTCACAATGTAGACTCAAGCCTAATTAAGTTCCTGTAATTACTTTGTGTTACTTGTTTTTTTTTTATTTGCAGTCAACATGATTATTAAGGTCACCAAGAAAAATTAGGATCATTACTGAGTAATTTTCATGGCTTTTTCCACACGAAATGCTAGCTGTTACCATTCACTTACATTGTTTTTGCAAACTCGGAAGGTGTGAAAAAGGCCATTTCTTACCAGAAAAAAGTATTTATGTTGCTAATATTAGGATTTAACGGGGTTAAATACTGTCTGTGTTTACGTTAAACTCCAAACTCAACTCCGAAAAAAACAAAAACAAGGATGAGTCTCGGGAAACATCTATAAACATCTGCTAAAGTCCTTGACAGAAAACCGTGGTATTTAGTGGTGATTTTGTTTGATTTGACAAACTTTTAGCTCAAAACCACAGCAAGATGTTAAAGCAACAGTAGCGGCTCCTTGTTATGTTCTTGCTGTGTTTCTTTTCAATCTTGGCGTCGCTGAAACTGTCAGCAATTCTAGGTAAAAAAACATTGCTATGCTGTGTATTGAACAAGAAAAACCAATGGAAACAGTAGCTCCCACGGCGTCTACAGGTTTTAGCATGCCGTCTTCACGACTGTGATTGGTCAAATGGCGACATGTGACTGACACGGAACAACAAAGAATCCCCTTCTTTGTCTGATTGATTCTCATAAAAAGTGACTGAAACCTAACAGACACCACCCACCCCCCCCCCCCCCAAAAAAAGGGGAGCTCATTCTAAATGGTTGGTGCCATTACTGAGAAGGACCGGTCCCAATCAAATACGGTTCCTAGGATGTACCATTTAAAACAGATTCAACTGTATAACCCAGTAGTCGTACTTGTATGTAGGAATGTTCCAGAGGCCCTGCCACTGGTACGGCTTCATGGATAACCAGGCCAACGTCTTCATACCGCAGTAGATCCCCAAACCGTTGCAGACCAACACGTCCATGATCCACTGAAGGGAAACAACTGTTTTTATCAAAGTAAGATGATAAACCACGACCCACCTACATGAGGGTCAAAACAGAAATCTGACAGGACCGATTGAAAATGACAAACATCTCTCTGATTCGCCTTTGATTTATGTTGTTATTCTAACAGAAACCCAACTCCAAGTTCTACACACAGAACTAGAAGAGTTAGAAACAACACGCTCTGCTGCTACATTTGATCACAAATAATTAGAACTGTATGCAGATAACAGTGAAATTCAATAATCAGCCCTCCACGTTTAAGACTATGAGGCAGCAGGCTGCTGCAGGGTTGTTTACGACAGTTGTAATTCTACTTTCAACCAGTAGGAGGGAGAAGCGGTGAACTTATTTAGTGTTGCTTTGAAGAGTTTTCCACATCAATCCTACAGAAACCAACTTGATGTTTTCTCAACTGTTCTGTGCTGCACGCAACTAAATATCCATTTTATTGCTTGTTTGTTGGTATCTTCAAGAGCAGGGGTTCCCAAATTGGGGGTCCCCACAATTTGGTCTTTGCTGAGGTTGTGAGGTTAGCAAGATTTTATTTGTAAAAATTACATTTATAAAATCCCAATAACACATAAACAGTATAACCAGAACTCCATATAAAAGTTATAACTCTGTATTTCTGTATAAAGTTTGTAAATCATTACATTTAATGTGTGTATGCATGTAGGAGTTGGGGTTGAGGGTCCTGGATTGTCTTGGACACGGGAAAGGGGGTCCTCAAAGGAAATTTTTGGGAACCCCTGTTCTAGAGTATAAATGAGACGGATTAGTTTTTATTCAGCTGCTCTGGATCATGTGAGGCAAACTAACAGCTCAGTATTTAAGTGTTAAGAGTGATTTTAGCACAAATCCTTCTCTGAAAGCTCATAAAAAATTATATTTACACTGAAAACGAGCCTCCATGGCTTCTTCAATAAATAGGCCCGATATTTCCTGTAACTTCCTGTCTCCGAGTCAGTTTCAGTTCTCCTGATTCTCGTTGGGAGCGCCGTACAGCAGGCGTGTCGAGAAGGGAAAGCAGCAGGACTAATTCTACTCACATGGTCCCACCAGCACTCTGAGAAGTTAGGTAACTGATGCTCCAGGCTGTACTCCAGGAACTCAAACATGACGCTGATTATCATACACATCCACCAGTCCCGAATCATCAGGGTCTGGAGGGAGAAAGAACTGAGGTGAGGATGTGCAGAAGGAGACGGCTGCACAGTGGGAGGAGGTCAGAAAACAAGCAGAGGTGAAAACTTTTGACTAAACGTCTAGTTTCTTTGCAGCGTTACAACTAAACACGAGTCAACAGTTACTATGTCTGACTCCTGATTTTAGTCACATTTATAAATGCAAAACTAAATCAATTTTAACATCCTGGGGAAAAAACTGACACAAAAGTCTGACTGATTTCATGAAGCTAGAATGGAAAATTCCTGTGACTCTTGTTAACCAGACAAAAACGTGTTTTTATTAGCGTTCATCTCCGAGCGTCAGTCTCAGCCTACCTTGATGTACCATCCCAGGAAGTGAGCGGGAACAAATCCGTCCATCTTATCCTGCAGAGGTAAACAAATCTCCTCATTTAACAAGTTCTACCTCATGTTCCCTCCTTCCTGTTACAAAGGATCACCAGCATGGTCTCAGAAAACAAATCTGCACTCAGGAACCGTCGCTGTACATTCCTACGCTGTCACAAAAACAATAAAGAAAGGAAATGTGAAGAGAACATTTAAATGGGAAACTGGATCTGGACATATTTGTTAGTAAACAGACACAGATCAGTGATCACACAAACCTCTTCTGTGGGCTTTAATCCCATGAGACACGAGGTTCCCAGGTGTCTTTTTTCTCACTAACTGTGTGTGTGTGTGTGAGTGAGTGAGTGAGTGAGTGAGTGAGTGAGTGAGTGAGTGAGTGAGTGAGTGAGTGAGTGAGTGAGTGAGTGAGTGAGTGAGAGTGTGTTAGTGAGTGTGAGAGAGAGAAAGAGAGTGAGTGAGTGAGTGAGTGTGAGAGAGAGTGAGTGAGTGAGTGTGAGAGAGAGAGAGAGAGAGAGTGAGTGAGTGAGTGAGTGAGTGAGTGAGTGAGTGAGTGAGTGAGTGAGTGAGTGAGTGAGTGAGTGAGTGAGTGAGTGAGCGTGCGTGCGTGCCTACTGGCTCACACTAGCATCACACAAATAGCACTTCTAATCCCAAACTCTCAATGTCCGTGCATTTCTGCCATATTTCAAAGTTCAGGTTGCCAAGGCAACAGATCCAGGAAGGATGCAAAGACATCTCTCCTCTCAGCGACATTCTCTCCAGCTCCTCCCAGAAAGGCCTGGCTGGGATCTCCTATCATCGGCCCAGAAAACCTCCAGAGATAGGTGACCTAATAACCACCCCGCTGACTCCTTTTGATGATGAGGAGCAACGGCTCTATTCCAAACAGCTCCTCACAACTCTACCACTGACTCAGTTTGTTCTGCAACGTTGATGTTTTATCTTCACAAATAACACAAGCCTGGAGGAGTTCTGCTGTGTGGTGGAGTTGCTAATGCTAACAGTTAGCTTCTACTAGTCGAGACGTTCTCTGCTGTTTCCTGGACTCTAAACCAACAACAGCCTTCCTCGTCGTGAGTCAAGATGGGTGAGTCCATGAATGTTAATTTTCAATGTGACGTCCAATTGACTGGCTTTTCTAATCTGAGCGTTTCTCCACCTGTTTTCTATCAGCGGCTAATGCAGGAAATAGGGGTAAAAGACTATTTTCATGATTAGCCTGCATGTTAAACTCAGAGTGACTGATCACATTTAAAAAAATAATAAGTAAAACATGGTTTCTCAGTGAACTTGGCCTTTAAATTGAGAACTTGCTAAAAGTAGAAACTCACTCCCAACAAGCAGAGAGCATTCCACCACATTCCAGATAAGAATCATGACCTCAGACAGGAGACAAGAATCAGCCCAGACAGAGTCCAACCCTCACAGGGAATGAGCTCCACTTACGGAGGTTTTCCATCAGTACCGACTCAGCACCACTCAAATCCATTAGGCCACTTAGACAGATTTTCCATCAGGCTGCCGCTGACAACCTGCTTCGATGTGGTTCCAGGTGTTCTGAGCTGAACCGAAAACTCGATGTCAGCCACTGTTGGACACTGTTGGCTAGGGGGTGGAGTCACAGGTTGCTCCAAAGTTTTCCCACAGCGACTGGGCATTATGTTCAACATCACCACCGAGTCCGCCATTGTTGTGTTTCTGTGTAACATACTGATCACCTCTGTGTGACATGCTGACGAGTGTTTACGCTTGGTCATCATTAGGTGGACAAAGCTGTAGTTGGACTCAGAGAAGTTTTAGAACAAGGAGGCAGAGGCAGACTGTTCTGACCTGGTTCTGTTTCAAGACTGGAGTCTGCTCTAGACTCGAGCAGCTCTGACTGCTGGACGTGATGATGTCAAGGAAACGAAAACACAGAAAAGGAAAACCGAAAGCAAAAGAATGTTAGAGGTCATGAAAAAAAGGACAAACTAAGGGACAGTAGGACAGGCAGCTGTTTAGATTCGGGTCATTTCCTTACAGGAGTCAGGTTCTTACCTGATAAACAAACTAGAGTAAAACACTACGACACATGAACGAAACAAGCTTCAAATAAAAAGAATGAAGGAAATCTGAGTCATGAAATTCTTTGGTGACATAAATAAAAAGTGTTTTCTTACCCAGATGTTGTGAAAGGGGTCGGTCGTGTTCCCCGGGTCGTACATCAGACAGTTCCCTCCGTAGTCGCGCTCAGGGAGGGGCACCCCGAGGTTTGGGTCAATGTACTTCATGAACTGGCGTCCGTCGTGCACCGTCTGAGGAACGGGACGGAAATTAATATTTAATCTCTTATTTACATCCCGTTATTGTAGCATAAATAAAACAGTGTTACATCAGGTTTAAACTGAGTTGTCCTCTCATAAAGGAGCCGCAGATAACTGAAGCAAAAAATATACAAGTAAATGTTTTTCCAATGATTATTCATTAAACACTTACTTCTTATAATGACTTAATCTGTAATAACTCTTCTCTCTGCATCTGGACTTCATATTTCACTAAACTTGTTTATTAGTTTTTAGTTTATTCAAATTTTAGTTCAGTAAAAATACAGAATAAAATAACCGTTTGAGGGAAATAAATTGAAAATTAATTGTACATTAAGAATTAAAAAATAAAACTATATATTGACCTAAAAATATGAAAAAATAAACACACGTTCACTAATTTATTAATAATTTAGATTTTTTAATTTGTAATCTTGATTTTTGCCAAACTTCATATAAAGTCCTAACCATCTGAATGTTCAGTAATGAAAAGGGTTTTTCTGTGACATTTTAATTAAAATCGGATGAGAGAAAAGAGACTTCCTGAGAATCGTGGCAGAAACTGGACCAAAACCAGGATTAAAACAGAGCTGAGGCTGGATTATGAGAGTGTGTTTTGGCCTTCGTTCATAGATAAATACACACAATCCAAGATTTAAATCAAGGCTCTTGGCATCCTTCAGAGTTTCTAACTGTGGGACACACCTGAAACAGGATGAAGATGAGGAACAGTTCATAGACGACGGTAACGCACAGCCAGAATCGCCAGTAAGCTGCAGAAAAAACACAAATCTGAGTAAAAACCCAAAATTACAAGGAAATAATGTTTCTTTTAGTCTAAAAATACACATTCATGTGTCCCTTCCTTTTCATCTGAAGGTTTTTCATTCAATCCTGAGCAGAACTGGCAACTGTATATATGTGAAAATATCCGTCCACGATCGAAGAGATGGGTGTAGGAGACTATTTTCATGTTAAACTCAGAGTGACCGATCATTTTCAAAAATAATAAGTAAAAATAGTTTCTCAGTGAAGGACCTCTTTACAACTCCCCCATAAGAAGTGTCCTTCATTTGTTTTGTTAACGGTTGGTGTGAGTTCAGATATTGTGGCACTCCCAGACAGGTTATAAACCTGAAAAATCCCAGGATACAAATCTGTAGGACAACCGAACACCAATGAAACCAAACGGACTCGCTCAACAGGTTAGAGGATGTGATTCATTCAGTCGATGATCATACATGGTTTATACAGGAAACCTAGAACTGAATTTACTACCTTTTACTACCTTTTTTACTACCTCAACAACATTTTTTACTACCAACACGACATCACGCAGCAGCCCTTTTTCTGGGTGTGGGGGGGTGGGGTGGGCACTGACCCATACGTATAACTAGACTCTCAATCATTTCAAAACGTTTGTCTACTTAAAAGTGTGATGCCGTCTTCATTAAGACATTCAACACAAACATTACAAACTCAGTTCTAGAGGACTTGGGACACAATAAAAAAAATGCAATGACTTTCAGACATCACAAGCCAGTGAATAGAATACTGAAATTGCAAATGTGCAAACTGTAGAAACAGCTACAAGAACATGTAGCAGCTAATAACATCAACTGCAACACAAAGTATTGCAAGGTCGTGTGAACAAGCAGACATGAAAACGGGTCAAGTGTGAAAAAGGTTGAGCCCCCCCCCCCACACGCACACACACACACACTCCCCAGCAAGTAAATCTTCTGCAAATGAAAGTATATTGGGGCATTTTAGATTTAAAAGCATCAACCTGGTGAACTTTATGGAATAAAATAATCAAGCAGAGTTACACGCTACACATTGAGCATTAGAAGAAATAAGACCAACCTCTATACTTTAACAGGGGGGTCAGACCTGGTGCTTGAAGGCCACAGTGGCTGCATGTTTTCTACGTGTCCCTGCTCAGACACACCTGATTCTATATCAAGTTGGGATTCTTATTTTAACACAGAGTAGCAGAGCCTTTGTTTACCTTCTGCTAACAAGTTGCTGCTCCTCCTGAGACGAGGACAAGACTGAGACGTGTTTAACCACATGTCCCAGCGTTGTCCTCAGCTCTGAGGAAGGAGACAGAGAGAGGATCTAGGGTGATGGGGGGGGGGGGGGGGGGGGGGGGGGGGGGGGGGGGGGGGGGGGGGGGGGGGGGGGGGGGGGGGGGGGTTGGTCTGGAGGCCCCACAGAAACATTTTAGTGAAGTAGATGTCACTTCCTGCATTCTAGGGGTTTTAAACAGGTTGTTTTATTAGATTGAAATGATTGTTTTTAAATGAACAACTTAAGCAAGTGAAGCTTTAAAAACTAAACCAGTTATCAATTCAATCAGATCAATATCAACATGAAATGACAGGTTTGGTCTGGTTTGTTATTTTGTTAGAACCCAATGGTCTCATTCAGAAATGTGATGGAGAATGAACCCAGCTCTGCTGCTGCTGAAGATACTAACCATAAAGAATCCTAAACTTCTAATAAAAATGTTGGATGTTTGTTTTGTATTTGATAATAATAATAATAATAATAATAATAATAATAATAATAATAATAATAACACCAGCAGGAGGCTGTGGGCTGAATTAGGATTAAGCGACAGCTACCTGGCTGATGGATCTCCTTGACTAACCAGCTAACTAACCCTCCCACCTCCTGTCCTTTAGGGACATTTTGACTTTTATTATCTGCTCATGTCCATTGTGTCTCTGAGGAGCAGATAAAACAACCATCTAACTCAAATGGTAAACTAAAGCTTTCTCCCAGTTTTCTTTAAGTTGAATTTAACATCATTTGAAGTCATCCTGGTTCATGAAACAAAGTTTAGCAAGAACTTCTACAGGCGGACACATCAGAACAATATTGTTATTATTTCAACTGACTGTTCTCTTGTTGAGCGCTCTCCTCTCCTCCGCGCCGTCACCCCCCCCCCACCCCCTCCGCGCAGCGCAGTAGAGTCTCCAAAAGCCCCAGACTGAAACCGAAATGACCCGACGGAGTTTAGGTTCGCCCGACTTCATTACAGAGACATTTTAGCGCTTCTTTACCACCATGGAGGAACAACAATGATTCCACTGTGTTTGGTTTGAGGCGCGTCCTCATCTCCTCATATTGTGCGGCCGCCAGTCTCTCTCTCTCTCCCTCCTGCTGTCCAACGCGACTCAACACGCTCAAATTATTAATCGACCCAAATCCGACCAGAGCAGTCGGGCTCACTTGGTTCGGGCTCGGATCGTAAGAGTGGGGAAGAGCCCTTCACCTGAGGTCTACACAGGTGACCTCCAGACGAGATGCGCTCGTGCGGGTCGCGCGTCACCGGTTCTGACGGACTTATTTATTTATTCTACAGTTTGTGGTGTTTGGTGCATGTTAAAGTCCTCTGGTATATTACCCCCCGTAGTTAATAGTGAAACTTGTCAAACCGCAAAACCCTGCCTTGCTGAATAAGCGCATCATCATCAACCCAACATGTCAGGGTTCTGCTGTCCTGTCAGCACTATAAAAATCCATTTTAGTTAAACGAATTGGAAAAGTTAAAATATTTTAATTCTGTGACAGAAATTTACTACCAAGTCAGAAATCTTTTACTACCAAATGCAGTAATTTACTACCTTTTAAGGCCCTTAATTTGAGCACATTTCATTTACTACCTTTTACTACCGCGCGGAAACCCTGTCATACATACAAACCTGCAAATCAGGGCGGCAGACTCCACAAATCACGTCCTAACGACAAGTCTGACTGAGCAACAATCACACCTGTCCTCCAACCTTAGTCTCCATCTGTCCTTCCTTTAACTGAGGTCAGCTGTGAGAGCGATCAGGTGTGTCTACATCATCACCCTAGCAGGTACATTGATTCAATCAGCTGTTTTAATAGATGAACCTTTAATAGTCGAAGATGGCTGTTGATAAATGGTAGATCAAAACATAAAATGGTTATTTTGACCATTGTGGTGTGATCCAGTGTAAAGGTTATGGATAATTATTATCCAACCTGATGGCTTACTGAGAAGCCTGAGTTTAGAGAAATAGTTCACAGAAGTGAGGTGCCTAATGGCTTCTCCAGGTGCAGACAAGACCAGAGCGTACAGCTGTGAGGTCATGAATGCTGTGCACACCTCCCTCTGGTTTGCATCACACCAGTCTTTACATCAGCTAAATGTTTCAAAGCAGCAAAAAAATAAACAGGAATTTCTTAATATTTCTGCGTAAAAACTGCATGATGTGAAACTGATATATGTCACACGTGCAATGAAAAAACACTCTGTGTGATAAACTATTTTTAGACGTAGCACTCGTGCTACGTCTTTTCAGGTTACTTTTCCCCAGAACTTTATTGAACAAATGTAAATTATATGTTTTTGTGTAACAAATATGCTTTTTACTGGTGCACTGTGTGGTAAATCTATAGGCGCTGTGGAGGAAAATAGAGAAACCAGCAAATGCCATCATTACATTGTTATCAGAACAAATTAAATGTTAGCATTTCCAGTAGCTTACTACTGAACATGTTAATAAAATACATTAAATTCTACTGATCAGAGTTTAACTGTAGATATTTAGATATGTTATTTTGACTAAGATGAGTGATATTAATAAAAACATGAAAGGTTACTGAAATGTAGGTCAATTTTTTCCATAAAATATGAATTAATTATAAATCAGATGGGAATGAGGGAACTAGACAACAGCAAATTAATACATATTATTGAGCCTTTTATAATAAGAGCCTCATAATTTAGTTGTTTTATTTCATATTTTAGCAGCAGACCACAATCTCAATTCACTTAAAGGCCCTATCAGTGATATTCATAGAAATCATGGTAAAAACTGCGACTCTTTAGCGCCATGCAGTTTCGAGTAAGTATTGCAGCTACGGTGGCCCACTCAAAAAGGCAACAACTCCAGCATTCACTCCAGCTATCTGGTTCGTTTTTTTATAAAAAGCATGAGATTGATTTATTTCCAGTCTCTGTAGCCTAACCCACACAAAGCATATAACTACTCAAGCAGGTAAAAAACATTTTTTAATGAGTGTTCAGTCTTAATGCATAATGCCACACGTAGCCCCCCCTCCCCATCCCCCGACAAGACGATGCGCGCGCACCCCCTCCCCCAGCGCGACGAGGCGGCGCTATCCTACACCCCCCTTAGTCAACAAACATCACGGCTGTGAACATTTCTAGGGGAAACACTGCTGTTAGCTCAACCTACCAGTCCTGAAGGAAGCTAGCATAGCTGCCTGTCACCGATTCACACACGGAGGAGGGGTGGCATCAGCTGTGGCGTCCGGTGTCATGTGGATCAGAGCAGCGGAGTAAACAAGAGTCTGCCGGTTAGCCATCAGCTGATCGGTGTGCGCAGCAGTGAGGATCGAGATGGAGCTAACATCAACCACTGGCTGTTTAGCGATCGGATAGCCGATGAGGTTTGGCTGGAGCCGGGGACACGCTGTGGAAATAAAGTACCGGTAACTAATGCTAACATGGCTACCGGCTAGCGGACCACCGTTGGGAGAGACACGGCAGGCTGCAGTAAGAGAGGAGACTTTAATAGAAGGAGCTTTCTTGAAGAAGGACTTTGGAACTGATACGTTGGGACCGGATTGGGAGCTTTATTATGAAGAAAAGATCAGCTGAGGTGAGTCATAAAAACACTTGGATGCTGGTGTCTAGCTGTTGCGGGCGGGGTTCTCATCATATGCGGCTGCTGAGTGTTGGAAATCAATAAGACCTGACATATTTGATGTGTCTTTTGATTTCATTGTTTGTTATTCAAACTAACAAAATACAGCAACAGTGTAACAGCTAGTCTCGTCTCTTCTTAGTTGCATTGTCAGACGCCATGCTTCCACGGCACACTGCTGCCCTCTGCTGTTTCTTTCAGGTTACAGTCATAGTGCAAACGCGTAACTCAGAGCTCGTATGTCCCTAAATAGCTACCGTATTTCAAGATGGAGGATGACCATGGAGCGTCGACCACAATTTATGTATTAAAAATGTAAAATTTGAAGCTGAGAGGAATATTTAGAATTGATGTTGGTGAGAAATATTAATGAAAAAGGACAAGTTTGTGCACTGGATACACAGAATTTGGTAGTAAACAGGTAAAAATATTACACATTGTGGCTTTAAAACATTGTCAAATAGAATATTTGATTGATTGACAAATGATTCAATATAATATTTGAATACTAAAATATTCCATAGCTGCAGCCCTATTTCAGACCTTTAACAGAACAGGAAAACAAACCGTGCCAACAAGAAGAAACAGAAACACAACCTGCACCAAACCAAGGAATGGCTGAGAGGGGAAAAGTTTACAAGTACAACCCTGCAGTGTTGTGCCTAAATGAGTTCATTGAACGTTCATTCACTTTTTTGTGACCGTGCTCGTATTTTGCCTGATGAACATTAAAGTAAACGGGTTTATGAACGGCGCTCTCTCACAGTTCGAGAGCTCCAGATCTCCACGGCACTAAAGCCTTTAGCTAAAACATCCTGTTAACCAGACTTCATAAAAAGTAGACCCTGCAAATGCAGCCGCTATAGGCAGCAGCGGTCGGTGCAGCGTCTCCTCTTCAACGTCTATGCTGTGGTGAACGAACCTCTGTAATGAACAAATCTACACTCATTTTAATAAATGAAAATGTTTTTTTAATTTACACTGACAAATAAACATGTCTGAAGATATTTCAAAATCAGAATCAGCTTTATTGCCAAGTACGTCAGTGAGACTCACATTACCAAGAATTTGCATCTTGTTATTGTGTTTTCATTATGCACTACTAGTGTTTGTCAATGTGTTTAAGTAATTATAAGAACTACTTTTGGTTTTTAGAGATTATAACAGAATTTTTATACCGGTGCTACAAGATTTTGGTCTGTGCTACAAACCCTACAACCTTGGTAGCACCAGTGCTATAAGCTAAAATTGTACAGCCCTGGTGTGAGTACAGGTGCTCCAAAAACATTGGCTGATGATCAGAACTGGCCAATATCCAGCATAATCAGCTTTAATCACCAATCAGGTATCCGATACTCAGAAATCCATTCTAAGGTTTTATTTGTTGTTCTGTGAGAGCACTGCTGCAAAAGCAACTATTTAAACCGAGAACTCATTGCTAAGTTCCCATTTCTACAAGCAATAATAGAAATCACATGTGAGAGTTTTTTCTTCCATTATTAGTTTCATCAGAGCTGGATTTGGTCTAAACTAGTCAAAACAAGGCCTTCAAAGCCAGAGTCGGTGCATATCCAGGCTTATAAAGATTTATACAATAGCATTACATGAATCACTGAAATTCTGAAGATTGGAGCTGAAAGCAGCAGTACACTTTGCTCCACTTGGACTAGCCATTAGCTCCTCAGTCTTGTCAGGCTGAAGTCTCTTTCTCTAAACAGAGGCCATTCAGGAAGATGAATACGTCACGTTTTTCGTTGCTCTGATTTAGAGGCAGACATATCGAACTGATACTTACAGTTTTTTATACATCGGCCAATATCTGTCCTTAGTGAAGCCAATTTAAAGTCAGGCACATCCTCGGGCAGCCCGGTGCTGTTGCAGAATTGTATTTTTATGTTCACTAATAACATCTGCATAAGAACATTGCATTGGTATTGACAAAGAAAAACCAATACGGGTCGACCTCTACTCTGATTGGTCCGAGTGCTGTCCAATTGCATGTGGAGACCATTTGAAAGACAACCGTAGAGCCCGCCCCACGACTGGGCTCTTTCCATGGGCCGTGGCCAGACTATATATTCTCATATAGGCTGGTTTACCAGGCTGCGTAGGGGCCTGATCAGACAAGAAAAGCCGATCAATCAGAACAAACCAGGCTTTAATCTACGTAGGGCTTTGATCATAAACGTTGCAGGTGAAAACACAATGAATGATTCACAGGAGCCTTGAATAAATGGAAAAAAACTTCTCATACACCTGATTTTAAACCCCAAATACAGGAAATCTATGAAGGCCAACGGACATGGAAGGTGTCCTTATAGTTATCGACCATAACTGCAGTATTAATACCGGATATTGATATCCATGCAACCCTGGGAAACTGTGTCAGGAAATTCTGCTAAACTGTCACAGTTTGTTCTACAGGATTTCAGAACTCAAAAAGTGTAAATCTAACAATGTTGTTTCTTGAACTTAGACACCAACAGTCAGTCTAATGAGGTACTGGCTAATGCTGGCTGTGTTATATATATCATTTCAAAATAAACCAAAAGAAACAGATGTTATGAGTTAAATATGAGATGACCTTCAGGGCAGAGCTCTCTGACATATTAAGATGATTAAGGTAGTTGTCATACCTGGGTGTGGTCTGGTGAAGGGTCCGTCTTTAGCCTGCGTTACTCCAAAACAGAGAAACACCAGGATGCTGGCAACGATGCCTCTAAAGGAATCACAAACAGATACTACTGAGCCTTGTTACATGTATAAATAATATGTTTTAAATGTGTAGTAAAACGTTTTCTAGACATCTATTAAAAAACTTCAAAAAACAACATCTGGGTTTAGAAAAACAAGAGAGCAGAGAGTAGGAATACTTAAGGTTGGTTAATGCTTGACGCATGTACATTCCGCGTGGAAATGAAACGCGCATCAGAACTTGCAGCATTAATAGTTCCTTCCTACCTCCTGCGGCTTGTCTCCGCTGTGAGCCAATATACTCCCAGACTGTAGGGGGCGGCATGGGGCTCTATGGCATGCATCCAACACTACACCATAATAGAAGTCACTGTTGTTTTACATTTTTTACTGCTTCCTCATCTTTTCAGAGTGTGACAGCAATTTATCTCCACAAATTATTAACAATATTGTGACCACGGTGATGTTTATGAGCCGAATCATAGAGATGTTTGTATTTACGAACCTCCGCCACTACGAGCTCTTGCCAGTCTGCCATGTTTTTCCACGCGAGACCGTCCGCGTAGTTAGAAATTTTCATAGGTGTGGAACCTTTGGGCTGCGCGGAGGGGCGTGGTTGCTAAAATGACGTAATTTGGCCGTGTGGACCTCGCGGACGCGTCAAGCATAAACCAAGCTTTAGATTCCTTCTCTGATCTGAAGGTGTGTTTCAGCAGCTGGTTGTGGATTAACAGTTCATTATCATTTCCTTTGTTAATCAGAGATGTTAGCCGTCTCTACTGTTGTGTTTCTCACAAAAAACACCGGAAATAAATTCTGATCTGAACTTGTAAAAAAAGACCAGACATTTACTATATTGATAACTTGTTAGTGAGTGCAGGAACTATTTATATTCTTATATAACAGCAAGAGACCTAAGAGATAATGGTGAGGAAAACTTAAACAGGATCTGAGCTGCATGCACGGTGCACAGATAGTGTGTGTACTAGAGAGCCTGGGTATTTATCCTGACGAGTCGGACTCTGCTGACGGCAGCAAATCCTGTTAAGAGCCTTCATACGACCTCTCAGACACACAAACACACTCTCACAAACACGAACGTTACTGGCAGAGCCTGCTTGTGCTTGGCTTTTCTCAGCAATCCCAGTCAATAAGTCTCCTAAACACACAGCCACCATTACACAAACTTGAAATAAAAGAAATCAAAGCAGCTCAATAGGTGAAGCTATGGGGAGGTCACACGTAGCGCTGCAACTAGAACACAATCCAAACTCAGTGGCAGGGCTAGATTATACTTGATTTGCCTGTCCTTGGTTTGAATCAGCTGAATGTTGTTATTATCATGTGATTCCACCAGAGTGATCTAATTAGCTACAGATGTATTCTGCAGGATGACGGAGTCAACACTCAGGCAGTCACAAGGACAGAGTTCTGCAGCAAACATCAACTCAGCACAGAGATGTTTTTGGTTTCTGCAAAGCTCCTGGTAGGACTTCATCCTCCTCACACGGCAGAAAGAGCTGTTGTCAAACATCCACGTCACTGCGTCTTTCTCTGGTTTTGGCACAAACCAGAGAAACTAAATTACTTGCGAGTCTCTTGGCATTTCTCCCAGTACCCATGGCTGGTCTTCATGCTAACTACTAGGAAGAATATTTACACTTAATTACAAAGACAAGGCAAAAAGATAGCTTAATTGGATTAGCTGATCTTTTTTAAGGTCGTGTTGCTTCACCTTTTATGTAATTACATTCCTGTCTGAAACCCAGCTGGGCTGCAAGTGCTGCTATGATTGAATAGGAAACCAGAACTCACACATGCTGCTGTGGCTGCTAGACGTGATGCTAACACTGAACATAGAAGGTTTGGTGTCTGCAACTGTGTGTGTAATATCCAACAGCATTTATCACCACATGGTTAAGCCTCAACAATACTAACCATTATATAAAATGTTTTAGATAACGGTGTGTGTTGGCAATAAATCTGGTGATACAACATATATATATATATATGACATATATCACAATACAAGGGAGGTGATACGAAACATCGCAATACTAAAAGTCAAGACGATGTTCGCAGTTTTTAAGAATGAATTCAACTGGAAAGCTCAGGCCAGATGTTTCCTAGACACATCCAGTTTTATCATGAGATCTTGCTGTACCGTCAGAATGAAGGCCGCAAAATCTGCTGCCACCTAGCTGTCGGAGTTTGAACTGCACCACAAAAGAAATGCAGTAAATGTTCGCATGTAAATTCACAAAAAATCGATACACTGCCTTTAAATATCGATTCCGTATCATAAAACAGATAGATATAGATATAACTGGACTAAATAAAGGAGGAACAAATAGAGACTAGAAGAAGCAGGAAAGAGCAGAAGAACAAAAGAGAAATGAGGAGAAAGCGATACCTGGAATAGGAGAAGAAAAAATGATGAAGAGGAGGAAGAATTAAGAAGGAAAAAGGAAGAGAATGAGTGAAGGAGGAGAAGGAAGAAACAGGAAAGAATGAGAGAGAAAAGACAGGAGGAGGATAAACAAAGGATTATGATGAAAAGAGTGAGCATTGGAGGATGAGGAAGAGGAGGAATGAAGGAGGAACAAGAAGAGGAAAAGTGTAGACAGAGGAAGAGGACAAGGAGGAATATGAAGAAGTGACAGAAATTTGAAGAGTAGAAAGATGGAGAGGAAGGGATGATTTTAAATGTAAACATTTAAGCTAATATAAAGACACAGCGCAGCTTGATGCAGCATTAGCCCTACTTCACACTGGAAGCATCAGCAGCAAAGTACGGCAGCGGAACAGTTTACTCGCCAATAAACACCGGGAGAGTGCCGTGGTGCGGCTCCTCCGCCGTGCTCCTTGTTGGACTCGTGAGATCACTAAATCCTTCGAGACTTCAAAGGTCACGGTTTGTTAATGTCATCCACCATTAAACCAAAAAGAAGAAGGAAATCATGTTTGATATAATGTATATAGTTGTTCCTCTCCACTGCCAGGATAAAGTTAAAGTCCCAAGTCACTGGTGAAATTACATCTCCGCATTTGACCCATCCCCGCGGTGGGGAGCGGTGAGCTGCAGCTGCGGCTGCGCTCGGGAACGATTTGGTGGTTTAACCCCCCAATACAACCCCTTAGTGCCGAGTGTCAAGCGAGGAGGCATTGGGTCCCATTTTTTCCAAAGTCTTTGGTATGACCCGACCGGGATTAGAACCCTGATCTCCCAGTCCCGGGGTGAACACTCTATCACTAGGCCACCGGAGCTGGTTATAAAAGGCATGAAAAACACACCATTGCACTTCTTAAAGGATGCAGGGAGTAATTAAGCTGTGAGGTCACACGTATAGACATAATCTACATAAATATGAAATTGCATTACTGCAATAGTCTTTTATTTTGAAAATTACCTGAGGTTTTACACTGAAATCTTATGCTTTTTCCTGTCTAGCCCTATGTTAACTGCAGAAATTGATGCATCCCAGAAGCGTCTCGCAGCAAAAATAGAACCCAATCCTATCTTTAGCGGCGCAGCGTGCCGCTTCTGGGACGCACCTGAAAATTTCCACGTCGCGGCTGGTTTGAATCACCCCCACAGACTACAATGACATTCAGCTGCTGTTCTGCCGCTGATGCTTCCAGTGTGAAGAAGGGGTTAGCCAATCAGAGAGCTCGGTTTTCCCACTGGTTGTGATGAGCTGAGTGGTGTGGGAGAAGGAAGCTGCAGACAAAATGCTGCGTGAAATCTAAAAGATGTATTTAAATATTCCTGACTGACACAAGGCTCTGGTTTCTGTTAGGGTGGGGGGTGGGGGGGTGTAACCTGCATGGATTCGATTTGAAGGTGTTTAACAGTTTAGATTTGTCATAGTTTTTAATCTATTATCTATTCATTTATTTAAAGATGGGTTTTATTTTTATAATCCATCACCATTGTTACATTGAGTGGTCTTGGACCCTTTTTTTTTTTTATTTCTGAATAAAAACAGCTCATTATTCAAAACAAGACATTTGAACCCCGTGGACAAACATTTGCCCTGTCCTGACTGTTCAGAACAAATGAGCTCATCGTTTTCTGCTAGGCTGCTACGCTTTAGGTGGAATGTGTTTTGTTCTTCCTTCAGGGTCCTGCAGGGCGTTGACCTGGTGGACAAAGAGGAAGTGACGAACGCATCCTACTGACCTTTTGGTGTTGTAGGCCGTATCCTGAGGAGTCTCTTCCAACAGCGTGACATAGACCAGAGCACACGTCAGAATAAACAGCACCGTCAGCGTGTGGGCTCGCCTACAGATGAAGGGAACAGAGAGAATGATGTCTGTACAACTAAAGGTGTTTACACCAGAGAGATGCTGATGCGTTACCACGGTTTCACCAGATCATCTACCAGATGACATCCGAGTGTTGAGGACGTGTCTGGCTGTGGGTCCGTGTGTGTGTATGTGTGTGTGTGTGTGTGTGTGTGTGTGTGTGTGTGTGTGTGTGTGTTGCTTTTGCACATTTTCTTGTTGCAATTTACTCAATTTAATCATAAATTCTTGTAATTATGTCTGAATTTGTTCATCAATCCCTCCCAGAGTTATCTCACACATTCAGACTCAATGAGACGTGTTCTAAACAGATTCCTGCAACACAACATCCTTGAACATTTGGAGACATTTTAGATTGTTTTTTCCAAGCCCACTGAGAAACTGGCTCTAGCAGCCTTTTATTCAAGGACAGATGTTGCTAATATTTGTTACGACGCCTTCTTAAGAATACAAATGTTGCATCAGTCCTGTGTCATGGCCATGAACGCAACATAATAGGTACATGTGTTACATTTGGTGTCTAAAGAAGGGGTGCCCAATCCTGGTCCTGGAGGGCCGGTATCCAACATGTTTTAGTTTTAACTCTGCTTCAACACACCTGATTTCAATCAGCAGGTGATTAACAGGCTTCTGCAGAGCCTGATGAGCTGCTGCAGGTGATTCAACCACTGAATCAGTAGTGTTGGAGTAGAGAAACCACTAAAACGTGCTGGACACCAGCCCTCCAGGACTAGGATTGGGCACCCCTGCTCTAAAGACTTACAACAACTCTTTATATTCAAAAGTAAACGGGTTGAGCTTTTTAAAGTCAACCAACATGTGTTTGGCTTTTAATCCTCTCTTTTGACATGAAAACTGAAAGGAGGAACGATTTCCTGAGCACAGGTGGAAGAAGCAGCTATTTACAGCTAAACATTAATGTTTACAGGAAACTCCTCTAGAGGTTCAATAAGTAACCAACGACCTTTTGGGATTGTTAAGAGTGGCGTTATAATCTGAGGCTCTTTCATGTTGCAGTCTAACAATTTACAACATACATGTATTGTCTAGCAAACTAAAAAATCTCAGCCCAGAGTCTGAGTCATGACAACATGCCAGGCTGTCGTTAGCATTTTCTCCTTGATCCACCTCCTTATCCAACCTGTTTAGCAGGAGGAACAGGGGAGGGAGCCTCGTTTCTCCCTTACCTAACAACCACACAACAACACAGAGCATGATAAGGCACGGCTAATACACTCGTCCTGTTCAGCTAAGGACGCTTGGATTAGAACAAAAGGTTCAGATAAATCTAATGACTTTTCTTTTATCTAAGAGGTTAGGAGATGAATATCTGCAGGAAAAAGTCTAAAACAGCGTCTGAGCGCCTATTGACTCGGATAAATCAAAATAAATCAATGAACAAGTTTTGTGTAACTTAGTTCTGAGCTTGAGCAACGGACCACAAAAGTTCACAGTTCTGTGGCTGGAAAAAGGAATAGAAACAAAGAGGTCCAAACTATTTCTGCTTTCTCATACAGAAGACATTTCTCGATGCACGCTCCACGTTTATCTCCATACAAATATATGTAGCTGATGACATCACGTTTAGAGATTCCAACGGCAGTCAGGCGTCTGCCAAGAGCAGCTGTAGGTTTTTACAACTACCAGCAGAGTTCTGAAAACTTGATTTGCTTGATACTATTGGTGTTTGTATTGACAGCCATCACAGGACAGCAGCTCTGATGTTCAGCTTGATCTGAGTAGGGCCCTGTGATCTCTGCAATGCATAAAACGTTGAAAGAATAGAACCGTGGCAAGTTGTGGGATTGGTTAATATGTAGATGTAAGCATGCAAATCTGTGATTTTCTAAAAATGTGGCCTGTGTTTTTACACTTGATCATATTCAGAATGAAAGAGACATCCACCCTTACATGTATCATCCTAAGGCCATGCACACACGTAGCCGGGTAGCCGACATAATGAAGATATCTTTCTACGGATTGGCCTGTCATCCACATGAAAGTGAAGATAAACGGCACCAAAAACTATTCTTTCAAAAACTCTGACCAAAGTGGAAAATTCTGAATTCTCCGTTGTCAGCATTTGGTTATGGACGTAAATGACCAGAGCTTTAGGTTACGCAACGTCACTACCGCGACAAAAATGCTCTAACATCACATGTGCTACTTGCTCTAAGTAGAAGACCACAGGAGGAGGACCACGTTGCAGGTATTGCCCGCCACCTCGTTATTCCAAGGAATGTTTTTCGTCAAAGATGCCAAAGATTTGGGGAATTACTGCCACCTACAGGCTTGGCATGCCTAGGACTGTGCTTCACAATGCACTGGATTTTTTTTTTTGCTGAAAACAAGATGTGTGGACCCAAGTTTTTTCCTGGATACTCAGTGGAGGACATTTTGGGTTTTTTAGGATAAATGGGGCGATGCCTGATAATCATTTCACTACTGCTCAGATTCTAATAACTTACATAAGTGCATTTCTGATCATTGTTGCTTCTATTAAAGGCCCCATTATTAAACCCCAGAAGTGTAACACAGCAAAGAGAGTTCCCTCTGCTGCCAACCCCCTTAACCACAGCTTAGTAGATTCCTCCACACAAAGCTGAGATGAAGCACACACGCTAAAATGTTCCAGGAGGAACAGGTTGAAGGACCTAGGCAGTTAGGAATCTACTAAAGCTGCAGACGGGAATGTCACATTTCCAGAACAAGTGCACCTAGCCCAGATTCAGCACGCTTAACTCTATTTGTCAGATAGATCGTGACAACGATATGATTCATACCATGGCTTCATGTTTTTTATAGAAACCTGAGCAAATACTGAGAGAATACCTTACAGTGGTTTCATTGGTGCAGGCCATTCAAGACATTCCAGTCTGACCTGACACTGATGAGTGTTGGAACAGAGAGTGTCCCTACAAGGCCACAGGAGTTTTTACAGGTGGAAGTCACTTTCATTTAACCTTGACACAACACAACAAACTCGTGGTTCCCTGCAGGTGGTCCCTGGCACTCACCAGAAGAAGGTGTTGGTCCCGTCATCATACACCTCGCTCTCCGTGTTCCTCCGGTGCAGGCTCTCTCTGGAGGTCTGCTTCACCATCTTGGCTTTGCCCGCTGAGGAGGAGCTCTGATCCGGACAGCCCGAGTCCACGGAGCCGTTGTTGACCTGCTCGGTGGTGGCGCACTTGCCGGTGGCGCTGAAGGCGGCCACGCTGCTTCTCTTCGACTCGGGCTTGGTCATGGCTGTACCGAGCCCAAATAAAAGGAGGTTCGACTTATTCCTCCTCTCGAGTCCTGCTCCTCCTGTCGTCTGTCATCCGCTTCAGCCCCACCCCGGTGACTGTCAGCATCCTGGGATAGTCGGAGGAAATCAACGTTACCAGGGCGATAACAACATGGAGAAGAGTATGACCTGAAAATCACGTTCTCTTGTTGTTTAAGCTGCCTGCACAGGCAGACGTAACTAACACCGCCTACTTATATCTAAGTATTTATAAACAAGCATCTTCAAGACGTCGTTTCACCATTTATTTCGGCAGCTGTGTTAGCTAACCTTTAGTTTTCTTCAGAAATCTAGCTAACATCACTTACCAGCTGAAATTATGGGATTACAGGCTGCAGTCCGGATGAGCTCGGGAGCTGCAAACGCTCGCTACATCAGTGCAAAGGCTTAAAATCCGCTTTACTGCCAGTGCGAAAGTTGTTTTTAGCCTGAGTGCACCGCACAGTCGGAGACTGCCACTTCAGGATGACTTATCAAACGCTCAGTCTACACACACAATCACATGGGCACAGTTTGCTTGGGAAAAAAGAATGTTTCCGGTATACTCCTTTAAAAAATAAAGCAAACCCTTATTAACATAACACTGCATGCTTTTATTTTGAAATCTAACTATTTCACTCGGAAGTTCTTCTTCTGTTCTATGCGGTAATTTGGATCACGTGACAGTCTGGCGTGGTGGCGGGTTTAAATGAGTTGGTATTTATTATTAAAAAATAGAGTTTTGAATTTTCTCACTAATACCCACCGTAACACAAGCAAGCGTTTATCATTAAACTGTTAAATTTGTGTTTCACTTGCCAGTAATAAGCCGTAAAACGATTTAGTTTTTTAAGAAGGGATGCCGTTTAAATGACGTCACATCCGCTCCCTTTAACTATTAAAAATCCATTCAATTCTTTGAAATTTGTATTAATTCAGGGCAGAGGTATAATGTAAGGTAATAATAATAATAATAATAATAATGTTGCATTATTGCAGCAATAATATCGTAGCAATAGTAATGCTTTTTTTTTTCAAACATTTCCAGGATAAACATATATATGTTTCATGTTGATTAGTCTAGTTGTTTTCAATCATGTTCAGTTTATGCTTAACATAAAGGGACTCACAAATGCTCAAGCTAATGCTTGACCTAAAGGGTTAAAAGCCAAAAATAATAAAATATTAGGAATAAGCTCTTTAAATGGCTATCAGGATGTTCCTTAGAATCTGTTAAGAGTTTTTTCTTTTGTTTGTAATTTTCTGTATCACCTCTTTACATAATACATATATGTATCAAGCAAAGTAATTTACTAACAGCTAGATTCATGTGAAACATCTTAAACGTATGCAGACACTCTGATCTTCACCAACAGCTCCAGGACGCTTTAGGAGCATCCTGCTCCTTTGGACTGTCTGTAAAGCAAAGTCTGTCTGAAATTCGTGAGATTCTCCTCCAGACTTTCATCTTGGAATTTTCTCAGACGACAGCACATGACCAAAGTAACCAGTTATCTCTTGTTGTTATCTCTTGTTTAACTAGAGTCTGTGACCCAAGGCTGGAGATAAAACAGAAAAAGTTCTTATGTTATTTTTCTGGTTTGCATCAGTCTAATAATATTTTTATAGAAATCCAGTTTTCATTTGGAGATCATGTCTGATTTATTGGAACTTTTACTGTTTTTGTAAATGAGCCTTTTCTGAGAGTTTAACCTCATTCAACCTCTTAGTTCGTGCTGGTGTGTGTGTGTGTGTGTGTGTGTGTGTGTGTGTGTGTGTGTGTGTGTGTGTGTGTGTGTGTGTGTGTGTGTGTGTGTGTGTGTGTGTGTGTGTGTGTGTGAGTAAAAAAAACATTCTCAGCAGGTTACAAGGCTCACTGGGTTCAGTCTCTTATCAGCTCCTGCCGATCATAAACTAACTAAATGAATTTTGTTTTCAGAAAGGTGAATGAATGATTGGGTGTTGTGTTTTTCTCTTGACTCAGTTTCTAATGTTTTCTGCCTGCAAAACAGTCGATATTCAACAAGAAAAGTGATCCTCCTGTTTGGAAGACGTTGATTCATTTTCCCTTTAATGCACGTTTGCTTTATTTAGCTCACACGACACTGCTTTATGATTCAAATGCAAGGATAAAGGAAAAGAATAAAATAAAGAAAAGGATGAGTTCAGTCGAAGTTCAGCTGTGAGATAAAAGCAGACAGCTCTAAAGCCTTACCTTGAGTGGAGCTGATTTGTGCAAACAGCAGATAATGCAGTTGCAGCCTTTGATTGTGTTCAAGGTTTAATGAAAACAATGAAGAACTCTTTAACCTCTGAACATAAGAGTTCATATACGGTAGATTTAATCATAACATCAGTTTGGTGTAACTTATTGATCTTAAATTGTAAATATCACTTGATTGTGTCACCACCCAACGACAGTCAAATTCCACCAGACTTGGAGGACTTGGAGACATCCAGCTGGAGTCTGGACATGTCATGTGCCAACTCCAAGATTACAGGCTGCACACAAAGATGGCCGCCTCATACGTCTCCCTTGGGAAACAAACGGCCTTTTATGTGACTTTGTTAGAAGCCCAGCAGCCCTTTAGCCTGAGGTGCATGTGAAACATCAAAGGGATGTGTTTGCTGTGGTGAGTGGACTGTGTGTGGGTGGGGATGGGTAGCAGTGTGTGGGAAATGGCCTGTAGTCGCGGGATTAATACCAGCAAAACCCAACACAACAGCATAAAGGAGAAAACAGTAACGGAAACCTTAAAAATTAGGTTGATACGACTAAATACATAGCTCTTTGTTTCTTTTTAAATGTCTTTTTTAGACCTAAAAAGTGCAAATGGAGACTCATGTCTCTGTTTTTTGTCAGTAATGTTAGCAAAATGTCTCATTAAACCCCCGGAGGGATTTTAATTTGAAAATCAGAAAAAATATTATTAGTTTGAATGCTTGGAAAGCATTAAAAGGGTGTGTCCGAATCCAGGGGCAGGATGCTTGTGAGGACGCGTTTTGAGCTCGATTACGTCACAGCGTAGCGACGAGTACTGTCTGAATTCGAAGGATACTCATTCTCACGTCCTCATATGCTTCCTCATTCCACCTGAATTTTGAGGATGGGTCTGGTGTATCCTCACGGGCCAAGGCTATCCCAGCATGCTTTGCGCGCCGGCCGTTGGATTCTCAACAAGCAGAAGAAGCAGCTAGCAGCGAAGTTTTAAAAGTAAGTTTGCTTTAAAACTAGCGGTAAAAACCTAAAAAGCTTAAAGCGGTTCTGTTTGTAGGCATTTTTCGTTTGTATATTTGTTTTTTTAAATGTCCTTTTAGGCAGAAAAAACCCAAAAATAGCTTGTAAGGCGAGTAAAGAAGTTAAAGATGGCAAGTATTTCTCCATTTCTGCAGATCGCTTGACCTGCATCTCCAAACGTCAAATTGCAGGCTTCGAACCTCAGGTGGTGGGCTTTACAGAAGTTTCTGTCGGGCTGCTCGGGCAGCCGTCCGACAGCTGTGAACCTGCTCGAGTCAGCAGAGGCCAGACCCGAGCCAGACCCGGAGGAGACACGGCGCAAAGACGCGGTGGAAGATGCGGCGGAAGACGCTGTGGCGCCGACGCCGTCACAGAAGGACGAACTGGAAGAACAGCAGCCAGCCAGAAGTGAGCCCAATATAGTCTTACAGCAGGAGCTTCTAGACCCAGAAAGGGTATTAACAAGCGACCCATCTGATCCTGCAAAATGTTACCAAATTGATGACAGGATGCGTGAGTACTTTGCACTAAACCATCCCTCTCAAAATATTGGAGATTTCTCTGCATCACAGAGGAAATATGGAGACATAAACCGAAGCTTAACCAAGGAACATTTCTTTAGAAAAAAGCTAAATGGAGAAACACTGTCAAGAAAATGGTTAGTGTACTCACCGTCTACTGGATCTGTATTCTGTTTCTGCTGCAAGTTGTTCAGCGTAAGAGACAATCAATTTGTCACTGGATTTAATGACTGGAAAAACTGTGCTAATCGCTTGCATGAACATGAGAATAGTATGGATCATCGTACTGCTGTGCTGAGTCTATCATCACTTGGAAATAAAAATGCACGCATAGATTCAACCATAGTACAGCAACAGGAGTCTGAGAGAGCATACTGGCTCAACATTTTGAAACGTATAATGGCAACTATTCAGTTTCTTTCTTCACGAGGACTGCCCTTCCGTGGGGACGATGAGTTAATAGGATCACCCCACAATGGGAACTTTTTGGGCTGCTTGGAGTTAATTAGTCGCTTTGATCCACTTCTGTCAAAGCATCTAGCCAGATATGGAAACAAGGGCAGGGGACATACCAGTTACCTGTCCTCTACAGTTTGTGATGAATTTATTCAGCTGATGGCTAAGAAAGTTCTGCGTGCCATTGTAAAAGAAGTTAAAGATGGCAAGTATTTCTCCATCATTGTGGACTCAACACCTGACGTCACACATGTTGATCAGCTTACTTTGATAATTCGATATGTCCTGAAGAAAAGTGGTTGAGAGATTTTTGGAGTTCATACTACTACATGGTCATACTGCAGAACACATGGAGGAAACACTCAAATCTGAGTTAAAAGAACTGGACATTGATTTGATGGACTGTCGTGGGCAGAGCTAACATGGCAGGGAAATATTCTGGTCTCCAAGCAAGAATAAAAAATAAAAATCCTAATGCTGACTTCATACCATGTTCTGCACATTCTCTTAATTTAGTTGGTGCATGTGCCACAGAATGTTGCATTGAAGCAGTTTCATTTTTTGGCTTCATTCAACATCTCTACAACTTCTTCTCAGCTTCAACTCGGCGGTGGGAGATTTTAACAGCCCATCTCACAAAATGTGAGCAAGGTCTGACACTGAAGAGCCTTTCCAGCACAAGATGGTCTGCAAGAGCTGATGCAACAAAAGCTCTGAGATTTGGCTACAAAGCTATACAGGATGCTTTGAATGAAATCAAAGTTGACCATGGAACCCCCAGAGCTGCTCAATATGAGGCAAGTCAATTAATAACAGTGATGGAAACCCTTGAAACTGCAGTTATGACAGTACTGTGGGATGAACTGCTGAGAAGAATCAATTTAACCAGCAAAGCATTGCATCAGGTACAAATTGATGTATGTATTGTTCCTACTGTACAGTTCACTCATAGAATACATAGGACAGGCCAGAAATGATTTCAATGTCTATGAAGCAGAGGCCAAGACTCTCACAGCGACAGAGGGATACAAAGCAGATAGCCAAAGGAGACGAGTGAAGAAAGTTATGTTTGATGAGTCTGCAGGTCCAGAAAATGCAGCCTGCCTAGTGTAGTCCATTTATTTAATCCGGCCCTGCTGACGCTTTTGGAATTTTTCAAATCGGTGCTATACTTTTTGAATGGTGATGAGAAGTTGGAGGCCTCAGATCGGACATCTGAAGCACAGATCCAAAGCCTTCCTCATTAAGGGGCCTGCCTGCTGCATCTAACAGCAGCAGACCAGTGGTGTGATAATGGAGCTTTCTGATTGGTTCAGACGTTTCCCGCTATTTTGACTGTCTGACAGCTGATATACGGAAAAGCTATTTTAAGTACAATCCTACTGTAGACTTGTGGCCTCTCTATTGGCGCTTACACACTAGCACCGGCTCGGACCGGGCGGGATTGGGTAAGGTCCTTTCACATCCGGGTGGCCCGGGGATTTTTGTGGCTGAACCGTACGTGTTTTTGGCCCTCATCTGAAGGTGGTCTGACTCGCGCCGAAAACCGGGCCAACACACCCACTGCCGACTCATTGGTCGGCTCAAATTCACGCCTACCTTTAGGGGGAACCTCCGATTAGCGGATAGAATCCGCCAGCGGCGGCTTCCCGCATGCGCGCTTCATTATCACTCTGAATGCGAAGGAGTTAACAAGCCTCTGACTGAAGCTGTTTTATCTGTTTCCGTCAGCTGTGATGAGCGCAGCGCGCACACACACACAGACACACACTGACACAGTGCTGCCACGCAGCTTTTTGTTTAATAAGTAAGAGACTGCGGACTTCTCCGCGCTCCTTTGACCCACCCAGCTGTTTCTCTGTTCCCGTCTGCTGTGATGAGCGCAGCGCGCGCGCGCACACACACACACACACACACTGACACAGTGCTGTCACGCAGCTTTTTGTTTAATGGAAGAGACCGCGGACTTCTCCGCGCTCCTTTGACCCACCCAGCCGTTTCTCTGTTCCCGTCTGCTGTGATGAGCGCAGACACCGGGCAGACTTCTCCGCACTCCTTTGACCCGCCCACATCACTGATATGTTCGCGCCAAGTTTTCGCGCACATTTCTGAGACCGCCTATCACGTCCGCATTCCAAAGGGTGTCCTGGAAGACGTGTGTAAACAACCTGGCGGGGCCGGGGTCGACTGAGGCCGACTGATCGGAGCCGACCCGGTGCTAGTGTGTAAGTGCCATATCAGTCTGTCTGCTTGTTTCAGCAAACCAGTATCAGAACCAGCATCTGGTTTAAGACCAGAACCAGGATCAGAACCAACACCAGAACCAGCATGTGGATCAGAACCAGCATATGGATCAGAACCAGGGCTAGATTAGAACCAGGCCCAGAACACTGACCAAAACCAAAGCCAGTTTCAATATTGTCTCTCTCCCTCTATCGCTCTCTACCCCCCTCCCCTCCTCCAACTGATTGACTGAGAGTTTTCAAATTTTTTTCTGGCTATACAGACATACACACCCACACATATTATACATCAAATCGATGAGCTTGGTCTCAGGAATCCAGTGACCTCCCTCCCCCCCCCAGCTCTCTGATTGGCTGAGAGAGCTCAAGCACCTTTTTGAATAACAGAAATACGCACCCACACATATTATACATAAAATTGATCGGCTTGGCCTCAGGAACCCAGCGCCCCTCCCCCATCCCCCATCCTTGCTCTCTGACTGGCTGAGAAAGTTCAAGCTTCTTCTTGGTTAACAGAAATACGCATCCACACATATTATACATCAAATTGATCGGCTTGGTCTTAGGAACCCATTTCCCCCCCACCCCCAACATCCCTGCTCTCTGATTGGCTGAGAGATTTCAAGCTTCTTCTGGGTTAACGGAAATACACCCCCAGACATGTTATACATCAAATTGATCAGCTTGGTCTCAGGAAACCAGCCGTCCGCCATCCCTGCTCTCTGATTGGCTGAGAGAGTTCAAGCTTCTTCTGGGTTAACAGAAATACACCCCCAGACATGTTATACATCAAATTGATCAGCTTGGTCTCAGGAAACCAGCCGTCCGCCATCCCTGCTCTCTGATTGGCCGAGAGAGTTCAAGCTTCTTCCAAGTTAACAGAATTATGCACCCAGACATGTTATACACCAAATCGATTGGCTTAGATTCAGGAAACCAGCCGTCCACCATCCCTGGTCTTTGATTGGCTGAGAAAGGTTTGAAACTTTAAAGTTCAATTTCTGCTCTTTCTAACATTTTATTTTTTATCTCATTCTGCTAACTTTGACAATTGAACTTATTTTCAACTTCACTTCAGTTCTAATGCATGTTCATCTATCAGTTTCAGCTGCTAAATTCATAGTTCAGCTAACTGTGAAAATTTAACTATTAAACTATTCCTACTCAAAAACCAGTTGTTTAAACATTGCAGCTGTCAAGTTTTTAAATTGTGTACTGAGATTTCAGTTTTCTGCTGTTTAGATTTTTTTTCTCTTTTCTCCTCTTACTTATTTGGCTTTATTACACTTGTTAGTGATTTTTTGCTCCTAAATCTTTAAATCTTTTCAGCTCATTTTTACAATTACGGTAAAATATTTGCAGCAGAAAACTGCTTATTTCAGTTCAGCTACTCAGCTATCAGTTTCAAAGTTCAGCATATCCTGCTAATTTCACAATTCAACTAATTGTGAAAATTTAACTACTTATACTCAAATATGAGCTGTTTAAACATTTTAGCTGCTCAGTTTTTTTAAACTATGTTTAGAGATTTCAGTTTTCTGCTGTTTAGGATTTTTTTCTCTATTCTCTACTTACTTTTAGGGCTTTTTAAAACTTTTTAGCAATTTTTGCTCCTAAAACTTCAAATACATTCAGCACATTTTGACAATTAAGCTTAGTTTTAGCTTCAATTCAGCAGTTTCAGCTATTGTATTCAGCAATAAAGCATTCAAACGCATTTCTGCAAGAAATGCAATTTATGTAGTTTAATTTACATTTATAACTAAGTAAATTTTTTAATCAATTAAATTCAAGATATCAACCACAGCTATTCAACATGAAAGAGCAGAACAAACATGGTTATTTATTTTTTTTATAAATATTTATCTACAATCTGATGCATTAGTGATTCACAGAACAAACTCCAACAGATTATACAAAATCTTGCTATACTGCATGAGATGGAGGATGTTGTTTTCAAAATTTAGAAATAACTTTAACTCACATGGGTGTAATTTGGGGGGGGGGGGGGGGGGGCAGTGGGGGACATGTCCCACACCACACTTTTTCACAAGGTGTTTTTGGTCCATTGATGATTTCTACTCATTCTTACTGAAATGTGGTAGCACCTTTGTGAAAATTAGGTCAATTGACCAAACATTTTAAAAAAATGTAACATTTGGATCATTGACCCTCCCCCATCACAACTAGCCATTTGTGTCCCTGACTTTTGAAAACAAAATTACTTCCTTGCTTGAAAGTCTGATTTAAAAAGTGGCAGGTGAAATATGTTCCTAATGAATTTATACAAAAATATAACCAGATATTTGCTTTAGCGCCAGGGTCTGCAACCTTAGAAACATGACAATCACTGCTGGAAAACAGAATTTATTTAGAGCTACAAAATCTGCTTTTTTAGTTTCTGTAACAATAACTTTGGTACTTTAAAACAAGTAATTCCCAGTAGATATGCAAAACTTCTGTTTGATTTCACTGCAATTTGTTTGAAATATGCAGAAAAATGTTCATTTTCTGGTAGAACTGCCGTGAATGTCAAAAACCTGTACAAACAATTGAAATAACTAAACTATTTATTCTACAGTAAGGCTGATATGTCAAACTAAGTTATAAGTATGTCTACTACTATCTGTCTCAAAAATATCTACATCAAGCAGCTCAATGTTGTTTTATGGTGTCATGTTTTGCAGAAATATCATGCATTTATTGCAGATTTCAACATGAAAGCTGCACAAAGTTCCATTGTGTCAGTGTTACAAGAAATCCTTGCAGAGGGACTGAAGTGTGGCTCCAGAGCTGCAGGAAACAATACATGAAACATGGCAGACTTTATTTATTCTGACATTTTGTTTGCATTTGAAGGATGTCAGTTTTTTATCAAATCTTTGACAAGTGAACCTGCAAATACACACTTCCATCACTGCTTAAGTCTCTCTTCACTCATCAGTCAGATGTCTGTCTGTGTTCTTAACCTGACTATGGGGTGCTTTTAACAGCCAGCCAGCCCTCTGGGTAGATCTATTTATCTCAAAGAGTCGGTAGTCATCCTAAAACGTAAGTATATAATCACTTATAAGTGTTAGAGATGAAAGAATTGCTCAGTGGTATTTGTTAGGTGACCAGGTCAGGGGTCATAGGAACTGCTGACTGATCAGAGCTGCAGCTCTGATGAAAGCTGCAGAATTATCCCTCCTTTGAAACATAATGAGGGTAGACTTTCTCCTTGTCTTTTCACAGCTGATAATATCTGTTTGACAACTATGCCTCAGGAGTTCCTCCCACCTCATAAACTAAACAAGTCACCGCCTTAAAAGGGAGTAAAAGATGTGACTCAAAAGGAGACTGTATTTGAGTAAATGATCTGAAATCAAAATAAAAATAAGCTGGAGGCTGTCTAAGCCGACAAAAGTCACAAAAACTTTATGTGATGATAAATGGGCTTAGGAAATCTAGTTATTTCAGTAAGTATTATAATGACCACCAGAGGGCGCAAAAGAGCCCAAAAGACTGATCTTTCTGTTTGTTCCATATTTTGCAGAGCTGTATTAGAGAAATTATTCCAACATTATTTATAACAATCATAGCATTTTGGGTCCGTTTTATTTATTAATGAACAAATACACTTGGAGTGGATGAAGTGAAAAAATATTCAAACATTTCCACAGATAAACAACTGTAAGGCACTGCAGAGTACAACACTGTAGGATTTTTTAATTGTAAAAAGAATATTTCTATTGTTTCAGATCAGTTTTAATATCAATGAAAATAATGTTATATATGAGAAATATTTCCCAAAACAAGTGCTCTAAACTCTCTCTAAAATGACAGATTATTTATAGTTTTACTTGCACGTCAAACTGTTCCATAGTGTCAGAAACTATGATAGACTTTGTTATAATTTACATGCTACAAAGTCAAATAGAGCAAAACTTGTTTAAATGTTTACATAAATATTCAGAGTTAGTAAGTGTCAACTTAAATATTTAGAGTTAAATATAAAAATAGAAATCTGAATTTAACCATTTTAAATGAAATCTAACATGGAAATTCAGAATGAATATAAACAAAAGTAGATTACCAAAATAAAAGCATGGTTAATAAATCCCCTGCTAAATATCTCAGAGTGCCTAGTAAGATTGTGTGAATTTGTTTAAATTATTTCATCAATGAACAGAAAGAAACCAGACTCCTAAAAATGATCCAAAACTACACAATAACATAAAGGGACTCTGAGCTCTTATTTAGGAGATCTCTCTATGAAGTTATATGATTTAGTGCTGAATTCATAAGTCCTTGAATGTTTACACATATTTCATTGCCACGGTTTCACTAGAAATGAACTAATAAATGTTGAAAGTGGACAATTTTCAAATTCATGGTGATTATTTACTCCTTATGAATATAATAGGTTCAGAAAACAGTTTAAATATTGAGTAGGTAATTTAAATCTGCATTCCTTAATTTGTATTTTAAATAAAACTTTTATAATGCAGACGTCACTAATTTTATTTTATTATTTTTGGTTATTTTAGAAAAAACATCAAAGAAAGATTTTAATAGAAAAACACTAAAATTATTACATTTTCCTGAGCCTAAATACTAATCAGTTGACTAAACATACAAAGTTGTTTGGGAGGTTTTGCCTGAGTTTTTTGGGGCAATAGCATAGAAACAGGTTTTAGTTTAGACCTCCAATTTGGAAACCCCGGATCTAAAGCATGTTGACTATTTAGGACCAGGAGAAGACAGTGGACGTTTATTTAGGTGACAAAATGTTGTTTCAGATTTACACCACCAGGGAGCGCTGCACACCCATCACCTCCACAAGGCGTAGGCCATGTCTCATTGAGCGTTTGAAAACACCAGACTGCAGGTTTTCTGCAGAGTCACTACCGTGCATTGTTAAAGTACACCACAATTACACCATGCCATACAGAGTGCTTCTAAAACATTGCCAAGACTGGAATATGCACAGACACAGTTTTATTAAAACACTTATTTCCTGCCGTTTTGGCTGAGAGTTCGTGTGTGTGTGTGTGTGTGTGTGTGCGCGCGCGTGTGTGTGTGTTACATCTTGCGTATTTTTTGTTATCCAACTGTATGGCGTGAGTGAAACCGAAGCTAAATGCCTTTATTGTGTAACAATCTGAGCCCATAAAGGTGATTCTGGTTCTTTTCCTAAATGATAAACAGCATCTTTATTTATAAATCCAATCACTCTGTCAATTCCTGTTTGACTGCTGTTGTTTAAACTAATTAAAATCCGCTCTGCCTTGTGCGTAAAACCAAAGCAACTCTCTCAGCAAAAATCTCTGCAGAGCAGAGCCACCCCCATTCCTGTTTGAAAGCAAGCAGAAACACCCACAAGCTCCGCGTTATTGCGCAGCGTCACCATCCTCAGGTCGGGAAAGTCCGCATCCCAGAGCTGATACAGAGGAAGCGAAATCAAAACGCTGCGCTCCGCTCGGCGCACAGCCAACAGGGCACAGGGGCTAGATGGGAAACCAGGGTGGGGGTTTTCTGTGCATTGGAGGGGGGTTGGCCTTAAAGCAGCCAATGAGGAAGTCATCCAAGGTGCCTACTCTGAGTCGCGACACGTTGGGAGGTTATATATTCCGCCACGCACATCGGATAGGTGCATTTAAAGAGATCTGTGAGGGAGAGGGAGTCGGCCACGCAGGAGAGGAGGCACGCGACTGAACAACAACAAACACACCTCACCGACACCGGGAATTCTGTTTTGCTGCGTTCTGCCTAGAGATGTCCCACGTACAGTTATCTAGCAGCGCGCTGGAGAGGCTGGTGGCCCGCAGGACCTTTCCTCTCCACAGGCGCACCGGTGTCTGCCGCAACCTCTTCGGCCCGGTGGATCATGACGAGCTGAGCCGGGACATGAAAGCCAAGCTGCGGGAGATTTCCGAACGGGACCAGCAGAGATGGAACTTTAATTTCGAGGCCAACACCCCTCTGGCCGGGGATTACGAGTGGGAAGAGGTGCCCGCGGAAAAGACCCCGGCGTTTTATCTGGGATCCGCGCAGCAGAGCGGCAGGAGCCGGGAGCCGACAACGCCCGTGAAGCAGCGGCCCTCCTTGGACTCCGACGTCCCGGAGACGGAGACCCCCGCCGGGGACGTGATGGAGCGCTTAGTGGCGCCTGGGAGCAGCACCGCTCCCGGTCCGGCGGAGACGAACCAGGAGAACCGAGCCGACAAACTGAACTCGGGGAGTCCTAGACAGGTTCCGTGTGTCCGACGTAAGAGGACGTCTGCGGCTGACAACAACACGCACATCACAGGTAACCACTGACTCCTGACGCCTCTGTCTGGAGGTGAATCTGATTCCGTTATAACTCATGGTTCATTTATTTTTGTCTCTCAGACTTTTTCGTGAAACGAAAGAGGGCTGCTGATATGATCTCGAGCGACACTTGCCACCTTTCCAAGTCTCCAGTCCCGTTGGAACAAACTCCCAGAAAGAGGATCCGCTGAAGGTGAGCTACGTCACAGTTAGGATTAATATAGATAAGAACGGGCTGTGACGTCGCGTTTATTCAGCGACGTTTGAGACTGAAGCAGAATCAGATTGCGTCAGCTGGAGCCGTGTCTGGGGGACGGGGGAGAGGGTGGTTGTAGTAAGAGCCGGTGGGTGGGGGAGGGGGACGTGCGTCACCGTGTGGCGGGAAAATGCAGTGCGGAAGCGGCCACGCCTGCCGCCTCTGCGCGTCTCCTCAGAGCTGCTCGTCTGTTTCGAGAAGGGTATCGCTGCAGACCCGGAGACTCCACTTTCAGGCCGACTCCACTTTCAGGCCGACTCCACTTTCAGGCTTCGACTGTTTTTGAGACAGCGCCGCCCCCTGGACTAGTTTCATGAGGAGGGTATCATACTATTGGGTTTCATAGCAATCCAAGATGGATCGAGGAGGGGATCACGAGCAGAGAGTAAGTTGTGATATGTTGAAAGTGAGTTGACGCTGTTTAATCACCGCGTGTAGTCTAAGCTAGGAGCTAATAAACTAATAGTAAAGAAATGGTCTAAATTGCTGATTTAGTTATTATACTGTCCATATTTTTATTTATATATATATTATAAATTAACTAAGTTATTACCTTTTTTGTGGATGATTTCACAATAAGGCTTATAGGCAAACATTTTCATAAAAGTATGAAATAGTCCACAGTTTCTGGCTAATGGTTTTTTTTTTTATTACATCTATGTTAATATTTAATGCACGCTACCCTTTGCTTACATTATAAATTATGTTTACTTACCCACGTTTGTTTTTATCTTTTATTTGTGTTTTTTTAGTGATCTAAGATTACAATAGTAGATTACTGCCTATGTGTAAATACATGTACCCTTGTTTTTATCTTTCTTCTAATTACCCTTTGAGTGTTGGTGCTGCTGTGACAAGTGAATTTCCCCACTGTGGGATCAATAAAGTCTATTCTATTCTATACCTAGATACTAGGGTAAGAGGAGATATAGTATATGTTCAGTTCAGTTCTAGTAATATTGATACTTCTGTAATTACAGCATCTATCAAGTTGTATGTTTACCTTTTCAGTGAAGTTGAAGAGTTTGGCCGAAGAATTGACAGAGAATTTTTGAAAAGGGGAACACTTTAAATGGTAGGTAATGCTGTAAATGGAAATACAACACTGAATTGTCTGTGTTGCACATGTTTTGATGAGTGTACAATTTCAAGAAAAGTGTTTGATTTCAGCTTTGTGCTTAATTTCTTTCTTTTCTCTGCAGACCCCACCACCACCTCCACACACACACACACGCACCATGGCCTGTCTCAATAAAACATTTAACACCATTCCAGTGTCTCATAGTCTTTTGTTTCCTATTTCCACAACAAAAATGAGGAATAGACACCACAGATCCAGTGTTTTAAATCGAGTTTTATCTGTAGTGCAAGTTTCTCAGTAGCCACAATTTCACAAATATTAAGAAGGGGAAAAACAATCGTTATTGGACCATCAAAATGACCAATAATGATGCAGCTGGGTTTTAAATAAAGTTTTACTTGAATAAAATGTGTTCATCATTTCACAGGTCCACAGCATTTTGTTCATTTACATTTTGCTCTTAAAGGTAAAGTTAGATTAATTGATTGATTGATTCCAATGTATTTATGTAATGCCTTCTTGGGGTTCTCACCAACACCAGGCAAGGTGGGTTAAGTATCTTGCACAAGGACACAGCAGCAGCATTCTCTGGTGGGAGCCAGGATGGGATTGAACCTACAACCTTCTGATTACTGGACAACCCGCTTTACATTAAATGTGGGGTCTTTAACAGCAATTGAAAAAAAAGGCATTCTCAAAAAAAGAGACAGCTCCATATGACTGGAATAAGTTACCTTCTAACTTGAGGTCTATTTGTTCAATTCGTTTATTTACAAATTTTCTGTATGACCATTTAATGCCTATTTGTGATTGTTCTGCTGTAACCACCTAATTTGGATATGTGTGCATGTGTACACTGGGTCTGTTTATATTATCATACTTAACCAAATGACCCTGGCTAATATTATTGGTGAGCCATAGCTTAGCAGGATTATTTTATTTTTATTTTGTGGAGGTGTCTTGTCATTTTTATTGTAATTAATTAATTAATTAATTAATTAATTAATTAAAAAAATTTTAATAAGCAGTTAATAGAATATAAGAAATAAGCTTCACCAGCAATTACATAATTCAAAAAAGAACTTAATCGAAGCTTTAATAGCAATTAAACTATTTTTAATAAGCAATCAATACAAATTTTTAATAAGCATTTTTAACAATAAGCACAGAAGGATAGAAGCCTGAATTGAAGCTTTAACAGGAATTAAACAATTTTTGAGCATAAGAAGCCTGAAAGTGGTGTTGGCCTGAATCTGGCGTTGTTGCAGTTAAACATCTGTCCATTAGAGGTCGCTGTCTCGAAAAGAGTCGAAGCCTGAAAGTGGAGTCGGCCTGAAAATGGAGTCGGCCTGAAAGTGGAGTCTCCGGGTCTGCAGCGTTATACTATTGTCTGTTTCTGGGGAACTTACTCAACTTGTCTTTGTTCCTCAGGTGCTTCCTTCTCTTGACCCGTTTGCACTACTTTCTCTGCGCATTGTGAGGATTTATCTGAGCGAAAAGGAGCCCGTTCAGAGGACGGACGGGTCCCGGACAGGTTCGGCTTGGCTCGGTGTCTCCCGACGGAGCCTCCTCAGAACCGGACCTCAGAACCGGACCGGACTCTCAGGACTGAACGGTTTGGGGTTGAAGGGGAGAAATAAAAACGAAGGGAGTAAATGATTCCTAAACAGTACAAATGTAGCATTACTCATTGTTGCTTTTGCATCCAGCCACTCGACAGTGTTAAAATGTTTTAACATCTGTGCAATCCTACAGATTTTCTTTAAAAGAATCTTCTACACTGGCCAAAAGTGTACAGCTTTATAGAGACATTTATTTCTGTTCTGGGTTGTTTTTTTCTGTAAATGTAATAATTTAAGTTTATTCTAACTTATAAGTTATTTATGTTTCTCTTTTAATTGCTCAATGCCTTGTTCATTTTTGTTATTCACTTTTTTTATTTGAAATTTGTGATGTTTTGCAATCGTGTAGCTTTAGCGTTCACACTTGAAACTCTAGATTTCTTTGTCTCTGAGCCGTTATTATAAATGTGTGTTTTTATTCATGTAAGTGCCCTAATTATGTCTTGAATAAATATCTTTCTACTTTATAAATAATTCACTTTCCTCTTCTTTTGTTTTGGGCTGGGGTTACACTTTTTACTTTAATGGTAAAAAACTGAAAAGTGAGCCTTTTGGCTTTCTCTACCAGAATCAGCTTTATTTAAAAAAAGACAACAATTCAGAAGTTTAACGTTAACAGTGAACCCAGCCACTATTGTGTGTTTATTCTGTGAAGTCATGGACCTTGTGTAGAAACAGATTCAAGATGCTCAGCCCTCACGGCAGCTGCGGGATATATAGATTTAAAGGCCCCTTTCGCCCTTCTAAAGAAGCAGCAGCTGCCTTTGGATCCCCGCTTTGTCCACGATGAAGACACCCCCACATCCACCCGCACTCAACAAGCCCTCCAAACACACACACACACACACACTGTTTACTCCACCGCAGATACACCGGGCGTGGAGGCCACCTGCCAGAACCAGAAACCTACTAGTCTTTGTAATTGTGCTCGTCGTTTGAAACAAGCCATTCAACAGGTCATGCTCGCAAGTTTACCCTTAATTGAAAGAAGCCAAGCTCTGAGCCAGAATGGGGCCTTGGGAGTGCGTCAGCAGACACAACAGCAAATATAATATCCCATAGGTCCACGCAGCCTTTGAACACGCGTCCGCTGAGTCGCTCCAACGTTTAGATGAAAATTGAGACTTTTGATGGTGACTTTTTTTGCTTCTGCGGCCATAAGCTGCGAGGGGAGCTTGTTCTGATTTCCAACACAAAGCGCTCTCCGGCTCTATTCTTTCCTTTTTGTTGCCATATGGCAAATCCATGTAGACATAGCCAAGACCTATTCAGTCAGCCGCAGAATGTCCTGCATCAGAGAACAAAAGACACTTTGTCTGGCTCCTCTATTGATACGAATGGGGGGAAAAATTATAATTAATCTATGGCTATATCCAGCTAATTAACGCCCATATGCCCCACAGGGGGGCTGAGAGAGCATTCAGCTCAGTTTTAGGTTCTCAATAGTTTACATGTTAAAGACAACAGCTGTTTATGTGTTACTTTAATGAAGTCTCTGCTGTGTTGGAAGACTGGACACATTCGGGGGGCTCCAGACCCCCGCGGTGATAAAACGGGACATCTTCCCCCTGTTTGACTCTGCAGCTGTGTAACTATATAAAACTTGTCCCAGTAAACAGAATCTTAAAGTCGTCCTTGTTTGTTTAAGAGGCGCTGAATTTGAGCCGTTCGGGGAAAGTTCAAAGGTTAAGGCCTGAGTATAAACTGGGTAAGCTTCTCTTTAGGCTGAACAAATGAGCCCTGCAGGCCCTCCTCTAGACCTGTCCCTGGTTAAAACTGTCTCTACGTGAGCCTCGTGATGATAACTTTATTGATGTAAGTTTGATGGACATAAAGGAAGGAGATGACAGTGACCATACAGACCTCATTAAACATGCCTTCTACAATAGAATATCATTCAACCAGCAGCTGCTGATGGAGCGAGTCCGTCTCATGGGCCCCATCTGACCTTTAGCTCACATCCACAGCTTCAGTCGTTTCACCCATGCACACAAATATAAGATGTTCTCTGCTTTAGGCTTACATTTGTTCTTGTTGGACTGCCGTAGCTCGCATGTTTGAATGGAGGGCAGCTTCTTCTTCTATTGAGGGTTATGTGGGGTTATTTTAATCTGTATTGCACTTCGAGCTACTTTCAATGTATGAAAAGTGCATTATAAATAAAATTTGATTGATTGATGTTAGCTGATGGTTACAATGAAAAACAATTAATAAATACATGTAAAGTGATGATAATAATAATAATAATAATAATAAAAAGAGTAAAAAATCACCAAACTCCATTTAGACTAAAATCACATGAAGTAAATTAAAAAATTGCATTTTAGAAAAAAATGATTAAAACGAGATTATCTGCATCTGCACTGTTTAAAAACATTTATTTTACTTCTCTTGTGATTTTTATCTTGAGAGGCGATATATAAAAATAATTTCTTCTTCTTTTTCTATAAAATAGATTAAAAATAACAAAATATCATGACCTTAAAACCTGGTGGGACTCGAGTGTCCAATGATTAATAATAAAGTTTAATTGTGTCTACCTGATGGGGACAAAAATATGTTTTAAAAATGTTTTTCTTCTTGCATAAAGGTGAATTACAAATCCAGACATAGCTTCATGAATCAAAGAAATCAAATATTTTGCTATTCCTGTCAGTTAATTTTGAATTTTATTTGAAAATAAACAAACATTTTACTTTATTTTGTGCGTCCAAAAAGTGAATGTTGCTCAAAATCAAATTAAGTTTGATGAAGTAGATCCTAAAAAGGAGATGAGTAAATAAATAAATAATAAATAATCAAACAAACGATTCTCTTCACGGTCGGCTGAGAGGCGCTACAGGAGACATGCTGGACTGTCCGAATGTAACAGCCTGAAATATGATTTAGGAGAAACCATTTTTAACTGGAAACGCGTTAATTAACGGGGCCGTGTGCAAAGGCCGCAATTAAAATATAGAAGTGGGAGGAAAAATCGTCCTGAGCTGGGAGGGGAGAATTAGCATTTTCCATGACCATCTGGCATCGGCGCAGGCGACAGGGAACAAAGGCGAGCTGGATGAAGAGGAGAGGCGAGTGTGCCATCGCATTGACCTGCAAATGAGGCTTTGTCACCGAGTTAAAGCTCCCTGACCCCCTTTACACCCCCAAGATCTCCCTAAAAAACCTCTTCTATCTTTAAAACCTACATCTGCAACATGACGGTCTGACTCCGGGTGTTCCAGAGCTGCAGAGGAATAAATCGTTATTCTGGAATCAGATCGATCTACTGTAGCTTAAATGAGTCAATAGCTTTAAAATCCTGAACATAATGTGAAGTTTAGTAAATGAGAAGAATGAAGTAGAATGGGCCTGTGCTGCAGGCTCAGGCCTCCTGTGGAAACAAAAGTCTGCAAAACACCTCTGTGACGTTTCTCTGAGGAAATAATAGTTTAGAAAAATACACAAATATAAAACGGTCCAATTATTTAAAATGTATTATATTGTTAATGAATGGGAGATGCTCTACTGGCTGTGGCGTGAGCGTGGACACCTGTCCCTCCTCTAAGGGTTGTGAATGAGGACGAGTGTTTGCAGACGGAGATGCTGGCTGAGCTTTTCAGATGCGTGCACGCGAGCGTTTTTGCACAATGAAACAAGTTAAAAACAATTAAGAACAGAACAATAATGAATCTCATCCTAAAATGTGATTAATAAAATGTGTTTGCATGAATATTTGATTTAAATGATAACAAACCTTTAATGAAAGCGTAAATTTCCTAAATAAATGAACAAAGTGCATCAAAGTTGTCTCAGTTTCTTCTCATTTAAAAATGAACCTGAACCAAACTGTAGGTCATGTTCCCTTTAACTTGGCTGCAGATGCAGATGTGCCGTCTGTGTTTTCCTTCTCTCCTGACTCCTTTCCCCCTTTACATCCACTCAGTATTCATGCCTGTAGATAACAAAGAGCATGACTCAATCCACGCAGGAGGCGGTGTGACAGGGAACTCGTGGCAGCTTTTCAGATATCCTCTTTCTGCGTCTCCTTTTTTCCCCTCCTCATTCTTTGCATCTTTACTTTGGTCTCGGTTGGAGTAGGAAGGAGGTGAGGGGGAGCGAATCAGCCCGCCGCCTCAACCTCTAATTCACTTTTCTCTCCCCGTGCATCAAGGGGATCGGATTTAATGCTGCGCAGAAGAAAAAGGCAGATCCTTTACAAAGTTTCACAACGTGATGGAGCGGGTGGCACACTGTGGTTTTTGGAGACCAGCCTGCAACAGTGCAAACAAAACAGCCCAGTGTAATAGACCTATTCTACTCGGAGGATCATTAGAGCCTATCTTTTACTGCTTTTACGGTTAATCCCATCTTGATAAATGGCAGAGAGAGTTGTTACAAGTTTATTCTCTGCAGTAGGTTTACTTATTATGGCGCAAGGCATCATTAAGCTGTGTCTGACTGTAAAACAGAACCAAGGAGAGAGGAGGGGGGTCTGATTGTGTCTGGGAATGATGGATGGTCCAACTCATTTATTCACCAAAGAGACGATTTGCAGTAAGGACATTAAGCTGCTAGCTGTTAGCTAAGGGAACACAGCAACAGGAAGAAGATGGAGGACCAGCTGCAGCAGAACATCACATGTGGGGTTTGGAAATGCCTGAAAACCATCTGGGGTCACAAAGTGAGCCACTAGTGACTTGGGGTGGGTGGACGACCTGAACCAGTTCTGCAACAAGCTTGACCGATATGGAGAGCTGCCATCTTGGATCTCGAGGTCGGAGTTCTGAATAACTTCAGAGTTTCCGACTGGGAGGTCCGACTTTGCGGGGCGTTTTATTTGATTTTTCCTACTCGGAAGTCGGGATTTCCGAGTTCCGAGGACAAATTGAACACATTAATAGCCTGAGCAACACAAACTCAGAAAAGGTTGCCTTCCTGCAGTGGTGGATGGTAGAGGCGTGGCTTGTACTCACATAGACAGGTACAACAGAGGTCAATGACTCTCACTTAGAATTTGGGCAGTTATACACAAAAAACTCTCTCTCTCTCTCTCTCTCTCTCTCTCTCTCTCTCTCTCTCTCTCTCTCCCCCTCTCTCTCTCTCACACACACACACACACACACACACACACACACACACACACCTCTCTGATCCTTTGTGACTGAAAACTTTGCTTGTTGCAGGAGAAGCAGGTGTAACTAATAACATTACCAACGGCTCATTCATTTCCTCTATAGAGTCTCACTGGAAGCCATGACAGCGATTCAGCAGACACAATACAATACCAGCGCTCCTGCACAGTCACACTGTTAACAATGTTCACTGCGTATTTCTTATACTAGTTTATCAGCGTGCTTTATTAGATGTGACATGAAGTCTAAGATTCTGGTTTTGCTGCACAGCATTAGCCTGACTAGCCATCCTATATATGGAATTATATAGTCTGGCCACGACCCATAGACAGAGCTCAGTCATAGGGCGGGATCTACGGTTGTCTTTCAAACTGTCTCCGCACACAATTGGACAGCACTAGGACCAATTAGAGCAACGAACACTGTGACGCGTTCATCCATACTGAAGTTAATCAATGGGGCAGTCCACTATACAACGTCCTTTTTCAATAAAGGACTTAAGTGTTTAAGAAAAGCCCAAGTCTAAATGGGCCAAAGTTGATGCCAAAGCCGTTTCAAACAAGCACTGTTCCTGAGCCGACTCCATCTTTGTAGTTTTGCTCCATCACAGCTCTGGTGCTAAGCTCACCCAGAGCACTGTGATTGGCCAGACCTAAACTTAGCTGAGCCAGTGTTAGACCTGCTGAGGCAACAATGGAGCGTGGCTAGACCGACCTGCAGAACAAAATCGTTTTGCTGCTACGGTTTGTCTAGATTTCTAGTCTAGCACAACAAAATGATTTGAAAACATTTCTAAATTACATAAAATAAAATAAAGGTGCCATGTAGCTAAAGCTATTACCAACTTCATAATAACTGAAACGAGAACAAAGTATCTATGTAAACACTTCAAACATTAAAGCTGCTATAGCGAATCAACAGAACAAGCTAGGTTTTAAACACAAACACGGTCGAAACACTCACCCCTCCCCTCTGGTATCTTCCCTGAGACGCTTCTGTCGGAACCGAAGACCCACATTGCCGGAGGAAACGAGATAGAGCTAAACACCAGTTGTTGTCCGTGACTTCAAGTGGTGTTTTTCTTTTTGGGACTAGTTTGTCCTAAAGCGGCCGGCTGTTTCGTCTTCTCTGATATTATTGAGCCACACCTCTCACACCTGTGGTGTTCTGTTGCTAAATACGTGAGTGTGTAATGAGTGGAGGACCCAGGGAAGTGCGGCGGTTCGGCAAGACCGGCGACAACAGGATGGATGCTTTCAGTCTGAAACGTGAGGTTTTTAGACAAATGCGAGAGAACCACTTTATTAAAATCTTTCGTTATTTTTGTAAACTAAACAATATATTTATAGCTAGACTATGTTAGAACGTTAGAAGAGGCATGAAAAAATGTTTTAAGGTAACTTGTTTTCCAAATTTGCTATAGCAGCTTTAAATTATGGGATCTCATCAACTGTCAGTTGAACAATCTGTGGAAAACATAAACTGTGATGTCAGTTTGAGCTCCAATGGAGGCGGAGCTTTCTCACCTGTTTTGTCTATGATGATAATTCTTTCCGTTTTTAGGACGTTTTTTCTAAGCCATAAGATGCGCTGCTACCAAAAATCAGAACACACAATCCCCAACTGAAAGCAAGTTTTGAATTATGATTCATATTTTTCAAAGTTAAGATTCGTCAGTTTTCACATCCTGACAGAATTATGAAGATCATACAAAAAGATGCTGCTACACACGTGAAGCTCTGCTGTAAGCAGCAGGTGAACGTAAGTAAACTTGTGTTTTTGGTCTTCTGTGTTTCCATGCTGCTGTTGTCTGGTCTCGTGGTGTGTGTTTCTCTCCCTCATGAGGAAACACACACCTGCACAATAAGAGATGCAGGTGATAACTGAAGGCCTTCGTACCACAAACAAGAATTCTACTTGCAGCTGTTACTATCTTGTGGATTAATGATGCAGCGTTTGACATTCATAGTCTTATCTGTAAACAATCATCAGATCAAATGGTTCCTGTTGAAGCTGATGACCTTTTTAAAGAAGCAGACAGATGAGTCTCTGGTCAGTGATGGACAAAGTTGAGTGTGTCAGCAGCCATTACATCAGCGGCTCTCACTAACTCAAACAGAACCCACAGCAGTACCACACATACTGTAGCTATCAAAAACCCCGGTGCCCCTCTTGAGTGCTGTGGCTTCCTAACCTGGGAGCCATATGCAGCTCTCCAGGAGGAGCTCGGACTCTTTGTGGCTGTAATTGGTCGGAGAGGAGAGAGGAGGAGATGCAGATAGAGCGATGACACTTGAGAAATGAGATCTAACTCTGACCCAGTGCCAGTCCTGACAGCCCGAGTCCTCCACCTCCATTCTTCTCTCTCTGCCCTTTTGTTTGAATCCTTTTCAGTTGGTCCGAGACCAACCTGCTCCCCTTCACATCCCTTCTTCCACAGGATGAGAGTCCTCTGTTCAGCGGCTGCTAACGCCGCTTTATCTGTCCGTCCATCCATCTCCTCTCCTCCCTATCCTTCTGTATTTGGTAGAGAAGTTTTCTTCTCCTTCAATCATCTTGGCTCATAAAACTTGGGGAGGAGGACCAGGAGGCTGTGTTTTCAGGGCTGGCTACACTGCTATGGGTGCACTGACTCGCACTAATGCTATTCACGCCTCACATTTGCTCTCCAGGTCCTCTGAAAGGGATGGCCACGGCAGCCTCTATGGGGGCATGTAACAAAGAGCCATCATTCACCAGGCTGCAGCCAGGAGCGGCAGAGTTTGGACTCATCCTGTTTGCACTCATCTGCTCCGATTTATGTTACGGCGCAAATACTTTTCATTTGGATCAATAGCCTTGTCTTCTTCCTTATTCAAGGCCCCTTTTCTAGAGAGAAAGAAGATGCTCACAGGCTGAGGGTGAGATGCTAAAGAGCAGTCCTAAAAGTTTGTGATTGGCGCTAGATTTTCATAGATGAGAGTGTGTTTAGCACCCAGACAGCATCTGGTGGCTGTATAGATCTATTATCATACTCCAAGGTCAGCACGCTACCATTAATCTCCACCTTTCCTTTGCTGCTCTTTCACGCAGGAGCTGAAGCTTTAGAGGCCATGACGGCAGATTCCAACAATACCCAGAATGCCTTGGAGTCTTGTCAGCCCATCCTAATTTGTGGCTGCAGTCCTGCGGTTGAATTCAGTCACTGTTGGCTGCTTGACCTGGCGGATTAGCAACATCTTTTAGTCTTCACACGGGGCAGCGCCAGTGGGCTGATACACAGCCTGCAATTACACAGCAGGAAAGGCCTGCTTAGGCATGCACCCGCACGGATATGTGCACACGCACGCACGCACTCACTCACTCACACACACACACACACATGCACACACATGCATGCATACACACACACACACACACTCACACACTGGGTGTAGAGGGGGAAAGCAGGTGATTCCTGACACATCTTTGGCGAAGATGTTTCTATTTCTAATCCAACTCAGGATGTTATTCAGAGAGCTCGACTCTAATCACTTAAAGGATTTTACAACAGAAGCTCCAATTTGTATAAAATATCTTATTGTAGAAAAATTACAAAAAGAAACTTGTTCATTGAAGTCTAGAGTTTATTATCTTGACTGATTTGGATCATGTTTCTCCAGGCTGATTAAGTTTCTCGAGGATTACATTCTAGCCTGGCAAGCCATCCTACAGTATATATGTGAATATCTAGTTCACTAGGCTAATTACATACTTCTTTTTTGTTCTGTTCTTCTTGTTAAAATAAAGAAAACTTGAGAACGAATTCTTTGTGCAAAAGTTCATTTATGTCAGTAATTCAACCTAAAAGATGAAACTAATATATGAGGTATAGGCTCATTCCATGCAAAGCCAGATATTTCAGATATTTGTTATAATTGTGATTATTATGGCTTACACTTTCAAAATCTCAATATTCTAGACTCAAAGTGTCACACTCTAATCAGCTAATGAATCCAAAACACCTGCAAAGGGTTCCTGAGCCTTTAGATGGTCTCTCAGTCTAAGCTGAATTACTGAAATAACTGGACTTTTGCACCAGATTCTCATTTTTCCAGATTCACCAGTATGTTAGAAGTGATGGGTGGAGATCATCAACATTGCTCTGATAAAGTTCTAGTTTAGGACATTTCTACTGATGTGTTGTAATAATAAATAATAATAATAATGCATTTAATTTATAGGCGCCAAGGTCACCGCACAGAACATGATAAAAGAAAATAAAAGAAAATAAGATTGTTTGAAATATAGAATTAAAAGAGATTACAAGGAATATAGTGTTAAATTATATTATTAAGTGTTGTGCATGCTTTAAACCGTCTGTCACAATGTGGAGCCCATTAGGGCCAGATTTTCACTTGTTATTCTTGTGTTGTTGGAATTTTGAGCCTTTTAGTTGATTTGCAGAAAAAATGTTCTCTTAAATTGTTTGAGCCATGGAAGGTGTCTGCAACCCTTCTCGATTTAGTTTCCACAAGCAAGTCATTAAGTCAAGGAATTGTGACCCAACTTAGGAGGAGTTGGTGACATCGCAAATCAAATGAAGTCAAACTGCAAACAAAATGAAACGAGACACTTTCTGACCAAATTTAGTCAAGAAAATGAGCATTTTTTGTTTACATTAACGTTTAATGTCCAGCCAACCTGACAGTTTGAACTATGGCACAAGGAAACAATGACAAAGGAAATAAATGATTATGATGTTTAAAGCAATGTTGCAGATGCACAGATGAGTTTGCTGTAAAAGTCAGATAAAACTATCAGACGAGCAGTAGGCTGAGCCCAGACCAGACCTGGCACTCCAACGCTGCATCCGACAAAGCACACAAAAGCCTCGGAGGATGAGAACTAGAAAGTTGGCAAACTTAACGCAACGTCCTGCCATCATCCCTCGCTCCCCCCCGTCCCACAACAGATGCTACGTTCCATGAAGACACTGTCAGCTGCACAAGAATGGGCTGAAATTTGTCCACAATGAGCGGTACACAAAGAAAGAATGAAAGGAGAAAAAAAGCATTCCCAAAGTTAGCATCCCAAGTTAACAATACCAGCACAGCAGCATGGAGGGGGGCGTGAGGGGGTCTGCAGACCTCTCTCCAGGAATAGGACCTATCGCTATGGAAACATTCTCCTGCCCCTCCCTCGTACTACTACTACACATAGATGCACACACTTGTCAGCTGCAGGCCAGGCGCTGTCTGAGTCCAGATGGTGGCGAACTGCATAACTCACTTATCTGTCTCTGGCCTCTAAAGGAATGCTTAAATGCCTCCGTAATTCCCAGTGGACGTCACCAAAAAGAGAGACAGGCAGCGGCAGGCCATCTGCTCTCAGATACCATCGACGCCCCCTTTTTCCTGTCCATCCCCCAAATTCATCCCCCGCACGTTTCTAACATCTAAAAGTTTTTCCTAGAAAGAGGTTTGAGAAGGTTACTACTGAAAGAATGCTTTCTTTGAATTTCAGAACATTTGAAGTCAAATTCAATTTAAGGAAGTAAAAGTGAATTATATTTACTCCAGATGTAGACCTTCCAATACTGGCCGTGAAAAATAAAAAAATCAGGGAATACAATTATTTTAATGCAGTAAAATAAATTAAATAAAGTAAAATCTGAGAAAATGAGACATTAAAAAGCAACAGTCATCATGAAAGGATTTCAGTAAAAAAATAAAAGTTTGATGCAATTCTTCAGACATTTTAAATGAACTTTATTTAAACTGCATCTATTAAACTCAAACGGGGACAATTTTAATTCTTCAAAATGTAAAAACATTAATGCTTAAAGTGCACATTTCCAAAAGTGTGTCCAGGAGGCCTTATGCGGCCTCCAATCTCACTTCTAGAATCGCGGGACTGTCTCTCCAGCAGGGTTTTAATTTAAATAAACATCACCATGAAATTAAAAATCACGTTTTTGTTATCTGACAACCTCTAAATGGACAGCTTTGGCCCTTGTCTTGACACTTTTGGATTAGTGGAATGTTCTTTAACTTTATTTAATATTGTAAATTTAAAGGTATTTTTAAAAAAAGAAACATCCTTAAACTGCAAGAGATTTCATCCTTTTTGTGCTTCATTTTCCTGCAGATTCCTATTGTTCAAAAACATAACCGTTATTTTTATTGCATCATAAATTCCACAGTTGGTGGGATGATTTCGTTTCATTTGGACTCAATTGCTCGAGCGTCATTTGCTGTTAAAAAATAAACGAAGTAAAAAAATAAATCCAACACTTTGGGAGGGTTTTCCTCTTTGGTCCGAAGCCATCGCTCTCCTCATAAGTTGTTGTTTAGAAACGCCAGGCCAGTTGTCCACCACCCACTGAGTCAAGTGTGGCTCAGGTGTGTGTGTGTTTGTGTGAGTGTGTGTTCACCACATATGCTCATTAGCATGCTGGTGTGTGGTCCAGTTCCTATAAGCAACATGAACTGATGCTGCCAGGTGTTGCACAAGCCTGAACGTAGCAGCTCACACGTTCTTCACTCTGAGACCGACTAAATGTTCTGATGCGTAGGAAGGTCTGTGAATGCGTGTACGTTTGGTTCTGAGGTCATGACTTCAGTCCAGGTGAGGCTTCCATCGTTTGGCCTCTCAGCACAACCGGCTCAGCTCTGAGCGGCTTTCCATCAGCCAGCAACAAAAAAAACGCTCCACTAAAAGGCCCCAGCCAAACGCAGAGCCTAAGGGCCTCTTGATGGAGTGTGTGTGTGTGTGTGTTGAGCGTGCATGTGACGGAGCGTGTTGATAAAGGGTACCCATGCAGACAGGCTGTGGTGTGTGTGGATTTTGCAGAGTGAATGGCGATTGTGTGTTTTCAAAAGAGAGGGGGTGTCGCCCTGCGTGACGGTGAATGTCCAGGGCCTGTGTGACTGACGCCGTGTGCGTGCTTTTTGTGTAGGAAAGTGTGTGTGTGTCACAACAGGCCAAAGTGTGTGAGAGAGATCAGTCTGTCGGTTCAAGTATGCCCCCATGTGATGGCTGGGAGAAATAAAAGTCTCAGACTGGAAAAATATGTTCTTTGTTTTCTGGGAGCTCGTTCTGTCCATCAGCACTGGTTTTGTTAAAGTTTACTGGGTTCATCTTTGACTCAGAAACCCGTCAGGTACCTTCTTTCTGCATTACTTCCTGGTAAAAGTATTCTGATTCTACTTCTGGTAGGATTTCAGCTTTCATGTTTCCCTGAACTCAAAAATCACAGCTTTTATCATCAGAAGCTTGTATGTTGCTACTAACTTTTACTGTAGCTTTGCTTTAGTTTCAACTAGAAAGAGCATTAAACGGTATTTTCCCAGCTGCTAAAGGCTTTCATCTCCTAACAAGTGCTGCTGGGTTTGACTTTGATTCAAACTCATAAAATCTGGAGCTTTTTGAAGATAACCTAAGTCAAAAGATGAAAAGTCACATTTTGGCAGTTGACTTAAAGAAAATAAACTTGTTCATGGGGGGCAGCAGCTTCAGTAGATAAATCCAGAATGTCCTCCTCAACCATCTACACCTGCTTCTCTGGTGGGACCACAAATATTATTCCTCTATCATGTCCCGGGTCAGCCCAGTGCTCTCCTCCTGGCAGGACATGCTGGACACCTTCTAGAGCTTTCCAGGAGGCCCCCGGACCACATGCCCGAACCGCCTCATCTGGAGGAGCAGCAGCTCTACTCTTAGCCCCTCTTGGACTCCTATCTTCAGCTGCTACCTTATCTTGGAAGACCACCTTGGACCTACCAGCATATTTTAATAGTGACAGAGAAAAAAAAATCAAAAATCAGTAGAATCGCTACAAAAAGCAGACATTTAGACATCTAAAACTAGACTGAAACATTTAGATAAACTTTTTAATGGTTTAAAACTATTTACAGAGTAAATGACTGCATTATGAATCTTATTGTAAAGTGCTATTGTGTTGGCTATCAATGAGAATTTTGTTTTGGTTGTCTGAAAGAATATTACTTCAACATGAGCATGTCTGTGCATCGATTTAATCTCACTAACAAGCCATTTATAAAACAATAATAATTATATATATGTGTGTGTGTTCTCTTTTTAAAAGTGCTTCGTTGGCACATAAGTCTGAAGTATTCTGCTGATTGGTACTGAAATAGATCGTACAGCATCGTATTTCTCTTGGGTGTCAGTCCAACAAGAAGAAGTGACTTCCCTCTATTACACGTGGGAGGTGATTTGCATGAAATATGATCATTCTAAGCCTTTGATGTGGTGCTTCAACATCTCCTTTCTAGCATCTCGTGGATCATAAGATGATGATCAGGACTTTCCCAAACAGACTTCATTCTAAGGATCTCATTAGAAAAACACAAAAGCAGCAAGATGTGGCCAACTTGACAAAAAGCAAAAGAACCACAAATTAAATAGAAAGTCAGCAAAATAAAAAAAGGATGTTGCCACAAAACAAATGGTCACATCCACAGTGGTCTCATACCCAGACAAGACTCAAATCCACAAGACAGAGGGAGGCAAAGACACAGATTATCAACCAGTGACAAATGGAAGCCACCCACACAGAGTGATCACAGCCAGCGGGGCTCAAAGACCACACAGACAGGGACTGCTCATCTGGAGATACCCTCAAGTCATCCACCACCTGAAAATGACATGTCCACTGTACTGTAACGCTAAACCATCATGCCAAGTCAACCAGTCTGGATAAACACAAGTCATTATGGAGCCTAAGTCTCCTCCCCTTCCAGTCAGCTCGTGTAATATGTGAACGGGGCGATAAAAGTTATTTTCTAATCTGCTTTGCCTTACACCCAACTCAACTCAACTATATTTCTATAGTGCATTTACACAATTCTCATTGCGCTGCATACAAACACCTAAAAAAGAACAATATACTAGTACAAAAACATAAACAGTACAGATCAAAAACCAACCAGAAGTAAAAGCCAGAGAATATAAATTAGTCTTTAAAAGAATCTTAAAATGAGCACTGAGGAAGATTGCCTAATAAAAAGGGGAAGCTGGTTCCACAGTCTGGGAGCCACTGCTGAAAATGCACTAATCGTGTCCTTGTAGTTGTCAGAAGACAAGCACTTTCAGATCATAATGCCCTAGGAGGAGCTTGAGGTTGCAATAAAGCCTTCAAGTAAGGTGGACCATGTCCATGCAGCGCTTTGAATGCCAGTAAAAAGATCTTAAAATCAACTCTAAAATGAACAGGAGTGCCAGTGCAGTGCAGCAAGGACAGGGGTGATATGATCTCACCTTCTAGTGGATGTTAAAATCCTGGCAGCAGCATTCTGCACCATCTGCAAGCACGATAGAGCTGATCGACTGACACCAGCATACAGAGAGTCTAGGCACGCTTCATTGGAACCCTCGCAGCCCAATCCACTGCTGTGGCTGTCCAATCACAGCTCGCTATAGTTTTGGTTGGGCCAATCACAGCGCTCTATATGGTGGGCCAATCACAGAGCGGGAGTAGCCGATGACGTCAGCGCTGCGACCGCGAACACAAGCAACATGGCGGCAACTCAGGAAACACGTTCGTTTGAAACAGCTTTGTCATCAACATTGGATTATTTAGACTCCAACGTGCGTAAGTCTGTCTGATATACTTAGCGGCTTCTTATTTTTACCAAACAAAGTAGTGCAATGTCCCAGTACACCTGATATTCGCGTGTTTTTATACAAAAACGACAGAAATCATTGATGTTAGACGCCATTGCTGCCTCCCTCTTTTCCGTCGCTGTGATTACGTCACGTTGTTCGTTACTCTGATTGGTCCTAGCGCTATCCAATTGCGTGCTGACATTTTGAAAGACAACCATAGATCCCCATGACTGAGAGCCGTCAATGGGTTGTGGCCAGACTATATATTCACATATATAGGATGGCTTGCCAGGCTAGAGAGTTGCAGTAGTCTAACTGACCGGTGATAAAGGCGTGGATCAACTTCTCAAAATCTTTTGTAGATAAAAAATATCTCACTTTAGACACCAACCGGAGTTTCTAAAAACAGTTTTTAACAACACTGCTTATCTGTTTATCAAAGTTAAAGTGTGAGTCTAAATACACACCCAGGTCTTTCACCACGGAGTTCCTGAAGGGTTCCAGTGTGCCAAGCTCAAGATTGGCACCGCTGCAGGAGATACTGGGGCCAAAAAGTATGACCTCGGTCTTGTCCTTGTGTGGCAAAGTGGACAAACGAGTGCCCGGGCGGGACTTGAACCTCAGACCCCCGGGTGAGAGTCACGCGCGCTAACCAGTCTTAGCATGCGTGACTCTCACCCGGGGGTCTGAGGTTCAAGTCCCGCCCGGGCCCTTTTTGTCCACCCTGCCACAATTGGCGTTGTTGGCAGGATCCATGTAGAACTGTGAAGTTGGTCCATGGATGTGGGGTTTGTGGCACCCTGCGCGGGAGCACGGGGACGTGCTTGTGGAAAGATGGGGGAAGATGTGACCTGTCACTGGATCCCAATTGATCATGCGCCTGGGCTGCTTGGCCACAGGGATATATCTCACCCTCTCTCACCCGGGAGTCTGGGGTTCAAGTCCCGCCCGGGCCCTCGGTTTGTCCACCTTGCCACACTTGTTTAGTCACAGAAAGTTATATGACAACCAGGATTTTACATTGTTTAGGCTATCCAACAATGGCACGATGGGAAAGAAATCATTATTCTTCACTTGAAAATAGATTTGTGCATCATTGGCATAGCAGTGAAAAGGGATGTTGTGTTACCGGAATATCAGTCCAAGCAGCATCATATAAAGGGAAAATCGCAGGGGGCCTAAGATGGAGCCCTGAGGGACTCCACACCTTACAGGAGTGGCAGAGGAAGAGAATTGACCTAAATTAACTGACATGCTCCGACCTGACAGATAAGATTTTAACCATTCCAGAGCAGTACCTCTGATTCCAACCCACTGCTCCAACCTGGAAATTAAGGTGTTATGATCAACGGTATCAAATGCAGCAGATAGATCCAGGAGCACAAGAATGACAAAATTGCCAGAGTCGGTAGCCATTAAAATGTCGTTATAGACCTTTAAGAGTGCTGTTTCTGTACTATGATGGATTTTAAAACCAAATTGAAATACTTCATGTACATCATGCCAGTCCAAAAATGCGTTCAGCTGGTCAAACAGCTTGACAATTGTAGATTCGCAAACAGGGATGTTCGCATATGCCAGAGGTTTTTGTAAGTCTTTAGCTGACACTCTAGGATTCTTCTTCACATCGTTGAGCATTCTGTACTCTTGCAGTCATCTTTCATGATGGCCACTCCTAGGGAGAGCAGCAACAGTGCTGAACTTTAGCGTTTTAACACACTTCTCCATGGAGAACATCTCACCCTGTACTTTCCAGTGATTCCGTGAGGAGACAGCTAAAGCTTTTCTCTGTGGATCAGAAGGTTTCCCTCACGAGCAGCTGAGAGCCGTCTAAGCCTCGCTAACTGTTCCAATTTTTGGTTCTGATGTATCCAAGAGGATTGTCTGGCCTCTCTTTGGAAGAAGAGTGTTAAGACTTGAAAGCCTCCCAAGAAACACTATCAGCCTTAAGAGACACTTGCAGTTTTGCCGGGGGTGGGGGTGAGTAAGTAAGTAAGCAAACAAACCCACTGGGATTCAGATTTTGTGTATTTATCTTTTGTTGTAAGAACACAAATCAGCCTTTTTGTTCTTCTCTTTTTATCAGATGGCCTTAATGAGCTGCTTTCTGAGTAGTTCACTAAGGAGGCTTTATCATCAGAGGGGACTCTTATCGTCAACACAAAACTTCAAGCTGAGCAACAACAAACACTGAACTCCAGTAACCAGCCTCCTTAATCTGCCTCCCTCCCATCCGCTCTTGACACTGGAGCAGTGATTCGGTTCCAGAGACGGACGATCAAACTTGCATGTTTAAAAATCTCGTCAGATCTTTTATCTCTACTTTTATTAGACCCCCATTTGCTCCATGTTTCCACGGATGGAAAGAGAAAAATCCCATCTATTAAAGTCTTTCATCTTCCCACACTGTCACATCTGGCCCGGTCTCTGACATCAGTTAGGCAGACTGTCAGATGTGGGTCCCAATGAGCTAAAGTAGCTGCTCCGCTGCCTCCTGCTCCTCCATCAGACAGAGAAGCATGATGAAAAGGCCAGGGGGCTGCTGGGAAGTTGCTCCGTAAAGTAAAAACACAGCTAATTGGTTGATCTTAGTGAAGTTGGAAGTTGTGTCACTTTGTGCAACACCCAGTTTTTTCCACTCTGAAGTCTCACCAAGGCGACAACTACACACTATAAACACCCCCATCGTAGCCACAAACAGGGATGATAGGTCTCATGTTGTGTGTGTATGTGTGTGTGTGTGTGTGTGTGTGTGTGTGTGTGTGTGTGTGTGTGTGTGTTGTAGCAGAGGTAATATTTGGCTTTTCTTGTTGTAAATCTTCATGACTGTAAGTGGTGCACAGCTTGACGAGTGAACATGACGCTGACATGCTTCCCTCTGACGCACCAGTGCAGTGAATGTGTGTGTGTGTGTGTGTGTGTGTGTGTGTGTGTGTGTGTGTGTGTGTGTGTGTGTGTGTGTGTGTTTCCTAAAGAGAAGGAAAGTTCAACATCTTTTGGTCAAACCTGGATCCTGCTTCATCAACTTTTGAACGTTTTCATTGTAATAAAAACTAACTACATCAACAGGTGCTCAAAATGTAAGTTGTAGTGCTCCAGATATTGTCACAATGTGGTGTTAAAAGAACCCTAACTCAAGGATAGATGAGCCAATGTAATTAGAACTTTAATCAAACAAAAATATTTGCCCATGAAGTTAATCAGATTAAAAACTGGAGAACCAAGGAGAACACTGGGAGCTGATGCATGGCCTGGTCATTCTAGAAAACCTGGCATAAAAGTCATACTTTGTTTCTTGCAATCTTAATTTCTTCAACTAGTCACATCCCAGTGAGACACTGGTTTCCACAGAGTAGCAGAATGCTGTAGCAATGTAGAAATGTAGCCAAACCATTAGCCTGGCAAGCCATCCTATATATGTGAATATATATGTGAAACTCTGCAAAGCAAGAATTTGGTCTAGTTCACTAGGCTAGCCAAACTATAGCAATAGCCAAAGATTTTGCTGTGCAGGTCGGTCTAGCCACGCTCCATGGTAGCTTCAGCAGGTCTACCACTGGACTGAACAGTTTTAGGTCTGCCCAATCACAGCCCTCTATGTTTGTAGAGAGACTTTGGGAGGGCTTAGCACCAGAGCTGCGATAGAGGAAAACTACAAAGATGGCGTCGGCTCAGGAACGGCGTTCTTTTGAAACGGCTTTGGCCTCAACTTTGGACAATTTAGACTTGGAATTTTCTTTGAGACATGAGAAGACAGAGGAACTTAAGTTCTTAATGGATGTATTTGCTACTTTTTCTTCTTCTTCTTTGACAGTGTATGAAGGACTGGCCCATTAAATGATTTCTGTAGCAATGAATACGTCACGTAGTTCAGTGTTCCAGTTGGTCCTAGGACTGTCCAATTGAGTTTGGAGACAGTTTGAAAGACAGACGTAGATACCATCCCATCTTACAGTCATGGCCAAATGTTTTGTAAAAAAACACAGATGTTAATGGTCATGAAAAGATAGAAAGTTGCTGAGGCAGCAAACCGTCTGACAGCAGAAACTTATGATATTTGCATCATTCTCTAAATCTTTGGCCACACGTCCCAGGATTGACTTTCAGGTTATTAAATACAAGAGAGTTTTCTCCAATATCAACCAAATTTGTCCAGTTTTTTTAAAATCTAGGAAATGTTTTAGACATCTCATGGGTAGTTTCAGTCTTTTATACTTAAACCATGAGTGAGATCTAAAATAAAGGTAAAACCACACAAAACTATGCTTGGAGCCAATGTTCCCAAAGCCTAAACTGTTGGAGTCAAGCCTCGTCTGATTGATCTGGTAAATAAGGCACTCTTTGAATCTTGAGCTTCCAGCAGCAGAACATTTCAGCCCTAACTCTTCACACCTACATGCAAATGGAAAAGATCACAGCGAGGCTTTAGATTTATGTACCACATATCAACACCAATCTGCATTTTGTCTGCTAAGAAGTTATTCAGCTACAAGATTTCTATCCAAGTGACTTTTTATGTACTTCAAAGAGTCCTAACCAAAAACCTAATTATTGTAACTAAAACAAGAAAGGAAAGAGGTCAGTGGAGGGTTTGTGGATAACAACTGCACTGATTTAAATCATCTGAGTCCATTCATGGATTGTGGAAAAACACAGTTCAAAGGTACAGTTATTACTAAAGGCACTTTGGAAACGTTATCTTTGTTCAGAGCTTTATTCCATCTTACTGATTCACAGATGTGTGCATCGTTGCATTTCATAGTTATAATTGTGAGCCAGGAGAGGTGAGGGCATGGCCAGAAGAAAGGGCTGAGCGTGTTGAGTGAAACTAACAATAACAGTTAAAACCACTCTCCATTGATTACTTGACTCACACACCCACCTGCAGCTGGCTCTGATCTATTGTTCCTCTCAAGGCACAGTTCATAACTAGATGATCTGTGGCAGGGTCACCACTGATGTCACAGTCCAAACAAGCGAGTTGTCTAATGCTGCGAAATATTTCATCTCCTGTACCCAGAGTGACTGACACGTAAATAACTTAAACATCCAGACTGGGAGCCTTTGAGTTTGGAACAAGGGCAGCATGAAAATACAATGTTACATGTCAGAACAATGCAACTGTTGTTTTGTACAGATGTTTTCTAACTAAAGGCTAATTTACAAGCCTTATTATTGGTTGGACTCTTCAAATGCAAATTTCCCATTAATAGGACCAACAACTCTCATGTGATCCTCCATTTTCATGTTTTGTCTCTGCGACTCTCCTCCTCACTCACCTCACCTGCCCTTCCTACTATAACGGAAGCCTACATGCAAAAACAGTATAGTCAAAAATTGAAAATTAAATTAATGCAAATAAAAAACAACACACACTAAATATTGCTGTAATTAATTCATTACATGGTAATTTGACACCCCTAGTCTTAATGGATCTGGACACTTTTCTGATTTGAGCCTCAAATTTAAGATGGAAATTTCAAAACAACTCCCAGATATTTAAACTCATCCACTTTTTGGATTTCTCTCTGAGATTATTACATCTGATTGTGAAACATTAAGATCTTTTGCTGCAGTTCAATTGTTCTTATTCCACTGAGACACTGGCACCATTTGTTTGTTCAGTAACTCTGTAGTACAGTATATAAACCAGTGTATAAACAAAAGAGCAGCAGTCCTAAAATGGAACCTTGTGGAACTCCAATTGTGAGGTCTTGAAAGCTTGTGTCATTAACTTTGACACATCAACCTCTGTTTTTAGACATGGACCAAACCATCATCATCATCATCATCATCATCAGCTTCATTTGTATAGCACCTAAAGTAAAGATACCTAAAGTGCTGAACACTGCACACATAAAAACACTTACAAATAATATGACATCATTTAAGAAACAAAACAAACAGTACTACTAAAAACAATAAAACATGAAATGGCAGCACTGTTTATTGTGCCTTCTGGATAAAAACTAGTGTGTAAAAATGAGTCTTTAGCCTGATTTTAAACATCTCAACTAAAGGAGCCTTTCTGACGATCAACAGAAAAGCCTTCCACAGCCTTTGGCCCATAACTGCAAAAGCTTGAGTTCTTTTTTTGCTGTTGGAATGACCAACAGGAGCTGATTGGTTGACTAAAGTGTGCAAAAAGGCTCCTACAAGCACAGCAACTCAGACAAATATGATGGAGCCCCTCTATGCAACTTTAAAAACAAATAAAAGAATCCTAAATTTGATTCTAAACCAGACTGGGAGCCAGTATAACGTAGCCAAGACTAGGGTGATGTGCTCTCTCCTAGCTGCAGAGTTCTGGACCATCTGCAGTCTATGGAGACCTGGCTTATCCCTACAAGCAGGGAATTACTCTAGTCCAGACGTGAGGTCTCAAATACATGGAGGACAATTTCCAGATGAGCAGATCTAATCGCCTCAAGTGGAAAAAAAACAAGATCTGACAGTTCCGTTTGTGTGTTTTTCAAGAGTGAGACCGTTATCCAGTTTTACTCCCAGATTTGTAATGACTTCCTTACTAAATGGGGCCAGTGATGTCCGGAGAATAGCAGTCTGACAGAAACTGTATTAGTTTATGAAGGAGCATTCACTGTCACTACTCCAACTACATGTGATCATCTAAAGATATTTGAATATTTTCTCTGAGCAAAACCCAAACTGTTATAAGCTGATTTTAACCCTGGAAGTTAGTAGCTGCTCAGCCACTGACTCCTCAATGACTTTGGATATTGTTGGTAAAGCAGTGAGTCACAGGATTTCAGAACTGGAGTTATGAGTTCCTTTTTGAAGATTTTGGGAAATTCCCCTTTAGCAAATGATACTATCAATTGGCCAGTTGCTGACAGAATGAATGGGTCCTGCAGCATCTCACCCTAAACAGAGAGTTAATCTCAGATCTTTGTCTTTGGGTTACTTCATTTTCTGCCCACCAGTGTAATACACATGTGTGCAAATGCACAACCTACAGGACTGAAAAGCTAACGGCTAGTCTGAATGTAGCCATGATCAAAGCTGCTGATTTAGAACAACCCAGACTTCATAGTGATTCATTTCACAACCCTTCACACCATCATCAGTTTCACTTTACACAGGTATTTAAGCAGACATTTTATCATTTTGAGCTGGACTCAGTCCTTGGATTGACTAGAAGTACAATATTTTACTCTTTAAAGAACCAAAACATTCCATTTGAGGAATGAAAGATTCCCTTAAACCAAAAAGCAGTCTCATAGGGAGCTATCTACAGCAGTTATCATTGATGGAAACACATTTCTAAAGGGCTGAAATGTCCCCACAGACAGTCAGGGTTTAGCATGCAAGTGTCTATTGGGTTTAAGGACAGCACGTTTATTTCAGCAGGAAGAGCTCTGATTTAACTGTTCAGAAAAGGAAAATAAAGTCGTGTGTGATTATTGGGAGCGTGCTGATGGTTTTGACCAGGAACTGACAGTGATATACATTTTTAATATAACTAACCTAATTGGTTATTATCTGAATTCTTTAAATTTTGAAATATTCTTTCAAGTTTTTTTCCATTTGAATTTGAAGACACCAAGTTTTAGTCACTTCCTGTCTTTTGGTCTTATTGTTCCCGTCTTTGTTTCTTTTCTTCTTCCTGCTTACTGTTTTCTTTTTTAATGTCCTACTACCTCCATCTCACGGTCACCCCTTTGTCCAGCTCTTTTCACTCCAGTCATGGTTCTTGTCTTTTTCTGTTACTAATATGAGTCTTTTGGAACATTTAACTTTCTCTGCTTCTCTCCTGATCACCTCCTCGTTCCCCCTGATTCTTTTGTCAGTCTTGGCTCTTCTTTTTTTAGTGTCTGTCCTCTCCGTCTATTATCACCAGCTGAGAAAAACAGAGGAGTCTTGGTGCAGAGCCAGAGCAAACAGCCCCCCTTCCTCACCTCACCTCCCCTTCCACTGGCAGCTGTCCATGGCACAGTGCACATACACACACACACACACACACACACACACACACACACACACACACACACACACACACACACACACACGCTCCCTGGAGTGTCCACTGTAGCTGTTTGCTTGGCTGACACGGCCTGCTATAATTGCAGTGGTCTGTTTGCTACACTACAGCCTGCAGCTGTGGACCTCTCCAGAGCTCTGACTGAAGCCAAGCAGAAACAGCAACAAACTCCAGACAGGCAAAAATAAACACACACTTTAATTCTTTTGCACGGCCTCTCCAGTCACTTATAGCTGCATTTTTTTTATTTGACTAGCAGTTTTTTCCAACTTCACACAAAGAAATCAAGTGTAGAACCCTGACACTAAAGTAGATAAATCATTAAAGCAAACCCATCAGATTCCTTCTTTATAACACGACAGGCCTCGCCTCTGTCAGAGTGCCCCAGGGCAGCTGTGGCTACGATGTAGCTCATCACCACCAGGAAGTGAATGATTGAAAGGTGCTTTGGCGTTCCTAAGAGCTATACAAACCCAATACAAGTAAATAGTTAAACTGGACAAACGCAGAAATGAGTGTAATTCAGTCAATTTAGGAAACATTGAGCTAAAATGTTCTGTGTTAGTAGCTGAGAGTTCTTCATAACACATAAGTACTAACTCCTATGAGGCATTGTGTAAGATTGTACATAAAGTTTTTTTCAAGGTTTGACACAATACTTTATCCAAATTCAATATGGCCACCAAAGCAAAATGCCCTTAACATAGAAAGTTTTACAGCTAAAGAATAGAATAGGGATTGAGTAGAAAATTCAATTCAATTCAGTTTATTTCTATAGCACCAAATCACGACAAGAGTCATCTCAAGGCACTTCAGAAAGTAAACATTCCAATACAGTTCAGTTCATTAAGCCAATCAGTAAAAAAGTTTCCTATATAAGGAACCCAGCAGATTGATTCGAGTCAACAATCCTCATATTAAGCAAGCATGTAGCGACAGTGGAGGGGAAAACTCCCTTTTAACAGGAAGAAACCTCCAGAGGATCCTGGCTCAGTATGAGCAGCCATCATTCAATAACATGTTACTTTTTAATTTTATATTTTAAACCATAGAAAAGGGAAGCCAGGGGTTCCAAGGGTTTGGGGGGATTGAACCAAGCAACCAGACACTTCACCCGTCTTGCCTGCTGGTGGTCAGAGGGACTGGTGGGGCTGGTGTTCAGCCTCCCTTCTGTCAGTGTGCCCCAGGGATGCTGTTGTTACCATGTAGCTCATCACCACCAGTGTGTGAATGTGTAAATGACAGGTTGTGTTGTAAAGTGCCTTGGGGGGTTGGTTTTGGAACCCTAGAAGGCACTATATAAATACAGGCCGTTTACCATGCTTTTCTACAGATTGTATTTTGATTTTCCTAAAAGTTTTTCCTTGAGGTTCTTTTGTGTAAAGATAAGATTTTTCCTTCCCACTGTCGCCCATCGTACTGTTCTTGCTCAGGATGGAGGAGTGGGTTGACGTGAAGATTTGAGGTTTTCTGCTGGTTTCCTTCCAGGGTAACTTTTTAATCATTTGCATTTTAAAATCTACTGGATCCTACTAATATATCCTAATTGGATGAAATATGCTGTTTATAAATGATTTTGAATCTAAAACGTACTGAATTGTTTTTCAGATCTAATCAAACCTTTACGCAGGGTTTAAAGAGCACATGTTTCTGAGGTAAACTTGAATTGCTTCCACACACACATGTGTTGACAGCTCGTTAATGACAGGTAATAAAGGTTGTGTAAACACATCTGTTGGTCCTGAGTTACCAAACTGTAAAAGGCCTCCTCTCCTGGCTGTAAAACTACAAACTACCAGGCCCAGAACAGAGTCCCTATCATTGTGTCAGTGTCCCTGTCCTAAGCACTGACCCTCAAGGACAAGCCAGTGTTTTGTCACTCTTCCCTTTTTCCATTTTATCTCCATTGTGAAACCATGTTTGAGTGATGTTCTCACATATGAATGCACTCTTTCTTGTTTTGGCACCTTAAAATACCAGAGATAAATAATCTAGATACAAAATAAATGCTCCTTCTGTAACAGTTCAACAGAAATGCACTAGTTTGTTCAAGCTGGAGCTAAGCACCTTAAGGCAGGAGTACATTAATAATTCAAAGGGATTGAGTAGCTTTATTCTGGACAACCAGGTCCCTCCAGTCACCCCAGATGGCGCATAACGGGATATCCCTCAGATGGGACTCAAGCTATCATTGCAGGGATAATGACCAAATGTGATGACACTAAAACATGGATTAAGAACAATCAATTACAGAGAGTAAATGCAATTTCACACAGAATGCCTGGAGAAGCTGAGACAGAAGGCCAAAAACACAGCTGGTGTCCTGAAGCACTTCTCATGGATCTGTGAAGAATAAATAAATGAGGTTTTTTCTGCAAATACTGGCAAAGCAAACACCAAATACATGCAGATAAATCAATAAATTTACCTCGACTTATTGCTTCTCAAAATCTGAACATTATTGAGCTTAGCCGCATGTCTTTTGAAATTCAAATTTAACTGCTTCCTCCAAAGATCACAGAGAAGATATACATTAAAACAGCTGTTAGGGAAACCTGTTTGTGTACATTTGCAATTAAATGAACTCGGTGAAACCTTAAAAGACAGAAAGGCATCAAGTCAGCAAAGAAACTTATGGGCTTCACCCTCCCCACCCTTCCTTGGGATAAATCCACTGTGTATTATAAAAGCTACAACACTCAGATCACAGAATGGTTCAGCTTTTACCCCTCTACCGTTGTATTTTAGTATTTTATACTTTTTCTCATCCTGAGACTGAGTCAAACGGCACCATGTACTCATTCTTTGTTACATGTGAATAATAATAAAGATACATAATGTTCTTATTTTTGCTGATAAAATGTATTTTTGTTTTTATCAGCAGCAATCTTTCTTTTGTCCCATTTGCACACATGAAAAAGGTGGAAAAAACTTTTTGTGTAGAAATTATGATGAATTTCTGTATAAGCAAACTAACAAACAATAACTTCCAACAAAAATGTAATGGACACGAAACAGTTTGAGGAAATACCAACAGAATGTGTCAAATTTTCACTTGACTATTTTTTGAGATAGATTTGAAGATGCCTACACAAATGTGTCATTCAAATCAAAAATATACAAGTCAACATTTTAAAAAATCTTCCAGATTTACTGTTTTTGCAACTGATGATTCTTGGAGGAGGCCAGTAAATAACTAAACTGTTTATCTTTGACACGTTCCACCCAAAGGTGAAAGGTAAGGGATCTTGTTTTCTGTGTGTTTGCAAACCATTTTTCATTTACCACCAGACAGATTTTGTTGTTGTTCTTGTATGTCTTAGATGGATATACACCCTACAACTAATAACTGAAAAACTGGATAAGCTGAGAGACTGGGTAGGCCTATCATCAGGAACTGCTCTGGAGTGGTTCTTCTCTTATCCGTCAGAGCGTTCCTTCTCTGTGGCCATCTCCAAGTTTCGGTCCTCCTCCGCTTCCCTCGCCCATGGTGTCCCACAAGGTTCTGTGCTGGGGCCTCTACTGTTGCTCATTTATCTGCTCCCTCTCCAGCACATCCTGAGCTTTTTTAAAGGAATCTCATGCCATCTTTAGTAGTTAAGACTTTAAATTAATCTACCTGCTGTCTGGACACCCTGCCAACCAACTTCTTTAAAAATGTTTTAGTTGCTTGAAAGCTGATGTATTGAAAATTGTTAATTGCTCCTTGATATCAGGTATTTTTCCTAAAGCATTGAAAACTGCTGCTGTTAAACCTCTTCTAAAAAAAAACAAACTAGATCCCTTAGTGATGAAAAATTACAGACCAATCTCTAATCTCCCTTTCACTGGGAAAATTATTGAAAAAGCAGTTATGATCCAGCTGAACAACTTTTTGGAGACGAACAACCTGCTAGATGGTTTTCAGTCAGGCTTTAGACAACAACACAGCGCTGAGACTGCACTGTATTAAATGATATTCGTCTCAATATAGATTCAGGCAAAACATATGTTCTGATGATGCTCGATCTCAGTGCAGCCTTTGATACTGTGGACCACAACATCCTTCTTGATAGGCTCATAAACTGGGTGGGACTATCAGGCACAGTCCATAGTTGGTTCTAATCATACCTCACAGACAGGAGTTATGTTGTTGGTGATCACAAATCAAAGCAGATCACCATGACATGTGGGGTCCCTCAAGGCTCAATTCTTGGACTACTGCTCTTCAATCTCTACATGCTCCTCCTGAGTCATATACAATAACATTACCTATCATAGTTATGCAGATGACACCCAGATCTACCTAGCTGTATCACCTAGTGACTGTGGTCCCCTAGACTCACTCTGTCAGTGTTTGGAGCAAGTTAATGACTGGATGCAGTCAAACTTCCTTCAGTTAAACAAAGACCAGACTGAAGTTATTGTCTTTGGAAATAAGAATGATAGGATGGAGGTTATTGCTCAATTTGGCTCCAGAGGAGTAAAAAGGCAAGGCAGTTTTATTTATATAACGCATTTCCTACCCAAAGGCAACTCAAAGCGCTTTACAAACAAAAAAGACATTACATAACAGAACATATAAAAAATAGACAATGGACAACTAAAGCTAGAAACTCTTAACATAATACTAACAGAGCTTCATTTAGACTAACAGAGCTTCGCGTGGACAATAAGGACCAAGAAATTATTATTATAGAACTAACAGAACGTGAGTGAGACTAAATGTAGCTGAGATCAGTGGTGGTACTGATTGAGTATCAAGGTCATCCGGACATCAAGTGCATAAATGATTGTTTAAACTAAGAGTGTAGGGTGACCTGAGAACTGAGGCAATATAACTAGTAAAACCAGCTAACATTTAAGACTGCCTAAATGAGTAGTTACTAAAACTAGAATCATACAGGCAGTGAGCTAGATTAAGAATTAATACAGTAAAATCAAAATAAAATAAAAGCACTGCCAGATAACTAGAAAGAAAATGGTGGAGGGGGGCGTAGAGAGATGGGGGGTGGGGGATGAGCAACATATATAGACAGACATGGGTCTCCGAGAGGTGGGTGGGAGGGGCCTGGGAACCTCCTCGCTCCAGGGAGAGAGAGCGCAGCCTCGGTGTGCGTTCTCGATTCCTGACGTTCAGAGGTGGGAGGGAGATAGAGGGTACGCAGAGCACATTGACTCCTTCAGTACGGTGTCCTTGGCAGGCCAGGCCACAGTTCCAAAGGCGGGGGTAGGGCGGGGTTCACAGCATCTGTCTGTATTCCTTCTGTGGGGGTTGATATTCTTTGCAGCTCAAGGCTGCAAGGGTGCCAGATTCAGATAAGAAAGGTTGTTTAGGAACAGGCAGAGATAATCTTCTCTCTGCCTTGCAGTTTTTAGCTGGACTTCAGTCCCTCAGTGAATCCAATAATTGGGTTTAAATTAGCCCATACCGTGCTGAACCTTCTCCAAGATCACATCCATCTTGCGCGCTAACGCCGGGATCGCAGCTAGAACCTCTAGCTTGTGATTCACCTCGAGCAACGTTTGAGTCTGAGTGGTCTCTGCCCGGCTGAGACTTTCCTTGAGTTCAGGTGCCATTCCAATCGCCCCCGACTTTCCAAATTTCCGAAATACCAGAAATCCTCCAACTCGAATAAGAAGAGATCCAGAAATCATAATTCCAAATATCTATGTCCTCCACGGACAGCTGGGAAAGGCATATAATATTCCACTCCTTCCAGGAATCCAAAATATACCCCACCGGGTGCGTTCTGTCCAGACAGGATGGAGCCCCCTGCTCCATTCTCATTGTTGAAAAAATCTTGTCAATCGCGTTGAATGTCCAGCTTACCAAATTCATGATTTAATATAAAATTGAGTTTTCAGGAGGAATTCAGAGAAAAGCTCTGGTAGACAGACAGGGCAAGAGCCTTGGGAAAAGATAAGGGATAGAAGAGAAAAACAAAGACCCAGGTTAGAAATCTTGGTGTCATAATTGATTCAGACCTGAACTTCACTGGTCACATTAAGGCTATAAGTAGATCAGCGTTTTATCATCTTCATCAAATAGCAAGACTCAGAGGTCTCAAGTCCAGACAAGACCTAGAGAAACTCATTCATGCGTTCATCTCCAGCAGGCTGGACTATTGCAGTGGTCTTTTGGCTGGTCTTCCTAAAAAAGCTGTGAAGCAACAGCAGCTCATTCAGAATGCTGCTGCTAGAGTCTTGACAAGAACCAAGAGAACCGAGCACATCACTCCTGTTCTTACATCTCTACACTGGTTACCAGTAAACTACAGAATCCATTTCAAAGTGCTTCTACTAGTTTATAAATCACTCAATGACATGGGGCCAAAATACATGTCAGATCTCCTTCCAGTATATACACCCAGCAGGGCTCTGAGATCCTTACCGTCAAATTCCACTATCTCCGCTCTGCTCCGCTCCGGCATGAACTCCGCAGCAAAAAACGGTTCCTTTGTAGTCAATCAGAGCTGTTCCACTACTGCGGCCGTGCGGCGCAGTGTGCCGCCCGCCGTTCTGCCATCCGGCAAAAATAGGATCGATTCTATTTTTGCCAGACGCCGGAGAACCTCCGCAGTCAATGTACAGAAATCACAACCGCTCAACAGTTCGTGACGGAGCGGAGCGGATATAGTGGAATTTGGGGGTAAGGAAGCAGTCAGCTGGTAGAACCCCGGTTCAGAACCAAACAGGGTGAAGCTGCTTTTAGCTACTATGCTGCACACAGATGGAATCAGCTTCCTTATGACCTCAAATGTGCCCCAACTCTAGTAACTTTTAAATCAAAATTGAAAACTTTCATGCATTCATCAGCCTTTGAATGATTGTTTCTTATGCTGCACCTTCTGCACTGTAACTGCTCACCCTTTAACTTTGCCTTTTATCGGATTCTTAAATCTGAATTTAATTTGTGTATTTAATTATGTTATCACGTTGATTTTGCTGCTCTTGCTCCTGGAAAGCACATTGAATTGCCTCTGTGTAGGAAATGTGCTATATAAATAAAACTGCCTTGCCTTTACACAGATGACATCCAATTGTACATCTCCTTTAAGCCCCATGAGATGCCTAAGCTGCAGCTGTTGCACACCTGCTTAGACTCTATTAAAACCTGGATAGCTGGGAACTTTCTACAGCTGAATGAAGACAAGACTGAGATCCTCATCTGTGCTCCAGACAAGCTGGTTCCCAAAGTCAGAGACTCTCTTGGTCAGCTTGCTTCTCACACCAAACCCTCTGTCAGGAATCTTGGAGGGACCTTTGACCCAGCTCTCACCCTGGATTCTCATGTCAGTTCTCTTGTTCGCTCTTCCTTCTTCCATCTCAGGAACATTGTTAAGCTGAGTCCCATTCTGTCCCGCTCTGAACTTGAGATTGTTCTCCACACCTTCATCTCCTCACACTTAGACTACTGCAACTCACTTTTTACTTGTCTGAGCAGAACCTCCCTGAACCGTCTACAGGTGGTCCAGAATGCCTGTGCTAGGCTGCTGACCAAGTCCTCCAAACACACCCACGTCACCCCACTGCTCTTCCATCTTCACTGGCTGCCGGTTAACTTCAGGGTTCATTTCCAGATCCTGGTTCTGGTTTTTAGGGCCTTACATGGACAAGCACCATCATACATTGGTGATCTTCTCAGTCCCTACACCCCCAGCAGGTCCCTGAGGTCCAGTGATCAAAGTCCACTGGTTGTGCAGCGCACCAGGCGACATTTAGATAAAGATTTGTCTTATTTTTGAGTTTTGAACTGAATACAATTGAACTATGACCCTTCTTCTCTCAGCTTTGGAGCACAAGTGTTGTTTGCTGCAATATACCCATTAATTAGCACGCTTTCTTTCTATGTTAATTGGTTTTTAAAGGGAACATATTATGGCTTTTTTCTGAAGTTATAACAGTTACATTGTCCAAACAAAACATGTGTGTTGAGATTTTTGCACAAAACCTCTCTTACATAAAGCAATTTCAACAGTTTTATTCTTATTTAAACTTTAATTATCTGAAAAAAGCTTTTTTATTTTATCTTTTCAGTAAATAAGCAACACTGCAGACAGAGACCTCCCCTCACACACGCACACGCACACGCACACGCACACACGCACGCACGCACGCACGCGCACGCGCACGCACACGCACACGCACACGCACACACACACACACACACACACAATTAAACAGTAAAACTCTGACCCATCTATCTTAAAACTGTTCCAGGTGCTCTCTGCAGGGACTCTGAATTAGAAAAAAATACAAAAAAGCAAATGTACCACATATGGTTCCAATAAAATACACACCTCAGGGACAGTCATGGAAAGTGATATACACACACACAAAGAGAGAGAGAGAGAGAGAGAGAGAGAGAGAGAGAGAGAGAGAGAGAGAGAGAGAGAGAGAGAGAGATAAGGTAAAGATTAGAGAAATGATAACATTTCAAGCATGTTTGCTAAGTAGAGCCTAAAAGGAAAAGTGAGCAGGACGGGCGTGTCCAGACTTGTTTTCTGCAGCCTTTCTGACCCATTTATGTCAAAATCTGCAAAGTTGCAGTTGGAGACTTGGCAATCTTTTGCGTCCGCTATCTGAGTGTGTGTGCATGTGTGTGAATAACATCTGGTTATAAGGAAGGGTAGATTAAAGTTTACGGGAAACTAGTAAACAGTAGAAGGAGATTCTTTTCATTTAAAGACAGTGTGGTGACGTTAGAAGACATGAACTCGCATCCCTTCAGGGAACAAACATCACCTGCTGCCTTTCGTACCTGAAGGTCATCTATGGTTGCTGCCGTCATGGTCACATATAATCTATCTGTGTTTAGAGAATGTGTTGTCAATCAGGTTGATTTTATGACAAAGATCTTGCACAGTATTTTAGCACACAGATTGTGAATGACTCTCAGCTACAAACGTATAAACCTTTAGCTCAATATATGACTAGAAAAAAGTGCAGATGCTCCTCTGAAAAGTTGGCAGATCTCTAACTCTTGATTGATAGCAGCTGCATTTCTATCTGAAATGCCAGCCATGACATTCTATCATCTGTTTTTAATAGACAAACAACAAAAATTTATGTACCCTGTCATATTTCTAAAAGCCTGCCCAGCTGAACAGCACAAGTCTGCAGTCACACGTTAATATTAGACCACCAAGGTACTCAGCACAAGGATTTTTACTTCGTTTTTAGCTCTTATGTTTTTCTTTGGGGTTTGAGGAAGGTGATGGATAGAAGTGGGAGACCAGTGTTTGATTCTCACAAGCATACGAAACAAATCCTACATCATGATTATGTTTCCATCAACACGTTTGTTTCTTCCAAAACAAGTTCCAACTGGTTCTCTGAGGCAACGCATAATGTCTTTTTAACAAGGCAGAAAATTAGGCAGCTGCATCAGCTGTTTCAAGCTCTTCTACTCACTGGCTCATTGACGTCTGCTCCTAACAGGAAGTCAAAACCGTGAAAGTGAATTATAATCTTTATCATAATCCCTCATCTTTATGCTTAGACTTCTTTTCCATTCAACCTCCACATTAAAGCTGTTATAGCGAATCTGCAAACAAGCTAGGTTTTGAACGCAAACACAGTCACTGAACTCTCACCCCTCCCCTCAGGTATCTTCCTTGAGACGCTTCTGCCGAAACCTGAAACCCACTTTGCCAGAGGAAACGAGAGAGCGCTAAACACCAGTCGCCGTTTTCTAGGTCCAAACGTCTTTTGTTGTTTGTGACTTCAAATGTTGTTTTTCTTTTTGGGACTCTGGTAGTTTGTCCTAAAGTTGAAGTGGTAGCAGCCGGCTGTTTCTCCTTCTCTGATATTATTGAGTGGAGAACCTTTCACTGGTGTTCTGTTGATAAATACATGAGTGTGTGATGAGTGGAGGACCCAGGGAAGTGCGGCGGTTCGGTGAGACCGACAACCAGATGATCCAATGGTTGCTTTCAGCCCAAAACCTATTATTGGTGGAGGTTTTTAGACAAATACGCGAGAACCAGTTTATTTATTTAACTAACCATTTTTTTTAAAATCTCCACAATATATTTATAGCTATAATATGTTCAGGGGCGTGTCCAGGGAGTGGCCTGGGGTAGCACATGCCACCCTTGGAATTTGATTGGCCGCCCCACTGAGTGTAAAGCACTTTGGAGTCCACTGACTCTGAAACGTGTAAACTATTCAAATGTAGGTCATTTGTCTCCATGCAATTTGTTTTTTTCAATCATTGGTCAAAGTTAGCGTGTCAGAACGCTAACTGGAAACGCTAACACAGAACTGTGTAGTTCACCATCATGTTCAACAAATCAACGCAACGGTGTGTCTTATGAACAGAACCAACTGAGCGATGCAACGCACCGGGAGCTTCTCTCTGTTAGATCTGCAGCTCAGATCATCTGACAGCTCACAGGGACGGTGGAGAACAGACACCTTTAGGAGCTGCTTGTGAAAAAAAAAAACTTAACGAGTGCGGCTTTGATCACAATAAAAAGCAAGTTATGTCCAAGATACATGAAAGTCCATGACAGTGCAGAGACCGCCCCCATACCCCCTTTATGCCGCCATCGCGTAATCTTTCATAAAAAGGACACGGCTGCGCCACATTACCGCCAGGGTCTAACCTCTTATAAATGACCTTAGGCTCCCAGATGCCGCCTCAGCATTGCGGCAAATTGGCGGCATTGTTTTATAAAAGAGGCTAGTGAGTAACAAAAAAAAAAACATTTAAAATCACAGACTGGTGTTTAAAACATTGTTTCTAAAACAAGCTATTAAGACATCTGTTTGTAGGAATAATGAAACAAACTCTACTTTGTGATCATCGGCAGAAAAAAGAAGTTTGAAGTCACGAGCTGGAAAACCAAATACGTTCTATAATTCTAACTGAGTCTCTTTATTGGAGAAACCCTGTTAGATGCCCATAGAAACACACACAGATGTCCTCGACGGTGCTGTGATGAGAGTTTTGTGTCGGTGAGGCCCAGAGCAGCAAGGACTGTAAAATCTTAGCTTAGTTTGCCTCAATTTAAAGGTTTTATGAAAAAGCAAAGAAGAATCCTTAAAGCTAATGCAGTACATTTTTTGATTCAGGGAAGATGAATGGTGTTGTGACAGAGATAATTGACTTCTTCCACCCATCTGTGCACCCCATGGTGGAAATGAAGCCAGATTCCTTGGCCACTGAATGCCAGTGGCTTTTGCTTTAGTCAGCACCGCTCGCGTGCCTCGTCTTTCCCAACCTTGCATTCCAACTCTCAGGGCAGTGAACATAATCATTGACTGTCTTCCATTCTAATGCATGATTTCCTATTGAATGTTGCCAGATGGGATTCTGGCATTCCTGAAATTTCACCTGGTTCTAGTCGTGCTGCCTGTACTCCCTGAAGAGGGATTGAGCGTGAGCCGCCTCCCGCTGAGACAATTGTTGGCATTTTTCCTGACTCTGGCTGCTCTTCAGGACTCCTCCGCGGGCTATTGTTCCTGCCAGTGAAACAGAGGCATGTTCATACCACCGATACAAACTCACCAAGGCACAAATATGGACTTTTATTATACAAGTCATCAAAAGAGAAAACAAATATTTCCAAGAACAGACCTACATGTTTGTATTCTACTTAATAGCATTAAATCCTCAACTTGACTGAATTATGGTCTCATGATAGTTCATCACTGGCTTTGCTGTTTGTTAGATTACACTACTAAAGCTGCAGCTTATGCAAACAAAATACATTTTAAAGTTTGGAACTTTTGTGTAATTTGAAATGTTTAGTCAAATTTATCACTGAAATGAATGGCATTTTAAGAAAATCACATTTTAATGTAATTATTTTTCTTCCTGTCCAGTTCAGGGGTCTTTCCATGAACTATATGTTTAATTAATGAATACATTATTTCTCCTACCACTTATGTAAAAGAGTAATCTCCAGTTTGAGACTTGACTTTGCAGGTTCTCTTTTCTCCAGGTTCTCCGGTTTCTTCCTGCAGTCTGAAAACAAGCATGTTAGCTTATTTGTTGATTCTAATTTGGTGTCATGGGTGAGCGTGTAGATGGTTGTTTATCTTGTAATGCACCATGTGGTTAGAGCAAATGAATGCATGAAAAATATAGAGTTTGTGTGTTAGGAGAACATACTTGGGTCTATATTATGTCTGGGTTATTCACTAAACAGGTAGAAAAGGTTATTCAATTATTTAAGCAGTAAAAAAAACGGCATTAAAAGAAGCTCTTATGAATTTAAAGTCTCAGGGTGCTTCTCTTGCAGTTTTAAGGATATCACCTCCTCACTGGTGGACAGCAGCTTTTCCTAGCTGTCTCCTTCCCACTTCACTGCAAACCAGTTTGGATGATCACCATCCTATAAAGCAGGCATGAATAATTACTGGGTAAGAAAATCGGTGACTTGTACAATTTTTTTTTTTTTTTTGACTAAAAAAATAAACGCCCCCTTGAAAAACCACAGGGACAAATTCATTCACCAAATCTTGAAGCAACAGGACACAAATCTCAGCACGCACTCAAACACGAACATATTTGCACATAGAGGCAAATACATGGTAGGGACCACCCAAGAGGCAGCAGACACATTTGAAATAATGAAATTTCCACCTCAGCCTTGTGCTGCAGAGCAGCCTGAGGCAGAGGAGTCTACGAAGGGAGTCCTACACCTATAACTGAAGTGAATTGAGATTAATGTGGAGGTTCACTGAGAATTTATAATACTTGTTCTTTTGAAATATAAATGGTCACTCTGAGTTTCACATGCGTACTGAATGTAAAAGTTGTCTTGAACTCCTGCATTAGCCACTGCAAGACAATAGATAAGGAAACACTGGTCAGAAAAAGCCACACAGATCTACAACACACTGTAAAATTAGCATTCATAGACTCACTCATCCTGGCTGAGTGTGTTGCATTAGCATCCAGGAGACAGCAGATCGTTTCTCAGCCAGTAGAAGCTAACCATCAGTGTTAGCAACTCCACAACACGGCGGAACTCGTTCAGGCTTGTGATATTTGTGGAGATAAAACATCAATGTTGCAGAGCAAACTGAGTCAGCGGGAGAGCGGCATTGCTGTTAGCCAATCAGAGATGAGATGTCCAAATATTATGAATAATAATGAGTAAGCCTCCAAACCCTCCACCCCACCCTCCTGACTAACTTCTACCTTCTGAAACGAGAACAAAAATGTAGAAATGTTTCGCCATAGAAGCTGGCTCTCGGTACATGGAATGTCATTTTTCTGGTAGGGAAAGAGCCTGAGTTGGTGTGTGAGGTTGAGAGGTTCTGGCTAGTCTGACTCACCTCGACGCATGGCTCTGGCTCCTGGAACAGTTTCCTTGAGAGGCACTACCACTCTGGAGATGCACCCACAGCAGGGGTGGGCATACTAGTTCCTGGACATGGACCCCAAGTTTTTATGTTTTGGCCCCAAATCCATCTGGTTCTCGCTTTAGCCTTATGGCCGGGTGCTCCATCATGCTGGAAAAGACATTGATCATCACCAGACTTGGACATTTGGAGGAGATCCTCTGGGTGGTGTTCAGGTACCATTTTTTATTCGTAGCTGTTTGGAGGCTTACCTTTGAGTGAGCCCACTCCCTTCTCTGAGAAGCAACCCCACACATGAATCATCTCAGGATACTTTACTGTTGATGGCACACTAGACCGATGGGAACACTCAGCTCTTCTTCTCCAAACAATTACTTTACCATATGGTTTGATTTGTTTGAAAATTATTTTTCGCCAATACTAAGCTGTTCAATTCCTGGAACTTTAGCAGAATCTAAGTCTGCTCACAAACGTTTCTCTTGGAAAGGACTGAGTTCCTTGCTGCCCTTCTTAACACCAGATTACCCTTCAAACCCATTCTCTTCACTGTAGCACAGTCACACTCACATCTTCATCTGAAGTCTTCTTCACCAATACTGTAAAATGGGATTTTTTTGTTTTAAAGAGACTATGTGGAAGTTTAACAGCCAATACAAGTATAGAAATTTAAAATGTATTCCTCATACATTCTCCTGCAGTGCCCTGGTCCTGTAGAATGAGCCCTGGCATTTTTACTGTGATTGCCTCTGTAGGCCTGTAAACTCACAGAAAAGATCTTGCTCGGGTCGAGCAAGCAGGCTTCCCTGGTGTCCTCCAGAGGCAGCGTAATGCGTGATGACGTCATGCGCGCTCACGCACCCGCAGCTTTTGTTTGCTAGCTGTGGCTTAGCGGTAGAGCGAGAGGTGGTTTTGGTAGCTCTGATTCAGCCAAAAACAAGAAGAGAGCTGCTTCAAGCACCAGGAAAACTCCAGCCCAGACCCCAAACAAGACAAAGAAACCAAGAGTTTATTCCAGCGTGACAAAAAGGGCAAAACTCTAGTCTGGTCACTGAAGGCAAAGAATGAAAATAAACATCGGTCCGGCCGGCTTTTGAGAAGTGGAAAATGCTGAGACAAAAGACCCGCAGTTGGCATCATTGTTGCTGGACAGGTAAGAAATTATTACTAAATATGTGTGGGGTAAGGGTTGTGGGCGCTTTCAAAGCAAACCAGGGACTTACGTATATCATAGTAGGAATGTGCGCTGCGCGTACAGCTCCGTCAGCCCAGGCAAGAGGAGAGAGAGAAAAAAAGACGAGTTATCCGACACCGTGCACATTCCCTCAATGACTGACAACACGCAGCATCTGACCAGCGTCAGATGTGCTGACAGACAGGTGGATCCATGGAGGTGGAGAGGAAATATAGACCAGGAGCACAAGAAAGTAAAAGTCATAACCAGAGGAGTGTGTTGTTGGAACCAAAAAAGAAAAACTTTGTGGGCAAAAACATCCCAGCTTCTGTTCATGAGACAGAAGATAGGATAATTGTGTCTGGATGTGGAGAATAAATTATACATCAGTCCTGGTTATCATTTATGAGAAGTCTTGGTAAATGCAGAAACATGCAGAGCTTTTATCATTTCATTCATAACCTATGTTTTTGTAATTGATGTTTTCTGTTTGTTTTTGTAGCATCAAATCGATGGAGCTGAAAGAACTCTTTAGATGAGGAACAAGCCAATAGTTTGGAAACAGTGTGTAAGTAACAAATTATTCTCATTGAAATGCAATGGCTATATGTCAGGATATATAATCATGTTCTGCTGCTGTTTTTACTTCCAGACTAGAGCTGGAAAGAGAAGGAAGGAGCTTTAGACCCGTATGATTCTGATTATGTACCTCCAATATCAATAAGGTATGTTTTATTATTGTTTTTTTAATACCATAGTAACATCCCCACTCTCACTTTCTATTCACTGATTATATAAAATGTATTTGTCTTGTGCAATAGGTGTGCATCACAGGATGAGGTTGACCAACTTCCTTGCATTGGCCTGGATGAAGCTGACAATTATAACAATTATAATTATTATATAACAAATATAATTATTATATAGGCTAACAATTATATGTGCTATTTGAGTTTCACTCAGTATGCTAAAATTCTGCTTACAATAGTGACCTGCACAGAACCCAACTAATGCTGATACTCTATGTGTATATTTGCACATATTATTGTTGATTTTATATTTATATTATTTCTGCATTATTTTTTATATTCTTTTACATTTTGCACCAAAGGGAGTGGCACTCCAATTTCACTGTACCCTGTACAAAATCAATAAAGGCTATTCTATTCTATTCTATTCTGTATTGGACATTGCTGATTGTGTGGAGGCAGATTTGAACGACAATTTAGAAGTGCCATCAGCAGCCGGACTGACTCAGCTGTTGTTTTTATTCAGGAGTACAGCATGCATGCCTCGTGCACGAGCTTACTATTGAAGCTGCAGTTACACGTTTGGCCTGAGGGGGCAATCGCGAGCATAAAAATGTCAAAGTCCACATAGTCCCTTTAAGCACAGAAAACAAGACAGAAAACTTTGTAATGATTAATATTTGTGTCATTTTCTAAATCCTTTTCCACAGTGGTACACCAACTCAGAGAGATCATTCAAAGGAATACTGTTAGTAGACCTGCCTCAATTTTCTTCTGGAACAATCTGTTTTAAATATATACTCTGGAAAGAAACATGGTTATTGCCTAGGAAGTTTTTCGTCTCTAATAAGGTCAGGGAGGTGTCTTTAAAAATTTTACACAGATGTTATTCTGTTAACTCAGTTCTGGGTAAATATGTTCAAAATGTTGACCCTCTTTGTTCCCTCTGTCAGATGGAAAATGAGTCATTAACTCACCTTTTTTACTTAGTAAAATCTTTTGGTGTGACTTAAATAATCTCTGTAATAGTAAACTGGATATCTCTGTTAAATCGGACATTAAACGAGCTTTATTACTAATATTCAAATATCAGAAGGGAAAACATATATCTTTAATTTTCTTATATTCATACCGGCAAGTTTGCAAAACAAAAGCTTAACCTCACTGTTCAGAGCATATCTGAAATGTTTTTTAGACTCGTTGAAATTTTGCACTAAATCAAACTTAAAGACTTAAAGCCTTATGTGAAAAATATGATTTGTAATTGTTTATTCTTGTATTTCTACTATTTTTTATCATTTTTCTTTCATCATTTGTACGCTCATTCCCTCACCTCGAGCACTTTCTAGATTGTATATAATGTTTCATTATAAATAAAGTTTTGAGGGAAAAAAAGGTACACCAACTCTTCCACGAAAACTTTTGATACGTTTGGCATGACATGACATAGAATAGAATAGAATAGACTTTATTGATCCCTCAGTGGGGAAATTCACTTGTCACAGCAGCACCATCACTCAAAGGGTAATTAGAAGAAGATAAAAACAAGGGTACATCTATATACACATAGGCAGTAATCTAGTATTGTAATCTTAGATCACTAAAAAAACCACAAATAAAAGATGAAAACAAACTTGGTACCAACACTATGCAGCATACTGTAAGAGACACAGACAACAATCTGAATCCGGTATTGCACAATTATAGAACACATGAATATTGCATTGGTGTTATTGTGTACCAGGATGATACCAGCACAGCTTAAACTGAGGAGTTATACACTCTTACAGCAGAGGGGATGAAAGATCTATGATAACGCTCAGTTTTACATCTGGGATGTCTCAGTCTACCTCTGGAGGAGCTGTCCATGATCTCCACAGTGGAGTGCAGTGGGTGGGAGGGGTTTCTTAAGATGGAGGTCATCTTCCCCAGCATCCTCCTTTCACACATCTCCTCAACAGAATCCAGCGGGCAGCCCAGAACCGAGCTAGCTTTGGTAGCTAGCTTGTTCAGTCTCTTCCTGTCTCGGTCAGAGCTGCCTACACCCCAACAGACCACAGCAGAATGAATAACAGAGCCAACAACAGAGTGATAAAAGGATTTTAGCAGCTGGGAGTTAACTCCGAAGGACCTCAGCCTCCTCATGAGATGGAGGCGGCTTTGGCCCTTCTGATACAGAGCATCTGTGTTGTGGGACCAGTTCAGTTTGCTGTTGAGGTGAACACCCAGGTACTTAAAGGTGTCCACCACCTCAATGTCTGCTCCCTGGATGTTTACTGGTGAGTGAGGAGGAGTGTTTCTCTGGAAGTCAATCACCATTTCCTTTGTTTTACTGGTGTTCAAGCGAAGGTGGTTACGCTCACACCAGTCCACAAAGTCCATGATGACTGACCTGTACTCCTGGTCGTCCCCCTCAGACACACAGCCAACGATGGCCGAGTCATCAGAGAACTTCTGGAGGTGACAGCTGCTGGTGTTGTAGGTGAAGTCCGAGGTGTAGAAGGTGAAGAGAAAGGGTGAGAGCACTGTACCCTGCGGAGCTCCAGTACTGCACACAACCACCTCAGATGTACAGTTGTGCAGCCTCACGTACTGTGGCCTGTTGGGGAGGTAGTTGATGATCCATGCAGTCAGATGTTTATCCACTCCTGCACTCCTTGAAGTGGGTCTATTTCTGGGGTCACCACTGAACGTGGCTCCTGGGACAGATGAAAGCCAAAAAAAAATTCTTATGCTTTTTGGAGGCTCAAAGCTTTGTTTTAGATTGTTGATTAATTGCATTCCAGGGCACCTTTAAAGAAATACACCCCCCCCCCCCCCCAAACGGAACAAAAAAACACTATTGAATAAAGAAGACTGTTTTACTCACACGACTTCAACTAATATGGACTGGGCCAGGCCATACAAACAGCTCAATTTAGCTGTGGTTAGCGCTAACTGTTAGCCACAGCCCCCACCCCATGAGAGTTAATAGGTCGGGTTGGACACAAGCACCCCCTTGTCTCTATCTGGTGTACACACACACACACACACACACACGCACGCACGCACGCACACACACACGCAAGCACGCACTCACACACACACAGTGACCACTCAATTGAGATGGAGTTTTGGATGTGAGAGACCTCAAGCTGCCAGGCTAGCTCCCCCACCCTCTTGCCCCGTACTTTTAGAAGTGTCAGTCACATGTAAACACACAATCACACCGGAGCCGTTGCTATTTTGAGTACCTCCGTTAAATAAGTGCATGAGGTGACCACAAGGCAGCGTGAATGCACAAAGGCAGGTATGCAGCTAACACTCCCTATTTAAATACACCAACCCAAATGTGGACATGAGGTAAATACAGAATCACATGGCACATACAACCTATATTTACACTTGATAAACACCTGGTGGCTGAAAATAACCACCTCAACAGTCTTTTTTTTATCTGAACTCAAAGGTGCTTTTAGGACCTCAAAATACTCCAGAATTAGTCGCGGAAGCCTTCCAGAGGTGCCAGTACTGTAACTAGTTTTGATAGGCTGAGGAGACTGGTGTGAGCAAAAGAGCCACCAATAGGAAGTATTGTTGGACAAGTGCATGTAACAGCTACTCAACTGTATTAAGTTTTCAGTCACAAGAATTATTTTAAACATACCAAAACCACACATTATTATTATTTAAAGGAATGTTTGACTGTTTTGTTGAGTTAGAAACAAGTAAGACAGGGAAAGCTGCCAAGGAACCAGCAGAGGTTTCTAAATAACGAGCATTTTCCTTACAACAATATCAAATCCATAAAAAGCATGTCACGTAAAGGCTAGCATGAATCATAAATAATGCCATGACCCAAGATGACATGAAAACAAGTGAAGCCCTGTCCTCTACTGCAGCTGTGGGTCTGAGGTATAACCCTCAATTCCACTGAGCTGTAAATCAGCTAAACGAGTGGACTATCAAATAATTACAATCACAGCCTGCTTTCTACAAGATTAAAATAAAACAGTCAGGGTCTGAGACCTGCTCTGTAACATGTGGCCACTTAAACAAGGACTTCAATTATCTGGCAGGGAGCAGTTAGCTCCAGCCCTACCGCCCTCAGCAGTGATAATCACCCCGAGCAGACGAGGGACTCCTGAATAGCGGCTCTCAGACGAGCGAGGGCGGGCAGACGTACCCACGGGGCTGCCACCGTTTCATAGTCTGGTTCATATATGGGCACCCCCACTCCAGTGTGGAGCAAACACAACTAAATGATTAAGATTGTGCTAATGAGTAATGTTCTATAAACCACTGGCTACTGTTGGCTCCTCGGAGTTCCATATTTGACCACCACTTCCTGTCCTTCAAGACCTCCCACCTACCAAACTACAGCGCAGAGCTTATTTATAGAATCAAAGCTGAGATAAATTTGTAATGTGGTTTCTATAGTAGGTAGACAGGAATGATTAAAATACATTCAAAGAGCTACAAATGTCTCATGAGTCATCTGAAGTCTTGTTCTCTTGACCCATTAGTGAACCAACCCAAACAGCCTGGTCTCAGATGTGGTCAGGTGTCACAAAACAGAAAACTCAGCATAAAGTAGGCCTACTTTACAGACCATAATACATTAAACCAATATTCAGCTCTTCATGGGTGGGTTTCTGTGAAAATATTAAGGAAAATAATTATCTGTTGATAGCTCTTTGGATGATTTCAATTTGAGAAACAATAATAGTAATCAAACAGATGAGCTAACGGCTAATCTGGCTAGGGCTAAGGCCAGATTTATCTTGACCTGAAACAGTGTTTGTCAATTCCGGTCCTCAGGACCCCCTGTCCTGCATGTTTTCCATGTCTCTGCTTTCCTCCTCAGGCGGACATCAAGTGCTGCAGATGGCTGTTAATCACTCATTCATTTAAGTCAGGTGTGTGGCAGCAGGGAAACACAAGGTGTGTTTCCTTTATCAGAACTTCAGGGTATGTTTACAGGAAGTTCCTGACGTGCACTTGTCTCCACTTGACCGGGCCGGCTGAACGGCCGTTTTCTGGAAATTTCTGAGTACCTGATCAGGGGTAGGACCTCGGAAAGGCCCAGTGAAGACACTGGGTTGTAACTCAAGCCCTTTTTATAAAACAATGCCACCAATTTGCCGCAACGCCGATGCAGCATCTGGGAGTCTAAGGTCGTTTATAAGAGCTCAGACCGTGGCGGTAATGTTGCGCAATCATGTCCGTTTTATAAAAGATTACGTGATGGCGGCAAAAAGGAGGTATGGGGGCGGTCTCTGCACTGTCGCGGATTTCCGTTTATCTTGGACATAACTTGATTTTTATTGCGATTGAAGCCACGCTCATTAAGTTTTTATTTTAATAACCAGCTACAGGTGTGTGTCCTCCACCATCCCTGTGAGCTGTCAGATGATCTGAGCTGCAGATCTAACGGAGAGAAGCTCCCGGAGCACCGCAACGCTCCAGTTTATCATCTCAGGTTCTGTTTACAAAAGTGAAACTTAAGTGCGTGTTTACTTTCATTTTCAATATAGTTCCTGATCGGAGCTCGACATTAATTCATTATGTGGTCATGACACCACCCTCTGTTGCACCAAGGCTTAATGTGCGTTTATAAGACCGGCGAAGCCGCAATATTACTATCATGCGTGGTGGCACGAATGCCGCAAAATTCCCGCAACATGATGCCGCCATGGCGCGTTCATAAGAAACACGTTGCGATAATATTAAGCTGATTTGCCGGCATGGTGTGTCTTATAAAAAGGGCTTCAGTCAGAAATGATGTCAACTCAGGAGGAAATAAATGTGCATATATGTGGCGGGACCCGTTATTTAGGAAAACACGAGCTGTTACAGAGACGAGCGATGGAAGCCGTCGCTGCATATAACATAGCAAACATAAACGTGCCGACTATTGCTGCTTCCTCCTTGTTTCGATCTTTGTTTACTGCTTTTTGCGCGTTTTGCGCTAATCGATGACGTACCTCACTGTGCAGCGGTCCCGATGTGCTGACGTTTCATCAAATTCCTTACAGGGCCAAATATTTATGGAGACAGGACAGAGGACCAGGGCTTTGGATCGCCCGGTCAATTTCACGCTCACAGTTTTACCCGGAAGTTCCGATAAAGGAAACACACCTACTAGTGTTTGAAAGGGCAACATGGAAAACATGTAGAGCAGGGGGTCCTGAGGACCAGAATTGAGAAACACTGAGCCCTGAAACAATTTGAAACTCAAGAACTTCAATATATTTCTCTTACAAATCCTCAGTTTTATTTAACATGACTATTCAAACAGAACAAGGATATTTTGACTGTTTTACAAACTAACTAAGGCCCTGTCCACACGTAGCCGGGTATCTCCCAAAACCAAGATTTTTTTCTACGATTCGGCCTGTCATCCACATGAAAACGCAGATTTCCGCAACGAAAACTGATCTTTATAAAAACTCTGGCTAAAGTGAAGATTTGCGTTTTCTCCGTTTTAAGCGTTTCTGTGTGGACAGAAATAACCGGAGTTTTAGGTTTCACAACATCACTGTCTGCAGCAAAAATGCTGACGGCCCATGTTCGACCTGTGTTTACATTCCAACATGGATGCCCTCAGAGCTGTGCTCGCGTTATCAATCGTCCAAGAGCGTTTTTTGACGTTTGTTGACTTTATACTCTAAAACTACATTTAAGAGCAATTCTACCTTCTTACCGGTCCACACAAACAAGCTAGGCGCCATGTTTCATGTTTTGTTGAAGTTGAGCAGGAAGATGAAATGGATAGGATTCGGGGGAACTACTGCCACCTACAGGTCTGGCATGCCTATGAATGTGCTTAATGCACTAATGCAGTTACGTGTGGATTGAGTTTGTTCTGAAAACGAGGTGGTATGGACGCTATTTTTTGGGAGGGTGGATATTCGTTTTTAAGAAAACCCGACTACGTGTGGACAGGGCCTAAGAAGTGCTAAAGGTAGCTAGCTTGGCTGCTAATCTTTTCTGCAAACAAGCAAAAACTACATAGGACTTATGCTGCGTTCACACCGGCCATAAAGTATGCGTCGCCAGCGTCAAGTTTTAATGTTAAGTCTATGGTAAGGCGTGTCAGAGCTGTGTCAACGTCCCTGCGTCGCTTTGTGAGCGTTGGGCGCGTCAAAGCTTGATACTTTTCACGCTTTTCAAGCTTTGACGCAAGCGTCAAAGCTTGCAACGCTTGCAACGCAAACGTCAAAGCAAGTTCAGCTAGCTGAACTTTCTGCGTCGCTTTACAAGCGTCAACCAATCAGAGCGCGAGTTGATACGTCACAGCAGAGCGAGGGAAGAAGGCGAATTCATTCAGCAATGGAGGACAAACTGATCGTAGCTGTTTGTAACCAGCGTGAACTGTATGACCCGACCAGCTACGCCTACCGAGATCGGAATAAAAAGGACCTTGCTTGGAGGAAGGTTGCTGGAGAACTTGGCGTGTCGGGTGAGTGTTTTTTCAACGTTAACGATCCGCCAATGTTACAAACATCCGGCAACAGAGAGCCGCGCACGCGCTCTTTCCTCCCTTCCCCTCCCCGTGGGGCCGACGCAACCGTCAAAGCAAGCTGCGCCAACGTCAAAAATATATAGGCGTCAAAACGCCACGAAGTATGCGTTTTTTGACGCATACGTCAAGGCCGGTGTGAACGCACCATAATGCCAAATGTATGTTTTTCTCTGTTTATGGAAATATCTTCTTCAACTGCATTCTGACAGAAATGTTATGTGATGCATGAGCAGCTCAGCATTTACATCCTCACAGAGGAACCAAGTTTATTTTTTAATTGGGAACATGTTTTCAAATTTCTTCATTTCTCACCAAAACGATGTGTGGATGGGAGGTTAGTTTTTAAGAAAATATCTGAAGTGAAACAGCCAGATGGTTTAATCCAGTTGCACAACTACTTTATTACAGTTCCAGGCAAGTCTATGTGTTCTATGAATTCTACTTCCTGGAGGTACTGTGAGTCTGTGGCACCCTCCCATTTAGCAGTGTGCTCTATGACCTGCCTGTTGGAACATGTGGTGTTGCAGCTCAGACCATGAACACATCTTTTGAGTCTTCACTTGCACAAAATACTGAAGAGGGTGGATATTGGTTGTCCATTAGTTTAGAATAAACTTATATTTCAGCGTCAGATGATTATAAAAAACTGTGAAGCATTTAGCCTCCAGCACTCACATCCTGATAAGAGGTTCCTATGGTGACTGGCAATGAATAAAGTTACCATGTATAAAATAATTCAAATCTTGATTCTAGGACTTTTAAAAATGGATTTCTCCTCAGTACCCAAATCATCTAAATCCACATTCACAAGTTTTACAGAAAAAGTTCATTCTAAGGGCGATAAAACCGTCTAGCTTAAAGGAGTTGAAATTGCAGCAGTGACTCATGTCTTTCTATTTTTGTTCCAACCTTGCTCACATTGCAGATGAGTTCAAAAGCTGTTCCTCTGCAGCTGCACGTCGTATCTGCTCCCCTAAAGTAAACTTCTAGATGAAGTCAGAGGACAATCCCCTCAGTGTTTCCTCTCCTGGAGCTTTGTGAGTGAATCATGCAGCATCCAGACGTCTAGACATGCCTCTCTGGGTCTGCAGCCCCACATAGCCTTGAAGCAAACGGCCGGCACAAACACACTCTATCCAACATGGACAAAGGTGGAGGTGTGGGGGTTTTTGGGTCCAATATACACTTAAATCCAGTTTAAGGGGCGAGTTTACTAAAGAAGGGCAGGACAGAATGTGTGTGTGTGTGTGTATGTGTGTGTGTGTGTGTGCGTGTGTGTGTGTGTGTGTGTGAGAGAGAGAGATTTGAAATCACTGTGATATTTGAAGTGTATAAATTCAATTTTGTCCAGCAAACTAGTTGTAGTTTGAACTACTGATTTCATGATCTCAACCCCTCAAACTTCAAACTGCTCGGGGATTAGGAGTTTGCCCTGTAACTGGTGGGTTGCTGGTTTGACCCCAGGCTCCATCAGTTGTGTCCATGGGCAAGCCATGTCACCCTCCTTACCTGCCAGTGGTGGTCAAAGGGGCCGTTGATGCCAGCAGCCTCGCTTCTGTCAGTGTGCCCCAGGGCAGCTGTGGCTACATGTAGCTCATCACCACCAGTGTGTGAATGTGTTAATTACTTTACTATAAAGCAATATGGAGTCCCCTCTGACTCAGAAAAGTGCTACAAGGTCAGGTCATCTTGAAGTTTCACAGAGAAATGGTATAAAAATAAAACATCAAATTGTTGAATAAGAGCAGAGATGCATTGAATGTGTTTTGTAAAGGAATCCCACACCGAAGCAGGTCATTACCACCTGTCTGATAACTACGGAAGAGGATTAGGGCCACTCAAAAGAAAAAAAAGAAAAGAAAGAGAATTTTTCTCAATTCTGAGATTAATCTAAGCTCTAATCTTCTTACATAGAGATCATTATGAGTTGTTTTATTAATTTATAATTATTTTTATTTAGTAAAACATTTAAATAAAACTGGATAATTTCTTCAAACTTAAAAGACAAAAAGAAATTAAATCATAAAACAAACAAAATCTCACTTTTTACTTTATTCCACCTTTATTTTAATGCCTAACTAAATCTTTGAAGAATGAATTCATACAATAAATAAAAATGTTTTTCATCATTTACATTCCAGTTTTCCTCTCAGACAACAAATCCACTTTGCTAAGTTATGAAACTGTTTTTTATTATGCAAAAGTTTTTATCAGCTTTAAATTTTCCTTTATGGAGAAACTTAGAATGTTCTTTGCTCTGAAACAAGATGGAGTCATTTTGGGAGTATGCATTAGTCGCCAAAGTCAAAATAGTGTTTCCTGCAGGGATGGGAACACACCTTCCTGAGTGTGACACACTTAACCACAGCTTGTAATTGAGTCCTCCTTATATCCAGCACGCCTCTTTCCTCCTCCCACTCTCTGATGTAAAGCTGATTAGACAGCAGCCATACTTCCGTCCCCCTCCTCTGTGACTTGTCTAAAGCTGCTAATTATAAACGGACCTCGACAGCCATGGACAACTGCTGCCCTCCCACTCTATGTAGAGGGCCTAGTCATTATATAAGGAACATTTCTCATAGGTCAAAGGCTCCCACACATTGTTTTCTTACAGCCACCAGCCTACAGAAGAGCTACTGGTTAAACTGGTTTGTGCGAGTGGGTAAAATAACCTATTTTTGCTTAATGCAACATTTTCTTGTTTATTAAGGGTCAAGTGAGGAAAACAGTAATTCCTTCAGATGCTTTGAAGAAAGTTTCTGTAAAAAGTTATAAAAACTACAATCTTTCCTGTTACAGATAAACTTTTGAATCACCAGTGATTAGACCTGACCAGAAAGATGAGCCAATGGTTAGTCATGTCAATGGCTTTAGATTGCAACTGCTCAGTAATCTGTTCGCGGTTGGTTTTTGTTGTTGGCTTGTTAAAAAAGATTTAATCAACTTTAAAACAGGAACTGGAAAGGCTACAGATAGAAGAATAGAATAGAAAATCCCTTTATTGTCCTCCAGTGGGGAAGGTTTGGTGCAGCAGCAATGACATTCATTACAAGAGCATAAAAGGAGAGTAAAATAAGAATGAAGAGGAAACAACAAGAAACCAGAAATACGTAAAAGATTCAAAAGATTAAATATCAAAAATGCTGAATATATACGCATTTTTAGGAATAAAGAGGTAAAAATAATTGAGACATAAGTAACAAATACCACTGATGTGTGTTTTATTTTAAATGGACATGCTCGTGTCATTTGGTTATTCCAGATTCTGTGTTTATGCAAAAATCAGACTGTTTCCAAATGAAAAAGTTCAACAATACATATCTGTACATAAAGGAAAATGTGCACATTTGCCAAAACTTTTTCAAAAATATTGAGTTTGGCTCGCGACTTCATCCCAGTTTTTCATTTTGGCCATGTGTGTATTTGAGTTTGACGCCCCTGGTGTAAGCTCTGCATCCGGCCCCTTTAAACACCCTCTCCTCACAGTAGCCACCTGCTCAGGTAATTCCTGCACGTTTCCTGCTGCCAGCAAAATATGAAACAGCAGCAGGAAGCAGAGTTATTCATCGGGAGGCTAAGAGAGGTCAAGGCTAAAAACTGGGACTCTTAATGTCTCACTTAGGGAAATACACAAAGTTAATTTACTAAAGATATAAATTATTTCTATTTTTCTAAAGTTCAGCCCATGTATTGATGCTGCAGTGTCCTTGACAAAAATCCCTAAACTGTTATATATTTATTTTTATTTTGTTTTATACATTTTCGTGTCATCTGAGAATATTTTATATTTACTGCAAGTAAAGGTTTATTTTAAATGTCATTAGCCAGTACTGGCTTATAAAACCCTACCCCACTCTACTGAAAGTGAACCAAGCTGTGAAATCAAAACCATGGAACCTAACCGGGATTTTAAGAGTACCATTACACCCCTATTATAATGTCAATTAGGTGTTTACTTTTAAATCTTACACCTCTGTCACATGTCTAATTTTACCAAATAAACTGATTTACACTTCATTATTTGATGTAACATTTGGAAATGTAATGACATTTGTTTCTAAACTATTGAGACATGGTATTCACGAACAATCCAACAAGAATGTTCACTTTAATTGTGGATTTCAGGTTTACAATGAAGCTCCTTTAGGATCACATTAATTCAAGCATTAACATAAAGGTGCATAAAGTGATGCGTAAGCAGGACTCCTTTATCCGCGTTCCTCCTACCAGACGTTTTAAAACCACATGATGACTTCAAATTAAAGTGACACTGATCACATGCAGCTCACCGCATCCATCTGAAGACTCCCCAACAAACTGCAGACCACTGGTGCCAGAGCAGAGCCCTCCCCAGACTACGCTGCCCCGGGGCAAATGTGTTTCATGTTGCACCAGCCTCCACCAAAACAGCAAGTCTGTTTGAAGTTACTTAACAGACAAACTTAAAAGACATTGATGCATCAAGATGATGTCTAAAGTTGGTTTTATATCTTTTTTATGCAACATGATACGTAGAAATATGCAAATGTAAATGTAACAGCACGGGTTTTGTTTGTGTTTTTCTATGAATCAGACTTAAACACTTGTTCAGCTTAAAGAGCACATAGATGTGCTGTGGTGGAATATGCTGAGTCGGTGCATTTGTTTTTAATTAATGGCTACTAAGGCCATGTTATAAAGCAGTGAGCATCATGCAGCTTCTATCCTCCTTCTCATTAAAATCATTTGCTGAATTTGGTCTATAAAGGAAAACGCAGCAATTGCTGGCATGAGGCTTCAATTAGCGTGAGTGGAGGTAGAAGGTGCAAAAGGGGATTTTCCAGTTGTGTGTGAGTCTGTGCTCAGCAGGAACAGTTTGCCGTGCGTCTGCCAGGATTTTATAAGCCTTTAAAACATCTCTGCTCCTGTGTGTCAGACAGCACAACTACGACGAAACTTTCTGCAAAGCCACATGATCATGCAGCAACTTGATTGAGTCTTTTCACCTGCAAACAACCTGCAAGTTGAAGCTTAAAGCAGTTCTTGCTTTGCCCATCAAATGTATTTTTAGTATCAAAATGAAAAATCTCTTAATCAGTATGTGCATGTAAATGTACTTTTTGGCATGGATGCAGCAATAAAGGAGGCAGAATTGGCAGGTTTGTCTATTTTAAATTAGCCAGATCAGTTTTTCTGTTTGACTGCAGTAAATCCTTTTGACTGCTCACAACTGTAACATTTTAATTAAAGCTCTAATAAAACTACTATAGTGCTGCCGGCTTTTTCCTAAAAGTTTAAACTTTTCTCTTCAAATTAAAAAGACATAGTGTTATACTTTGCTGATGAGGTTGAAGGTGAGATTCTGTTTGGTCCTTGTGATGGACTGGAGACCCCACCTCTCACTCGATGACTGCTAGAGATAAACACCAGCTCCAGAATTGGAACTGATCTTTAAAATTAAAGGATAAGCAGATCTGGACTATTTTCATTAGCTAATTTTGTGCTTACTAAGGTTTTTTGTAGCTGTGGCTGCCATCTTGAGTAGGACTGACTGCAAAAAAGTTGATGATTATTGAGGTTTAGCAGGAACAATGTAATGGTTTGCTGTAAGAAGGCAGTCAATCAGGCTTTAAGCTCCAAATCTATTATAATAGTTGCTTGAAAACTTAACCAAGGTTGTACATTCTCTGTAGCAGCATCCACGCTAATAAACCTTTGTTGTCAAGAGTGGAAGCTGAAACTGAGCCTTTACTCGTGCCCCAGCATGTTATAACAGCCTCATGCAGTGAGTGTGGTGAGACACACATTTTCTGGACTTCACACTCACACACAAAGTGGCACCCCCAAGGGGTGGCCAGGGGTGGCCATGGCCACCCCTAGAAAATTGCTGGCCACCCAAGGGAAGACCAGTGTTCTTTAATAAATCATACCATCATAGACACACCTGCTTGCGCTCCCAACAACATTTCTAGCTAGTACTTGAACTGACTGGTATTTAAATCTTTAAGTTGAGGTTTTGGAGCTCACTGCCAACTTAAAAACTTTAACTTTTTCTAATCTGTGTTTGCTAAAGGGACAGTTAGTTATCTAACACAGTGGTTCTCAACCTTTTTTCAGTGATGTACCCCCTGTGAAATATTTTTTCAGCCAAGTACCCCCTAACCAGCACAAAGCATTTTTGGTTGTAAAAAAAAAGACCTAAAACAGAGCACTGTGCCATCAGTGACTGATTTATTAAACTTTGGAACTGAAAAACATGTACAAAATTTAAACATTTGAAAAAAAAACAACTATTTCCAACATTTTAAATGTTAATAATCTATAACTAAATGTATTGGAAATATTTATCATCACTAAAATGTAGTGATTCAAGTGTTCATTTTTGCATGGATGCAATTTTTTAAATATTTGTATATTTTCTCACGTACCCCCTGGAGTGCCTTCACGTACCCCCAGGGGTACACGTACCCACATTTGAGAAACAATGATCTAACACACAATATTATGTTTAATTTCTCCACCAGAAAATAGATTTACCCTTTGGCTCAGAGTCACAATCAGCTAATTATTTTTAGTGTCATAGCAGGGTCTGTTTTATTTCTTTAGTACAGAGCCGGCCAAAGGCATACTCAAGTTAAGCGACTGCTTGGGGGCCCCACACAACCAGGGCCCCCCCAAGAGCACCAAGATAGAAAGTTTTTAAATAACTTTTAATAATATAAACTAAATTATATTAAACATAGAAACAATTTATACATTATTTTGTATAGCGTCATTTGTGTCATATAGTGTTTTTTGTTTTTTTGTGTAGTCATTGCACATTTTATACACATCTGTTCCAAATTTTAAGAACAAAAAATCATATACTTAGCTTGTTTACTGTAATCAGTGGTTGTCTGCTGTTACTTTCAAATATTTGAATGAATATACCACAATTAAATAATATTCAAAGGAAAACCTGCTTAGGGCCCCATAAAGTCTTGGGGCGGCCCTGCTTAAGTATTAATAGTTGTGATATAGAAACATTTCCTGGTAGGAACGGTACGAACATTGATAATTCTGTTTCTCCAGACAAACACAGGCATGAGTTTTGATGACTGAATGATATTTTATTTTAAAAATATATCAATATTTCAACTCAGACTTCAGTATTTACCACAATATTTAACATAGTTGTTGAGTATGGATTAAACAATATTGTTAACTAATTATATGCGGGCGAAAGTGAGAAATTTGGAACTGTCACAAGTTGTAATACCGCTGACGCCTGGACTGGTGCCACTTACTGAAGACATTTGAGAGTTTCAAGCACAAGTAAACACATTGTTGCCAAATATTACAAGTCCTTAATATCCATCTGTATAAGATTTTTGAAGTGATTCATTAAAAACAGGGATACACCTGTATCCCCCGAGGCTCTACATGAACAAGCAGAGTCCCGGTCTCACGTTGACTCTGGGGTTTTGAATCTTATCCAAACTGCAGGAGGAAGAAAATGTTTTAGAAAGGTGGGGCAAGTTATGAGTAGTAAGGGAAATAAAGTTGCATGAAGACAGGGGGATGTGCTCAAAGACTCAAATCAAAATAAGGAAGTTCTTTTTATGAGGAAACAGATGGTAATAACCATAGATATCATATATATCACTAGATGCCTTACCCGCGCTGTTCGTTGATTGGACGAACGTCCCTACGTGGCGGCCATCTTACCTCGGACAGCTGTCCCCTTTCGTAACATTGGTGTCAATGGTGAATGTACTATTTAAATAACTCTAACTTGCTCAATTTTCAACCGAATTTCAAACGGTTTGGTTTGTTATAAACGCCAGAGATGTGGCTGTAAAATATGACGGAGTTGGTCCGTTAATTTAAAAATGTTAAAGTATGTCCTATCAAGCCTATGTGCTATAAGGTTTGTAATAATGCAACCCGCTTGTAAATCCGTTAATATTTCATCGAGTTAAGAGTGTTTTTGTTTAAATTGTTCACTCACCTTCCATCTGCTACCATTGAGAACGGAACGTAAGCTGTCCGAGGTAAGATGGCCGCCGTGTAGGGACGCTGTCGACTCCCAGGTAAGGCATCTAGTGATATATATATCTATGGTAATAACCACACACCAAAACTAACTCAACACCATAAAACTTCTGGTCTTTACTATAAGTTGCGTAGTTCATTCATTCAAATAAAATTCAAACTAGAGTTTTTAATTAATTGTATTTTTAAAAGTGTCTCTAGTGGTTTACAATGTAAGCAAACACACAGAACCAATGAGTGATAGCAGTATTTCCTATTTGCACTTCACACTTAATCCCCAGCTCAGTTCTATGACTACCACCATGGCACCATAGAGGCTTAAGGGAGGTGGGATGATTCTCACAGAAACTTGGTTCTCACCTAGTGCACACAGACATGAACAAAGCTTCACTACAGAAGAGTATCCTGATAAAACCCTGGAGCTACTATATGCAAATGCCTGCCCTATCTCTACTTGGTCATTCTGATCAAAAGTGCTGCTATTAACACCCCAGTGTGTCTCCTGTCTTCCTCTACAAAATGTGTGAGAAGGTGGAGTCAGGAAGCCAGCGAGGCTCTGCAGGAACATTTTGGACTGGGATGTGCTCTGCATGCAACATGGTGATAAGATAATAGATTAGATCCACCTCTGTGAGGACGCCACCATCCCAAACATTCATTGTTTATTCCCCAGGTGCAAGGCTCGGATCACCAAAGCAGCCTGAACAGAGCCAACCTGAATCCTCTATAACAGATTCACTATTGGGCTGTTGCTGGACCACCACACAAACCACCAGCCTCAGCACCTCTTCTACCTGCCAAACATTACACATCAGCTATGGACAGGTCACCTCCATGTTGGCATTTTAATTTCTCTGTAGCATACACCGAATTAGTAGACTAACACTGAATCCACTTTCATAGCAACTGGGTCTGATTTACATAGATTATTCTGATGAATTTATGACACATTCACATCTGGGTCGGACCGGTCTGGATCAACCCCAATGTAGATGCAATGGCCCCACCCGTCCCAGACTGAGCTGACCAAACGAGCCTTTAGCAAGCTAGGCCTAAACAAAGCCTGAACCCAGCTAAGAACGTTTTATCACTCTGCTGTTGACTCTGTTATTCACTTTTCTGTGGTCTGCTAGAATTCAGGAAGCTCCTCACGCAGTATTTCACCCAAACAAAAGTTGGTGTTGGTTTTATACCCCTCCACTTTAGTGTGATTCATGGTCTATTGTTTCTATGATGCCCCTAATATGGACGAGGCAGGTCCTGGAGAAGGGTGGGTGACCCTAGCACACAGCTATAAAGACTGAATAAATGTCCTTGCATACACACACATGGAAATTATGAACATGTACATTTGGTGCATAAAAGAATCACCCCGTTTCAAAAACTTAAATCTTTTTGCTTTACAGCCTTAAATGGAAACACCTGCAAGGAGTTATCAATGGGTTCTAAGCCAACCAGCACAAGTCCCCCCCTGACCCCGCCCCTGCCTTGGCCACTTCACAACTGGCCCCACCCCTCCTTGAAGCTCTCCCACCTGAGTCCCGTCAGCTCATAATCTCTTTTTAATTGGCACAATGAAACAATCATGCAGAAAAAAACGCTTGTGGAGAAAATCAGGAGAAAAGCTTTATTTCTGTATACTAGCTTAAACTTAATTAATAAAAATGAATAAATAATATACCAGATGGAAAAAGAGCTTATAGTCAGGTGAGACCAAGTTTGAACTATTTTGCCTCAAGACTGAATGGTACACCTGACATAAATCCAACAGCTCAGCACCCACAACACACCATAGCTACAGTAACGCATGGAGGTGGCAGCCTCCTGTTATGGGGGTGTTCCTCTGCCTCAGGGTCTGTGGGTTCTTGCTAGGGTAAAAGGAAAGGGCAAACCCCTTTAGGGCCATCATGGAAACCGCGGACAAACCTCGTTGGAACCCATATGGTCATATATAGCCATATGGGCCCCCCCCTATGTATGCTGACTGTACGGGACAAAGACTGGTTATATCTGCTATAGGAGAACCAGAAGAATGCCAACACAAACGGGTGCATGTTGTCACCTACTGGTGCAAAGTCTAATGCACTTCATTCAATAATTAAAATGCCTAAAAAACATGTAAACTCAGATAAAGGCTCCGTTTATTGCCATAGCTGAATTTAGATGACACATTTTAACACACCGAGTGTGAATAACTGACCCATTGTTCTACATTATCATTATTGAGGTTTTTTTTTTTCTAGCTTCTGTATTAAGCAGTAAAATAATGCTGCTCAGTTTTGCTTTTCCTTTCCTTGCTAATGGTTTCTCTTTCAATTCTAGTAAGTTAAATTTACACCTATAATTCCTAGAAGGCAGAACACAATCATGAAACAAAAGAAAAAGTCCTCCTTGGAAGTCCCCAGAGGTGTTTTTAACGTGAAAAGTTACCAGCACAGAACAGCCTAGGACTTTATAATTAGTTATTGTAGTTCACATTTTTGACATGAATCCAAGAAATGAAAACCAAAGCTGAATGCTTGCCTTTAGATGGTTTTCCAGACTGTCAGGTCCTTCGAGGTCTTCAGTATTAAAATGTGAACTCATCTGTGCCCATTATCAGAAATCCAAAGGTTGAGATTTTTCTAATATTTTCCAGGTCTTCCATTTTTTAACAGAAATCTGGACCAGTCCAGAGACTGGTTTGACAATCACATGATTCATTTGTGTCATATGAATGAAAAATTAGGCTGAAAATCAACCTACTAGAAAATTCCCACTTTGAGTACAAATGGAACATACCATCACAATAACATTCAAATACGCTCCCAACATCACAAATTAAAATCAGTAATTGCTGTAATGAAAGTCCTTACTTAGCAACAATCTCAAGTCTGCTGGTGATCATCAACATGTTGAACAAAAGGATCCTAGGACTAGCCTAGAAATCTAGACAGACAGTAGCCAAAGCAAAATGAATTTGCCCTCCATGTCGGTCTAGCCACACTCCATTAGAGCTTCAGCAGGCCTTGTGCCTTGCCAATCACAGCGCTCTATAGGAGGATCTTATGTGACGTCAATGTTTATGTTTTTCGCATTGCATCATGGGACCTGGGTGGCAAGAGACTGTGTATTTTACCTAGAATTCTGTTGTTTTGCACTTCTGGAGGAGGATTTAGAGAAGCAGATGGTTCATTCGTACTGTGTGATCAATTGTACGGCCCGTTGGGGGTCTGATAAAAAGTTTTTTCGAATTCCCTCCGAAAATAACCGCGAAAAAAGGATTAAATGGTTGCGGGCAATCAGGAGATTAAACCCGGACGCTACAAAGAAAGCCTGGATTCCTACAGCAAGTGACAGAGTTTGTGAAGCTCATTTTTTTCACGGTAAGACCTTTAGATTTGTTATTTAGAGATGACAAAAAGAAAAAATTAAAGTCTGCGCATTTTAAAATCCACAGAGTCATATTTTCTTTTTTTGTTCTGATGTCCCAAACACTGATCCACAGCACCCTGACTATGTTCCTCACATTAACATGGGCTTTCCTGGATCGCAAAACCTGAAAGCGAAAGAAAAAGCGTTCCAGCGTTATGAACGGAGGATCAAAAGGCAACGATTATCAGAAATGCCTTTCATGTCTAGTTCTGCTACGGGTCCGGATCTGGGTCATGATGAAAGCATGGACATTATTGATTCCGATCTCCCTTCAGGTGCCAGAGTTATTTGGTCGTATGTGACGCATTTACAATAAACGCATTCTGATTCGGTTTCTGATTCTGCAGAAAACGAAAAGGCCACACAAACCAGCGCCAGTTGTTGTGATCAGGCAGCAATAATTCAGCAGCTCAAAGCAGAGAACAACAGACTGGCAGACGAACTTCTGGTGCAGCAACGAGCAGCTGTGAACTACAATGAGAAGTGCACAGAACTCCAAGAAGATCTGGAAAACGAGAAATTCACTGCCAACAATCTGAGCGAGGAACAACTCAAGTATTTCACAGGTTTAAGTTGATTATCACTAACCACAAACAAATGTGATTCCTTAAAGTGTATTTGCCCTGGATTTGAGCAGATCATAGAAAAAAATCTGCCAGTGGAAACATTTAATTTTGCACTTTATCATTTAGTATCGTGCACTGAAAATTACATTTGTAATCACGTATTAAGTTCAATATATAATATATTATTTCTATGAAATACATATGATCTTATTTCATCGAATTATTGTTGAAATATTCTAATAACATTAATCGTATCTGCTCAAAATCAAGTGAAATACACTTGTACACCACTTTTTGCCATCTGACTGTTTAATGTGTATCAGCAAGCATTGTACCCCCGATGTGATGGACATAATCCAATTTAATACCACATTTTGTTTAAGGTCTCAGAAGTCTGGATCTATTTGATTGGATTGTTAAAGTGGTCTCTGCTCGTCAAACGCTCTCCTTCTGCAGGAAATTGAGCATCACAGACAAGGTCTTGCTTCTTCTAATGAAGCTTAGGCTGGGACTGCAGAACAAGGACCTAGCATACAGGTGAGAATCACTGGCTGTGAGTGTGGTTGTCATCACTTAAAGTGAAGCATTTAGAAGTTAATCCACCACTGTGTTACATCACAAATCATGATTTCTATTAATTAATCTTGTTTTCTTGTCAGGTTCAAGATAAGTGCTGACCAAGTGACAAAGATTGTGAATATTGGAAGTTCTGTAATGGCTGATGCCCTGAAGTTCTTGATAGTGTGGCCAGAAAAAGGGGCAATCCTAAGAAACCAAAGCTTTCAAGCGCTCCAGACAATACAAAAACACTCGAGTAATGATTGACTGCAGTGATATATTCATACAGAGGCCATCCAATCTGCTAGCTCAAAATATCACATACTCCAAATACAAACATCACAACACATTGAAGCTGTTGGTGGGAATTACTCCAACAGGGGCAGTTTGCTTCCTGTCCAAGTGCTGGGGTGGCCAGGTATCAGACAAGGAGCTGACAATCAACAGTGGCTTCCTGGAACAGCTTGAACATGGTGACCAGGTAATTTGCTTACTTTTATAACATGTTAATCTATCCCCATCCAAAACCCAGATAAAATATTTGTAGCAGCATTTAATTATTTTTATGATTGTATTGAAGGTTATGGCAGATCGAGGATTTCTTATTCGAGAAGAACTTCTCTGCAGAGGGGCGAGTCTGGTCATCCCTGCATTCACAAAGGGCAAAAATCAGCTCAGCCACAAGGAAGTCATCAATTCAAGGAAAATCGCCAACATCAGAATTCATGTGAGTTTAAACTGTTACTCTAAATTTAATTTATATTAAAATATTCCCTTTTTATCAATACTTATTTCCAAAACATTTGACTTGAGGGGGATAAAGAAAGAATAACTGAAAACTCTAAGTTGTCATCTATAAAATTCTGTAATATTCAGTCTGTCTAGATTCACCACTGAGCGCCAGTAATGAACATTTGTCCTTGGTGGTAGTAATCATGATCATTTTTGAGTTTGAGGGCCCCATCATGTAATTTGCTCATGAAATTCTCCAATTTTGCTGCCTCAGTTGGCGTTTTTTCTCTAACACTGTAGGGGCATTTCACCTCAATGACTCCCCACTTACTGACCTCTGTGTTATCATAAGAAACTCTGTCAGGAGTGGCCGCTATGGGTTCTTCTGAGCTGATGTACAACCCACATTCATGTACTGTGACATGTCTTCTCTGTGGAAGTCCTTTGTAAACTTGAATGTGGATGAGATCCTGAATCCTCCATGTGAAGTTCGTTCGGAGGCTTCGCCGGCTCTCTGTGAGGAATTTTTGGATTACTTCATTAGCAAGGTGGACGTTATAAGATCGCAGATCCTGCCTCAGTCATGTTGCTTGGCTGTGGACAGTCAGTGACAGTGCTGCTCCACATTACTCTGGCAATTTGAGGCTGTATCCCTTGAGGCGTTGGCTGACATTGTGGGGCAACTTAAGCCATCAGGCTCTGCTCTAGATGCCATACCTTCCTGTCTTGTGAAGGCAGTTTGGCCTGCTATTGCCAATGAGGTCTGGAATATTGTTAACTCCAGCCTGTCTTCTGGTGATGTTCCAACATTTTTAAACATGCTATCATTAAACCGCTGGTGAAAAAACCTGGTATGGACACAACCGTTTTATCTAATTTTAGGCCAATTTCAATGCTTCCTTTCCTCTCCAAAGTATTGGAAAAGGTTGTTTTTATGCAACTGACTTCTTTCCTTGATGGGCTACAGATTCTGGTGAAACCGTATTATTACTGCTGTTGGACCTAACTGCCAGTGGCGGCTCGTCCATAGGGGGCGCTAGGGCGCCGCCCCACCACTCACAGGAAGGAGAAGAAGAAGATAGGAATTCAATTCAATTCAGTTTATTTCTATAGCGCCAAATCACGACAAGAGTCGTCTCAAGGCACTTCACAAAGTAAACATTCCAATATAGTTCAGTTCATTAAGCCAATCAGTAAAAAAGTTTCCTATATAAGGAACCCAGCAGATTGCATCAAGACACTGACTGTGTGTTGATACAATACAATACTCATACTAAGCAAGCATGTAGCGACAGTGGGAAGGAAAACTCCCTTTTAACAGGAAGAAACCTCCAGAGGATCCTGGCTCAGTATGAGCAGCCATCCGCTACGACTCACTGGGGATTGAGAAGACAGAGCAGGCACACACACAACCCACACCCACACACACACACACACACACCATCACAAAATATATTTAAAAAAACATAAAAAGTAAACTAAATGATCTATACACACACCATATGGACTAAGTGCTGTGTGTAATCTGTGTTTAATAATGTTTTTTTTTACTTTTAACACGGCCAAATTGTCGACGTGTCCTCTCGCGGGCGCAGCAATCTTTACCATTGACTTAATATGGTCTAACTGGCGCATGTGCAGTGGGTCCCCAAACCGTCCACAACGAGAAAGAATAGGAGAGCGGTTGGTCGCATCTTTTAGCGATCGTCGCTGCCTCACCGGGTGAATTCTGCTCAGACCAGGGGGAGGAGATCGCTGATTGGTCAGGCTGTTCACCCCGCCCTGAGGGGAAAACTTTCCACAGGCTGGCACAGTGTGGCTCCATCTGTGTCACAGCAGCAACACACTACTTCCACTGAATATTTTTTTGTTGTCCAACCTTTTAGCCATCTTTGCTATAATTGTGAAATCATCAGTGACAAATAAAGTTAATTGCTTCAAAACCTGACGTAGCAAACGCTACTAGTAGGTTCAGACATCGGTGGAAACCTGAGCCAATCGAATTGCTTGTTGTTGAGTTTTTTTCAGCTGGCTGGCTTTCGTGTTAACCAATCACAGGGAGAGAATCCACGTAAACAGGAAAATGATGAATGCATCAAACACTCGAGCGGGCAAAACTCTTATATAATCTTTGGCAAAACAATGCCAGCAAACAGTCTGATCAGCTAAGCTTTTACGTTGGGATGTAGAATTTCACGAACCGAGTGGATTATTTTTACTACACCACACAGATTATGGCCATAACCTGCAGGTAAGCCTCATTTTAGCTTTTGGCTTCAGGAAATAGCATGCTGCCTCGTTAGCGGCTAGCACCGCTCCATACGGTTTGAACTAAGTGGTACTTCTTGTTTGTGAGTCTGGGCTTTAATCTAAACGCCGGCTGCTTCTGTGAATATCTTGCGTTGTGTCACTGTGTGTTTTTCTGGATACGTGTAGCATCTATTTTACGGCCTCACGTTTATTTACAGCTTATGGGTGTTCTGTTTGTAGAAAGTGGATTCTATTGATTAGATTTAGCCTACTCCCCTTAAGCGTGTGTGCAGTTTGTGTAATATATGGGTGAATGGATGAATGTTTTTGTCAAAAACATGCGTAATATATTCAAAAACCTTTTGAACAACTTTGTTGCCGGAAGTGCTAATGTGACCGTCAGTTGTGTGACGCTGATGCTTAAGAATCAATGGTAATTTGGCGTCCCCTAGTGGTGATATGTGGTTAGCGCCCCACCCAAAAAAAAAGTCACCGGCCGCCACTGCTAACTGCAGCTTTAGATACGGTTGACCACTCCATTTTGATGTCACGTTTGGAAGATTATGTTGGATTAAGAGGCGTTGCCCTGAGTTGGTTCAAATCATATTTGTCAGATAGGTCCGTGTCTGTCAGTGTTGGTGAATTTTGTTCCAAGGAGGCTCCCCTTAAATGTGGTGTGCCCCAGGGCTCAGTGCTTGGTCCTCTACTGTTTTCTTTATATTTGCTTCCTCTGGGTGTTATTTTTAGGAAATATGGTCTGGCCTTTTATTGTTACGCGGACGATTGTCAAGTTTATGCTCTGGTTAGAGGGGTGGCGGGCATTCTACAGTGTCTGGAGGAGGTGAAAGTGTGGATGGCCTCTAATGTTTTGAGCATAAATGAGGGCAAGACTGAAATGATCTTTTTTAAACCTAGTGGGTCATCGGGTGTGTCTCCTCCTCTTTTGGATTAATTCTTGCCTTGTCCCAAAGATGTCATCTCTAATCTGGGGGTCAAGGTAGACTCAGAGCTGAAATTTGATAAGCAAATAAATGGGGTGGTAAAATCCTGCTTTTTCCAGTTAAGGAAGCTGGCTAAAGTTAAGTCTGTTTTAATGAAGAGGGACATGGAAAGACTCATTCACGCTTTTATCACCTCAAGACTGGATTACTGTAATGGTCTATACATTAGGGTGAGTCAAGGTTGTCTCTCAAGACTGCAGTTGGTGCAGAATGCTGCAGCACGTTTTCTAACTGGCACCCGTACATGTGATCATATCACCCCTGTGCTAGCTTCTCTTCACTGGATTCCAGTTTTTTTAGAATTAAGTTTAAGATTCTTGTGCTGACTTATAAATCTATGAATGGGTTGGCACCTGCATACCTCTCCGACATTCTCCTGCCATATGAGCCACCACGTCTGCTGAGGTCGGCTGACCAGAAGAAGTTGGTGGTTCCGAAGACAAGGTTGAGGCGGAGAGGTGATAGGTCTTTTGCTGTAGCAAGCCTCCTCGTTTGGAGTTTTTCAAACTCTTCTTAAGACGCACTTCTGTGCACTCGCGTTTAACACGACCTGATTGTTGTACATCTGCTCTTGTTTTTTAATTTTTTTAATTTTTAATTTTTTAGGATATATTTTACTGTGATGTGTTTTTAATGTTTTATTGATGTTTGTTATATTTTTTATTGTACAGCACTTTGGTCGACAGTGTTGTGTAGAAAGTGCTATAGAAATAAAATTGGATTGGATTGAAAATCTGTGTGGGGCTTTGGATGAAGCAGGTCACGTGCAACAAGTTGTGGTTTGGCTTTTTTACTGCTCATTTTTTTTTGCATATTTTCCCAAAATTTGAAGCAGAGAGTCTTGAATTCTTCAGCAGAAACCATTTGGGACAGTCAGCCTGTTTTTTAGTTTCATTCTGAAGTTGATTTGCCTGATCATATGTTACAGAGAGTGACTCTATATAAACGTTGTGCTGAGCTGAGATCTCTTGTTGAGTCTCTCCTAATCTTTGGAGCCTAGTGCCACTAAATGGGAACGGTGGACAAGGAGACTCTGTGATGTAGATGGATGACGTGATTTCTGACATGGTGTTACCAACACCTGGTAGGGTTTGCCATCATTTTCCATGTGTGCTGGAACATCCATATCTGTAAAACAGAATAATGAATATTTATAAGAAGAGGAAAGCTAGGAGGTGCTCAGCGGGTTTTAGGTATACTTGGTAAATGTCAAGCACAAATTTTTACCTTCATCTTCAGGGTCATTTGTGTCACTGCTTGCTGTATCAGTCTCCTCTGGATCCAATCTTGGCAGGGACTTGAATATGCACGCGTTAGGACAAATGTCTTTCAACTCACTGATGAAACCACTGTATGCATCCATGTATCTGTCATCCCCTCTGGCACAAGCCGGTGGAATTCTACCAGTCTTTTCACATGCAGGTCTTGGGGCCGTCTCTTTTGTCTTGCTGGGGTGGAAGTTGATTTCATCGGCAGGTGCTGTCAGAGAGTTGTTCCCAAAAACTTGATTCCATGTGAAATATAAAAATTTAGAATAGGCTGTTAATTTATGTATTCCTTTAATGTTGGAGGCAAAACATCCTGTTTTTACCTAGATAATTTTTAAAACGGTCCATATCGTTAATCTTGTCAAAATAACAAAATATTACACTGTATGGCAGTTTTTTGATACCTGCACGCCTCACTGATACACGCAGCGGTTGTAAGTCCTATCCTGACAGCTGCGTCTACCTTAAACATTAATGCTGCTACATGACTGCATGTTTCTCCTAGACTGGATTTAAAAAACAGAAGAAATGGGTAAATTGTGACATTCAGTTTTTCACGAGACCAGACACCGAAATTCACAAGGACAACTGAAAGGGAACAACAGCTACATTTCCATCCATAAATAAAAAGGGTCACTGGTTAATGAAGACTTACCCGGCTTTGCAGTCACAGTGAGCAGTGAGGATTTCACCGTTCTCTCTGGAAATAACCCACGGGTGATGCGAAGCACGCTGAGCCTCCGCTTGGCCAGGTCTGACGTCTGCTTTTAGCACAACCACGGCTTTGTGTTTTGCAGAATAGATCGGCCCAACTTTCCTCGAAACAAAATAGTTGTATGCCTGCAGACTTTTGTAAGCCTTTAATTTGCCATGTGTGAAGGGTCCAGGGCTTTCTATTAAATATGAATAAATATCTCCCCAGCAGACTTGTGGCCAAAACACTGGCGAATCGGACCAACGTTTCTCGTGATCCCAGTACTCATAGGGGCTTTGAATAACTTCAATTTTGTCATCAATACAGATTTTAAGCTTTTCTTTAACCCTCGTCCTGTCTTCAAACGTTAAAGTGCACTGCTTACATATTGTGGATTTGGCCCGCTAACTCTCTTAAAATTGTTCGTCGCGTCTGGACAGCACGCCATCTTCTTTGTTTTCTGCCACACAATGACTTGCACATGCGCACAACGATGAAAAAAAATGTAAACAAAGATCCTCCTATTGGTCTGGTGATACGACGGACCGAAACAACAAAGATGGCGGTGGCTCATTTGAAACGGCTTTGGCATCAACTTTAGACTATTTAGACTTTTCTTTTCTTTGAGTCAGATATAGGTACTTTAAGTCCCTCATTTAGAAAAAGGATGTATTTGCGTCTTCTTCGACAGTGTATGGCAGACTGCCCCATTAACTGACATCCATAGTGGAGAGAATGTCACATTAGCTACGTTTATATGGGCACAAGTAATCGGAATGAATGTCCAATCAGATCAAAAATTCTTCATGTAAACATATCAATCGGAATATTTTGATCCGAATGAAATTTCATTCCGATTGAGAGAGGTGGTTTCGTCCGATCATCATTCCGATTGACATCCATGTACACACCCATTCAGACTGTTGGAGTAAACAGAACTGTTGCTGACACTATTTTTTACTGGAAACACTACGGGAGCTCAATATGATTGAACGTCTCGATGGCTGAAAGGCTAGAAATGCAGAGTTATACACTCAAGTGCATCTAAAGATGCAGGAAGCGGGAATTCACCTAAGTATCAACCAAATCAAAAACCGCTGGAAAAGTTTGAAAGCGGCGTATTACCAACTCTGCGCATGCTCAACCTATTTAATCTGACTGAATGCTTGGTGCATGTGTACTCACAGCATGATCGGATCATTTCAGGTAGTGTCCATGTAAACAGAGATTTGGGATTTTCAATCAACCGAGATTTGAATCAGATAAGGGACATTTGGTGCATGTAAACGTTGCTAGTGTTCGTTGTCCAACAGCATGTGGAGACAGTTTAAAAGACAATCGTAGATTCCACCACACAACTGAGCTCTCTCTATTGGTCGTGGCCAGATTATATATCCACATATATAGGATGGCTTGCTTTCAGTACCTGCTTCGATGCGGTTTCTAGTGTTCCGACCCATTCCGAAAATGTGACATCAGCGACTGTCCGTCTCTCATTGGCTAGATGGTGGAGTCACTGGTTGTTCCAGAGCTTTCTGCCTGCCTCTTCGCTGCCTGCAGCCGTTTCCAGGTTCAGAGTCTGACAAAAAGCAAGCGACTGAGCAGAATGTTCAACATCACCGTCATTGTTGTGCTGTGTTCTGTTTTTTGTGGCATACAGATCACAGCTCATCCACTAGAGCCGTGCCTCAATTTGACTTGAAAAGCAACCCACACTGAGCTGAGCTGAGTCAAGTTAGGCTGAACTGAGGCGTGTTCAGTAAGGAAGAGGGGCATAACAAAGGCCTGCTCTACTGATTCTGAAGGCCCCTGGGCAGATTAGACTCCCCCTGGCAACACTGACTGAAATCTGATTGGAAAACCAAAAATCCACAGACATGTACAGGCACACAGCCAAGGGAATTGTTCCCAAAACGAGATCATAAAAGCTATTAAATTAACACAATTTCATTGAACAAACATAATTTAAGTTGTAAATGTAGGTTAGTCGTTTAGATAATGCTTAGGTCAGTAGAGAGGGCCTTGCTGGCCCTGACTGACGCCACTGGACTCTATAACCACCACTGCTTCCAACAAAACAGTTTTTGCATCCCAGCTGCTTTTGTGGTTTGCAGTTTCTGTAGTTATTCTACTTTCACTCATTTATATCTCATTTGCACAGCTGTTACTTCATGTTCTCACTCCCTGTAAATAATCTGCTACACAGTATTTACAGTCTTTTAAAATGTGATCAGTTTGATTCAGTCTTTTAGGTATTTTTTGCATGTGTTGTTTCTTCACATTCTTCACATGTTTGAATTACTTGTTTTTATTTCTTTTATTATGAGTTTTTTATCATAACTTATTTTCAGCATTTTATCTAGTTGCTGTTGTTTTTACTGTTTTTATTTTGGTTTGTTAAGCACTTTGGTCAGCTTTCATGCTGTTGTAAATGCTCTAAAACCCAACAAATGAAGACAGGTTATTAACCATCGGTGTATTCACTTCTCCATTTTTCCTGCTACTTTAGACTGAGAGAACATTTAACCCACATTTCTTCACCCATTTGGTTTTTGCATTACTGAAAATGTCCATTGCTAATGTCACGTGAAGGTGAATGTGACACTGTTCTTTTTCAATCTGTGCCAACATTACATAACATCATCTGAACCCAAGGCAGCACATGCTTTGCTTTTTATTCAGCGTACTCATTAGCCCTATATCTCTTACTAAAGGTAAATAGTATGTGTAATGAGTTCTATTGTAGAAGCAGATATAGAATGAGAGCCCCAGGTCCCACTGGTGATCCGGTATCCCACAGGCTCAGGTTTCCTTTAGGGAAGCCTTGTACTCTTCCGTTTGGCCAACATTATGAGTGACTTCCTGTATCTGGTGGGGGTTTGTCTGGAGGTCCTTTCTGGTGACAAAATGACAATTGCCCTCTTCTTCAGTTTCCCTTCTTTTCTTCTTGCTTGCCTGTTTTCTCTCCAAACAAGGAGCTCTGCAGGTGTGTGGCTGAGTGTGAGGGTGATGTTTGCAGAAGAAACCATGGGGAATTAATACTTCTATTTCTGAGTTATTACAGAAGGTGTTTTTTATGTAAAATAATTATTTAAATAACTGATAAATGACCTGGGGCCTCTTTTATAAAGCTTGTTTATACAAAAAACAGGGTCTGAGAACTGCATAAGTGACTTTCCGTGCAAACTTTGTGATTTATAAAGAAAAACTTGTACGCAACTTTAAGCAAACTTTGGACCTGGCGTAAGCACATTTTGGAGATGGGGAAACTGGCAGCACAGCCAGTGAGATGTTTAATGCGAGGGGTGCTGTTAGTCACTCCCACAGTGCTGCCCTCTCGGTCCCTCTCTGTAATCCCTCCATTTGGCAAATTTTTCAAACAGGAAGTGTGGGTGGAGTAAGACTCTGGGACAGGGTGACTTGCTCTTTAAACAAGTGTTCTTACAGATATGTGGCAATAGATGTTCCAGTGGGGATTAGCCATCAGGTGAGCTGATATTTGTTTGATATGATGAACAATATTTCCTGCCTAAAGCCCTTTTGCAATAAATGTATTGTTTTCCCTTAGATCTGGAGTATCTCATCACCATGCAGCTGCTTTTGATGGTCTCCATAATCTTCCTCTTGCTTCTTTTTTATGTTTTTATTTTTTCTTATTTTTCATGTCCGCAGTGATTGCTCCGCAGCTCCACAGACCACTGCTGCAACAGCGCAGTACCGCTCAGTGGCAATGAAATATTATTTTACAAGCCTACGTCATGTCCCAGAGTCTGGATTTCCATCTTGGTTGTCATGGTTACTTGTGAAATGCCGCCTATCAGCAGGTTTATGTATATGCAGAATAGTAGTTTGCATTATTTGTTCGTGGCAGAAATTGGCTAAGAGGCTGCATGCGATCCACAAACACTTGAGCACATTTCTTGGATGAGTGTGATTTATTAAGCAGGAATTACATGCAGCTGTGTGTGAGCAGTGTTTTATAGGTCAGAAAATTATTTTGCGTTAGTAATTTTTTTTGATGAGCTTAAGTAGAGTTTTAGTAAGGATTCTTTGCTAAGTTTTGTAAATGAGGCCCCTGGTCTTGTATAGCACCTTTCGGAGTCAGAGCACTTCACACTGGTGGTGATGAGCTACAATGTAGCCACAGCTGCCCTGAGGAGCACTGACAGAAACAAGGCTGCCGTAATCAGGCACCACAGTTCCCTCCAACCACCACCGGCAGGCAAGGAGGGTAAAGTGTCTTGCCCAAGGACATGACAACTGACATGACTGTGGGAGCTTGGGATTGAACTTGCAACCTACCGATTACAGGGTTAAACCTCTCACACCTGAGTAGTTTTAATTTTTTGTGGTGTTTACATTTAATATCCTGTTTTTTACTCGTGTTTTTATAGGCGCATGTTTACACTGATGGTCTTCTCTATGATTGTGTTTATTTTACTTTTTGGGATTGATTCTGTTAAAGGTGCTATATAAATGAACATGGGGACAGGGAGCTGCTGACATCACCTGGGGATGTGATTCAACCACAACCACATCTCCAAGGACTACATAGAGGAGCTCCTCAATCCATGTGTTCCAGTGAGGAATCAGAGCTAGGGCACCAACAAGTGGATCAACCAATCTCTGGATTGGATCTCACAGTGGTGCATTGGTAAGGTCTGTGGGTCTCTCTAGGCCAGGGGTCGGCAACCCAAAATGTTCAAAGAGCCATATTGGACCAAAAAAACAAAAAACAAATCTGTCTGGAGCCGCAAAAAATGAAAAGCCTTCTATAAGCCTTATATGAAGGCAACACAGGTTGTAAGTGTATATTAGCCTATTATCAAAATGACTAAGTAGGCTACACATACATAATGAGCATTCATGATTAAATGTTTATTTCCTGCAGCATCCTGGAGAGAATAACACACCACGTGACTCTGCTGTAGATATTTGGTGCTTTAAGTTTAACTTCCATTACAATATTAATCAGTGGGATTAATTTGATCATTTCTTCTTGAGCCCATCACAGCTCACATACCTGCATAACAGCGCTGTCTGTCTGATATCGATCACATCACACGACTCATCACAGGTAGTTGAGGACGCTGGAGCTGAATTAATGTCTTTGATTTGCTGATTGGTGACGTCGCCTGTCGTTTTAATGGTCCTTGTCTTTGTGGAGAGAGGAATGTCTTTAATTTTCTGGATTATCTCGGTTTTGTTTTTGAAGTCTGAAATAGGTGCTCTGATATTTTGATGAATGAATCCTTCATGTAATCACCATCCGTGAACAGTTTTCCCTGCTTTTATCTCTCAGGTTGCAACAAAACCTGCAGCAGTAGTGGAGTTTGGAGATGTAATCCACTTCTTAAATCTACTTTTATAACCTGACACACGGGAGGCGACATGCGGCAAAAGCCAGCGGCGCCTCTGTTCCAGGGTGAATAGCGAGTCTTCCGTTGTTTTGATTGGCCGTCAGATTGGAGGGAATTTTGGGTTATTAAAGCAGTTCAAAGTTGAAACAGCGGTAGATGTGAAGTCTCACAAGGTTTTGCTGGAGTTAAGTGAAGTCTTGTAAAGTTCTGGGACATCAGACACGGCAAATATTAACTTTTCCTCCATGTTTACCCGGAGATGTACTGAGAAGCATCCTGTCCCCTCATTGGTCAGTCAGTGAAACCTCCACTGATTGGTCCTTGTCCGAGCGACAGCGATGAAAAGTTGAAGTTTTTCCAGGTAATCCTTCCGCGTCGACAATGAAAGCAAATAATTGGGTCCATTCTTCCTTGAATCCTCTGTTCTCATCAGCTATCTTTCTCTTTTTCCCTTTGGGATCCATGTCCTTGACACACCCGCTGGTTTGTTTACATCCATCTGCCTGGCACGGCGCCGCCATATGAGCGCCGCACTGAAACGTGTGTCGCAGACTATGACGCAAATTTTCGTTGACAGAAATGTTAAAATTTAATATTTATTATGCACATTTTTACAGCATTGGAAAACGTTAAGAATGTTTGTCCTCCTACAGAAACCATATTAAAACAAAAAATATATCCCCCATCCATTTTCATACTCTTGTGGGGACATTTGTGAAGAAGCTCCAGGGAGCCACTAGGGGTCGCTAAAAGAGCCGCATGCAGCTCCAGAGCCGCATGTTCCCGACCCCTGCTCTAGGCTATAGATGTTGTGGGACTGTCTTGACTAACACGTCTCTACAACATTGTGTGGACATCATGGGTGGTGGTGGTCGACTGGAAAAGGGTGGATTGCCAACTCCGGGTCATGGGAGAGATCCTATATTGGTGTTGTTCATGAGAGAGGGAAGGGGGGAGCAGAGGACTGAGAGGTGGATCGAGGGAGCACCTTCCTGCCACCAATCAAGGTGCTGAACACAATAAGGTCATAAAACAACATAGGACAAAAGAAATATGCACTGAGTCAAATTTTTAAAGTGCACCCTGTTTTAAAATAAAATAAAACCAAATGAAAACCAATCAGTACTCAAAAACATCAACATTAAATGAACACGCATCACATCAAAACAACAGAACAAGCCAGCACTAGAAAATTAAGAGCTATTACAAACCATCATAATACCATTACAGCACAGTACCAGTAAAAATCACCTCAGAGACACACAGAAACCTAAAGTGTTGCTTCAGTCAGGCATTAAAACTCCAAAGGGAGGTAGATTGCGTAACATCACTAGGGGGGCAGTTCTACAGTTTTGGGGTCAACGTGGCAAATGCACGATCCCCATGATATTTGCGCTTGATTCTAAGGACTACCAGCAGATCACCCTCAGCAGAGAGCAGTTGACTAGATGGAACATCTCTCAAGAAGCACCGATAGGTAAGGTGGAGCTGTGCCTGCAAGCAACTGGAAAACCAAAACTAGCATTTTAAACTCAATACGGTCCTTTACAGGAAGCCATTGCAGAGCAGGTGATATATGATCCCACTTCTGCAAACCAAAGATGAACCTCGCTGCAGAGTTTTGGGCCATCTGGACAGCACTGACTGATTCAGTCTGGCATTCAGAGAATTGCAGTGGTCAACCCTAGACAATACAAGAGCACCTATCACAACCTCCAGGTTCTGTCATGAGAGCACCTCTCACCATATGGTCATGAGCTTTGGGGAATGACTGAAAGGACAACGCTGACAAGAGGTCAAAATGAGTTTCCATGTTGGGTGGCTGGGCTCAACCTTATCATGGAGTGAGGAGCTCAGACATCTGGAACAGACCTGAAGTTCTCTGGTTGGATGTCTTATGGGTTCTTAGCTCTAATTGTTGGTTTTATGTTTGTTGATTTTGAGGGGTTTTGGTACTGTTGTTTTAGACTTTGTTTTGCCCTATCTGCAGCACTTTGGTCAGCTGACATGCTGTTTTTAAATGTGTGTGGATAGTTTGCCTATTAAGCTTTTTAATAACTTAGCAGCTAAATACTGGTACAAAGAAATGTGAGCATATTACATCTTTATTTGGCAACTCTGCACTGTCTTCCAGATGATTTTAGGGTCAAATGTAAAGATTTGGGGTTTGATTTTAAGTCTCTAGAAGGTACACCTCCTTCCTATCTTATCCTTAATCTTATTACCCCAACACTCCAACTCGTGATCTTAGCTCTGTAGAGCAGGAGGTGGTCCCATGAGTAAAATGTACGACTCCATAGTGATTTGTACCATCCACACATGGTTCTTTATGTATTTGCTTTGCACTAAATGCATTAAATTTAAATCAGCATATATTTACTTGTTACAGATAACCTAAAGAATCCCAAATTTGTCAACATTAACATTTTTATATATGTTGATTGATGCAGTTCTTACCTTGCTGCTACATGTTCAGATAGTTATTTTTCTTTCAGTTATAAATCATTTTAAATGCTTTAAAAATCCCATTATTGCATGCAGATGAGTACACACAACTATCAGTCTCACATCCTGAGTGAAAACGCTCCATACGTACAAGACAGCACCCATAAATGGGACAATGCTTTATTAGCGCGAAGCACTCATCTGGTTACTGAAAGGCAAAATGAACAGTTCTCTACAAGGATTCGACTCACATCGTTCACTTATCACTTAAAAGATTTGATTCATTTGTTAACGTCACATCACTACTAAATAAAATTTTTTTTCACTCTAACAAATTTAGTGTTTAAAGCGGTGTGGTTATTTTTCTACTGTCAGACTCATGTCAGAGTCTTTTCTGTCTCAGTAACTTAACTGTGGAGAAAAAGGTTGTCATGTTTTCCTAAACACAAGAATAGAGACGATCCTCACGGGACTCTGGTAAAAGGTGAAACCCAACACCTTCCATAGTTGGTGCAGCATAGGTTAAAGCATCTTACTTTAAAAGGCAAAAGGAGAAAGGCCAAACGAGACAAATGAGTTCCCACAAGCAGAGAGAGGTCACCTCTCCTGGGAGGCTTCTCCACTATTCCCTCTGTGTGAGGTGAGCTAGAAAAGAGGGTTCTTAAAGCAAAAGGATCCTACCCATAACCTTGGCCAAGACATGAACAGAACATCTACCATCCCTGTTACACACACACACACGCACACACACACACACACACACACACACACACACACACACACACACACACACACACACGACACAAAGCATTAACCTGCTAATGGATTGACCCCCCTCAGCCCTCTCCTCTTTGTTTCCTGGTGCAGATCACTTTCCTGCAGCTCGATGGGGCAACAGCAGGTGAGCTGCGTTCCCTCACGCCCCCATCAACATGTTAAAGAAAAGGTTAACAATGTTTCACTTACATTGTCTCCTCTATAGGCTCGTGGTTTCACTCAGAAACAGCAGCTGTGGTTTGCAGGGTGTCACCTGTAGTCTCTACATGGTGACCAGGAACAACCTTTGCTTGGTGCATGTTGGGAACCTTAGTGAGCAAAGACTTGACTCAGAAACCTCCAGATTGTGAGGCTGCGTTTGATTAAAAGCACTTTTCTTTATGCCAGCATTTCTTCTTGAATAAGGCTAAAAATAACAATAAAAGAAATCTGCCTGGTGGTTTATTAAATAATAACAGACATAATGTGAGAAATCTTTTGTCTATTGTCATTATGCATACGGATAACATTTGGTTGGTAGCTCTCATGGCAGAACACTTATTGTTTGTGGAGATAACACATCAATGTTGTATTTCTTTTTCAAGTTGCAGAAGAATCATGCTGCTGTTGGCTAATCAGAGGAGAGTTGTGTGCATATCATGAATATTAATGAGTAGGATTCATAATCCTGTTGTTTTCTGCACCCCACTCCGACAAACCTCTACCTCATGAAATAGGTACACAAAAGTTTCTTTTTCAACAGAAAACTGATCACAAGGCATTCATTCATAGTAGCGACCATTGCAAGAAATTGGGGAATGAGACTTTTAAGATTTTAAGATAAGTGTGTGTTTGGCTTTATAAGGAAGATCCACCCAACTATTCTCCACTCAGACATTGTTTCATTTAGTCCATGTCATGAGTTCCAGTCTTCCCAGATTACCAACCATTCAGTCTGTCAGGTGCAATGAATATTGCCTTTTCCAACAGCACTACTCAGCCTGACTTGAATGGGTTTGGTCCGGTTGGACAGCCTTTTCCAACTACACGGGTCCATATCTTCCCCCAGCTTTTCCGTATCTGCTTCAATGTGGTTCCCAGTGTCCCGAGCCTGCCGAAAATGCAACGTCTGCCTCTGTCTGTCACTGATTGACCAGAGTGTGGAGTTACTGGTTGCTCCAGACTTTTCCACCTGCTGCCTGCATGTGTTTGTGGGTACAGAGTTAGAAAAAAAGTCAGCAATTGAGCAGAATGTTTAGCATCAGTACTGGTGTGAGAGGTTCTCTGCTCAATAATATCAGAGAAGGAGAAACAGCCGGCAGCTACCACTTCAACTTTAGGACAAACTACCAGAGTCCCAAAAAGAAAGACACCATTTGAAGACGTTTGGACGTAGAAAAAGGCGATTGGTGTTTAGCACTGAAGTTTTCTGTGACAATGCGTGTTCTGGTATCAGGCAGATGTGGCCTAGGGATGGTAGCTGACGGGAGGGGTGAGAGTTCTGTGACAGTGTTTGTGTTTAAAGTCTAGCTTGTTTTGCAGATTTGCTATTGCAGCTTTATTTTTTATTTTATTTTATTTATTCTTTATTTAACCAGGAAGGTCCCATTGAGATTAAAAACCTCATTTTCAAGGGAGTCCTGGCCAAGAGGCAGCAAGAGTTACAGTTACAACATATATATATATATTTTCCAGTTACACAGACATGTTATGTACAGAATTACAGAAGGCAATTACAACACAGGGTATCTCTCTCAAGGGCTCTCAGTCTGGTTTTAAATGTATTCAAGGAGATAAGCTCGGTTAGTTTCCAGTTTTCCAGTTTTCCTGCAGCCTGTTCCATTAAGAGTTCCTTTAAGAGTTATTCCAGCATGTTCATATTTGACTAACCATGTATTATTAAAGGCTTTTAAATCATCCTCCTCCTGAGTGCCTCAGATCCCTTTTCAAGCTGAGTTATTTCAGTGTCTGTGTTCATACCTATACTTTAGCCTGGCAAGCCCTCCTATATATGTGAATATATAATCTGGCCATGACCCATAGAGAGAGCTCAGTCGTGGGGTGGAATCTACAGTTGTCTTTCAAACTGTCTCCTCATGCTATTGGACAATGAACAACATGACGTACTCACCGCTACATGTCAGTCAGCGAGGCAGTCCGCCATATGCCATCAAAGAAGAAGCTCATACATCCTTTTCCTAAATAAGCGTAAAGCAGCATTCCGCAACTTTGCAGTTATATGGTCTCTGTCGCCCTCTAGAGGCTTGCTGCGTAACATTAAATCTCTCTCTCAGGCATAAGAGGCATGTTTACATTCCTAATGTAAGGCAAAACAACGAAAACAAACTTTTCCACCTCCACACATTGAATAAATAGTTTTATCAGGACTGTATAACAACTTTATGCCCGACCAAACATAATAACCCTGGCGAAATCATTTATTACTTACCTAGCCATTAGCAGCACGGCTAGGTCAGAGACCGTAGTTCATGCCTTTCTTTCTAAAAGAGCTCTCCAGCGAGGAAAAGACGGCCCAATAATAACTCTGGTCTTTGCTCTTGCTCTATCACGTTCTCTTTTTCTTTTCCTAGATTCCTCTGATAAGGGATTTCTAGCTTTCTTTGGTGAATCTGCCACTGCTAAACAGCAAGTCTACGTTATACAATTATGGCAAGCCAAAGGGATAAAAAAAACTAAACTGGCATTATGTCCGCCAAAACGCTCGTTCAAGACGTGCGTTTTGGCGGACATAATGCTCGCTTTTAGAACACGTGAGTTTTTGCCCCCTTTGGCGTCAAAACACGCATTCAGGACTCACATTTTGGCGGACATAACGCACGTTTAGAACTTGCACTTTTTTTATCCCTTTAGCTTGCCATATTCTGCAGTAAAGCAACACCCAGTCAGTACATCCTGCCGCTACCTGGAGCTCAATAACTGTATAGTAGGGACGAGTATCCGGTACGGATAATGCATTTTTGACGAGAATATTAAACGAGTAAAATTCATAATTATCTGTGTTCGGGTGGAAGGAGAATCCTCATTGGGTAACTGGCTGTCTTTACGCTCTGTGATTGGCCAGTCACACAGAGCGCCCGCCCCTCCCTACAGACAAAACCATCTCTGCCGCGCCGGGAGGCAGCTGTGCTGCTCCGCTCACACACGACAGTGACTGAGGCCTCTGTGCTTGTAGCTCTCTCTCGTCATGTTGCTTCAGTAATCTGTACTCCCTTCTTCAGCTCGCCTCTTTTTCAGTTTGTGTAACATTTAAAGTTACTTGTTTCGTAGCGGTGCATTTGACAAGAGAGCTGAAAACGGCTCGTATCGCGTTGTTCTCTCTCTCTCTCTCTCTCTCTCTCTCTCTCTCTCTCTCTCTCTCTCTCTCTCCCTCTCTCTCTTTCTCTCTCTCTCTCTCTCTCTCTCTCTCTCTCTCTCTCGAAATACGGCACAGGACTGTTTGGTCAGTAGAAAAACCTCTCTCTCTCACACAGACACACCTTAATCAACATTGTTTTGTTTAACTTTGTGTGGGGAAAAAATGCCAAGAACTTTAGAAAAAAATTGTTTGATCATAAAATAAAAAAAAAATAAAATTAAAAAGTTGTGTCTTATTCTAATAGTTCATATTCTCTACTGCATGAGTTCAGTTATATTCATTCATGCACTTTAGTATTCATGTTCTGAGTTTTTTGAAAACTTGTTCTGTAATAGTTCCTTTACTATTGCAAAAACACTGAATCTCAATTCTGAGGCTGCTCTGTAAATAGTTTTCAAACAAACAATACATATAGCAACTTGTGATCAATCCATATCAATTTCAGACTTAAAATAATGTACAGAGTTAAGCAACACCCACTTCCGGTTGAACCACACCCATTTCTGATTTAGGCCCCACCCACTCTGAGTACAGATACAGATAATTTATATGGTTGAACAGATACAGATAGTGGTGTACTCGCTCATCCCTACTGTATAGTGCAGTAAACAGACGTGGGACCCCCCAACACTATCACAGGTATGAAAATGAACATAATAGATGATAGTATGACGCCAAAACTTTACAAAAAAGCATAATTTTAAGGTGTACAAGTTGCGGAATGTTGCTTTAAGTACCTCCATCTGTACTTGACTCAAAGAAAAGCCCAAGTCTAAATAGTCCAAAGTTGATGCCAAAGCCGGTTCAAACGAGCCACCGCCATCTTAGTAGTTCTGCTTATTACAGTAACCCCCCCCCCAAATCGCTGTGATTGGCAAGACACAAGACTGTCCAGGCCTGTTGCAGTTCCAGTGGAGAGTGACTAGAGCGACCTTCAGAGCAAAATCATTTTGCTTCTGTGACGGTGCGTCTAGGTTTCTAGGCTAATACTTTCTTTCTTCTGGTCTGAATCTGTTGATGAGTTTGTAAAGTTGTAGCTTTTTCTTTTGCTTTAGTTTATTGTGACACTGATAACCTGCAAACAAACCAAGATGTGTCCAAACCAGGTAAGAACATTCCAGGTGAATGTTGAAGATGAGAGGACCAGAAGTAAAAAACCCAGGAATAATCAAGTTCATTACAGATTTTATGAAATAGTCTGACATAAGGATGTACTACGTGATGTTCTAGAAACATTGAGTCATTAGCTGCTAATTTATTTGTTTTGACTTTATAATTTAAACGTTTCCTTCTTTCATTTATGTGTGACAGACAAAATGGTGTGTGTGCATGCGTGCATGTGTGTGTGCATGTGTGTGTGTGTGTGTGCATGTGTGTGCGTTTCAGTGCCTCTGGAGTGAATGGGTGTGTATGTAGATGTAATGTGATCTCTTGGAGCAGTCCCCCACCCAAACCCTCCCAGGTCATTAAAACTTTTCTTGGTCACTCGCACTCAAACCCTCCGTCCTCCAACAACCACTCTCAAAGTTTGGGCACCTGCCAGGTCCCACAGTCATTATCTTAATGAGCACTGACAGCCTTAATTCAGTTTGGCTACCACACACACACACACACACACACACACACACACACACACACACACACACACATTGTTCATGGAAACCTGAATTTTTCCATAAATACAGAGTTGAGTCCCCAACAAATACAAAACATTGTTAACGGCTGTTTTGGGTATTAGCAAGCCCATTTGTAAAATACAGCTACATAACTGTGATGTGTTATTAATGTAATGCATCTGTAAACACAACCGGTAGTCTCAGGTTGCAAACAGCAGATAGTCTGGGCAAAACTTTGGATTTGTACAAGAAAAGTTAGGAAAATGGTCTCTTTCACAGAAGCTGTTCAAAGTTTTGGGGGACAGTGAGCACAATTACTGCTTGACACGACTGCTAGAGACAGCTCTATTGATTTTTTAAAGTCTGTTTGGGTTCTGATTTGTTTTGGGTTTTTCCATTGGCTGACACATTAAGTAGCAAAACAAATGAGGTTTTCTAGTTTATAAAAGCTCTCTCTGTGGTTGTTTTGTAACTGTATGGTAAATAATCTTTGAAGTGGAGAAAGTTGGGCCTACATGGCATTCAGAAAGAAACTGTTTATTGAAAAAAGATAAAACTGAACTGTTTTCTGTTTAATTTTGGACTGTATACTAAACAAATTGTATTGAATGTGATGAATGAAGCTGAATGTTTTGATTTAAATCGTTCCAAATCTGCAGAAACACCAGCAAAATCTGCACCAAGTTCAGACTGGAAAATAAACAGAAGTTCATCGGATCAAATGGCCTGTATTTATATAGCACCTTCTAGAGTCCTACCCCCAAAGTCATTCACCCATTCACACACACACACACACACACACACACACACGCACGCACGCACACACGCACGCACGCACACACACACACACATTCACAAGCTCGTGATGAGCTACATTTTAGCCACAGCTGCCCTGAGACACACTAACAGAGGCAAGGCTGCCATTCACAGGCGGGACTGGTTCCTTCGACTACCACCAGCAGGCAAGAAGTGCCTTGCCCAAGGACACAATGACTGGGGTGGGCACTTCTGTAGAACGGTCAATTACATCACATTTTGGAGAAACAATATTTCCAAACCTGATTGAAGACAAAAAGGATATTTGCAATCTAAAGGTGCTCTGGAGTGGACCCGAATCTTATATATATATATATATATATACACTGCTCACAAAAATGAAAGGAACACTTTAAAGAAACACATTAGATACATCAGATCTCAATATGAAGTTGGATATCTATACAAATAACGACAGGGCAATGTCTTAGGAACAAAAGGATGCCAAGTCTTTTAATGGAAATAAAAGTTTTCAGCCTACAGAGGGCTCAATTGTGTAGACACCCTAAAATCAGAGTGAAATGAAGATGTGGCAGGCTAGTCCATTATTTCAAAAACTTAATTTCTGCAACTCAAAATGCTTTTCAGTATCTTGTGTGGCCCCCACGAGCTTGTGTGCATGCTTGACAACATCGGGGCATGCTCCTAATGAGACAACGGATGGTGTCTTGTGGCATTTCCTCCCAGATCTGTGTGAGGGCATCCCTGAGCTCTTGTACAGTCTGAGGAGCAACCTGGCGCCGCCTAATGGACCCAAACATAATGTCCCACAGATGTTCTATTGGGTTTAAGTCAGGGGATGGTGAAGGCCATTCAATTGTTTCAATTCCTTCATCCTCCAGGTACTGCCTGCATACTCTTGCCACATGAGGCCGGGCATTGTCGTGCATTAGGAGAAAACCAGGACCTACTGCATCAGCGTAGGGTCTGACAAAGGGTTCAAGGATTTCATCTGGATACCTTATGGCAGTCAGAGCACCATTTCCTAGGCAGTAGAGGTCTGTGCGTCCCTCCATGGATATGCCTCCCCAGACCATCACCGACCCACCACCAAACCTGTCATGTTGAACGACGTTGCAGGCAGCATAACGTTCTCCTTGTCTTCTCCAGACTCTTTCACGTCTATCACAGGTGCTCAGGGTGAACCTGCTCTCGTCTGTAAAATGTACAGTGGCGGACTTGCCAATTCTGATGTTCTTGAGCAAATGCCAGTGGAGCTCTACGGTGCTGGGCAGTGAGCACAGGGCCCACTACAGGACGTCGGGCCCTCAGGCCATCTTCATGAAGTCTGTTCCTGATTGTTTGGGTAGAGACATTCACACCAGTGGCCCTCTGGAGGTCATTCTGTAGGGCACGAGCAGTGCTCAGCCTGTTCCGCCTTGCACAAAGGAGCAGGTATCGGTCCTGCTGATGGGTTGTGGACCTTCTACGGCCCTGTCCAGCTCTCCGAGAATAACCGCCAGTCTCCTGAAATCTCCTCCATGTTCTGGAGATTGTGCTGGGAGACACATTAAACCTTCTTGCTGCAGCACGTGTGGATGTGCAATCCTGGAGAAGTTGGACAACCGGTGCAACTTCTGTAGGGTTAAGGAATCGCCTCATGCTGCCAGTAGAGATAATTACTCAAGCCAAAACTAGCACGAGTGGAAAACCAGCCAAAAAAGATCAAGAGGGAGAAACTTGAAATGACCTCCACATGTTAAACCAGTCCTGTTTTGAGGGTTTTGTAATTGTTGCCACTTTAGTTCACCTGTCATTAAGTCCATGAACACCAATACAGCTGAAAGTGATTAACAATGCCCTCAGCTGCTTAATCAACCAGAAAATTATCAGACAGGTTTAATTGATTTCATGCCAGGCCCAATAAAAAAAGTGCTCCTTTATATATATATATATATATGTGTGTGTGTGTGTGTGTGTGTGTGTGTGTGTGTGTGTGTGTGTGTGTGTGTGTGTGTGTGTGTGTGTGTGTGTGTGTGTGTGTGTGTGTGTGTGCTGTTTTGTTCTTTACTCTTTTTTTAACTCTTCTTCTTGTGTTAGAAAATTAAAAGGTCATATAAGGAGATGAGAATGACACAAATATGCCTCAACTATCAGCTAATACACATGTAAGTACTTTATTATCTGATAAGATACCTGCACCTACAGTTTGGCAAGTGAAGCAGCTGCATCTGCCTCACTTGTGAAACTTCTCAAGCTAGACACCTGGCTGCCTGAAGTGTTGCAGTAACATGACCTGAAGAGACAGCGCGCTTCCTGACGTGCCACCGCCCGTCTGCCAGGAACACACACAGGAAGCAGCTTAGTGAAGTGGCTGGCGTGTACAGGTTACACCCACAGGAGTGTGCCACCACGGCAACTGTCTCCGTAGGAACAATACCACCTGTCGCTCAGGGTTACCAGACAATGGAGGCCAGATGGGGAGTAAAAGGGTGGAGGAGGGAACAAAACGCAGACCGAAGCTTGGGGCATCAAATCAGATTGTAAAGGTATTCTTGATGCCAAGAACCTGAGATTTTATTGTTTCTACCTGGGTTTGTAATTCATCACACTAACATCTGTCAATTTTTCAATACCTTTTACACTTTTTGGTCTTTCGTCTTTTCCTGCCTTCAATTTAAAAATGAACTTTAAAAAATACTGTACTATAAAAACTATTTGCATCCTTACTTCTTTTTTAAAGGGTGACATATTTTAAAAATGTAATCTTTTGCATCATTTTGTGCTGCCATGTAGGTCTCTATAGGTTCAATAAACACTGCAAACATTAACAAAAATCTATCCATTTTTGGTTCAAGAATGATACGCATTAATAATCATCATCTAATCAATACGACTCCCACACAATAAAATCTAACGACTCCTCAGGAGGTAGGGCGTAGGGGTGTTCATAGGTAGTTTCTGCTCATTAAGCAACAGTTTATAAGCTCGACTCTCCCATATTCCAGTCAAAATTGGCAAAGCTCCTCGGATAAGAAGCGAAACGTCTTCACGAAACCAAAGAAGTCCAGTTGCCTTCATTTGAACCCCTCTGGATTACAATGACCTGGATGACTGAGAACCTTCAAACTACGATTAGTCATTTGTAATAACTGGCATTCCATTCTTTGTTACAGAATTGTTTTATTTCAGCCACATTGGAGGGTTTTCCTACATCAACAGCTTGTTGAAGGTCAAAGGTCAGACATTCTCCTTCAGGAGTTTCTGATAAAGAACAGAATTCATGGTTCTAATAATTGAGACAAATCCTCCAGGTCCTGGAGCAGCAAAGGAACCCCAGATCTTCACCCTACCACCACCCTAATGACTGTTGGTATAATGTTCTTTTGCTGAAATGCAATCGGTTTTACACACCTTCCGAAAAGTTCATATTTTGTCTCGTCAGTCCACAGAATATTTCCCCAAAAATCTTGAGGATCATCAAAATGTTTTTAACGCTAATGTGAGATGAGGCATAGTGCTTCTTTTCTCCTTTTCCAAAGTCAACAGAATGTTTTTGAAAACCTCATTGAAATATTTTCACTACACCTCTAGTTTTATTTTGTTTGTTTATTTTTTTTTCAATTTTCCTGCTTGTGATTTCCCTGAAAGAATATTATTCCTTTTTAAAAACAATGACTTATGTCTTTTAAAACATTTACAATGATGTTAAATCAAATGATTCTAAAATCTTTGTTTCAACTAGACATGCAATAAAATACAAGATTTATTTATTTCATTTAAAGGTAAAGTAGGAGTTCCTGAAAAACTTGTTGGAGCAAGTTACTTTTTGAATGTACACAATTCATCTCCACAATAAAAACGGGGCACACAGAGGAGTATGGATCATCATCTAATCATTAAGAACTACATGTTAGCAATGACTGGATGATGTTTTTCCAGGATTGTACATTTCAAAGGCGATTAAAATTATTTTGTTTTTTGACAAAACATCTAAATAACCGGTTGCTATCAGTATGTGAAGAGAATTTAAGCAATATTGCAAGAATTGCACCAGAAAAACACCATCCACCTCACCTTCAAGACTTGAGACTTGTAGTTGCTAAAATTTACTGAAACTAAGCAGCTGTGCTTTGTTGTGGTCTCTACATTGAGATGAAGACAGAACGCTACTGAGTACTTTCACATTAACCACAAAGAGCATTTTCAGCACCATCTGCCTTCTCGGGTTTATGTCGTTCCACCTCCAACTGTGAGGCAGACAACGCAGGTTAATCCTTCACTTACATGTATACATCAATGCTAAACCACAGACTCTGTGAAAATCAGATATAAATCTGGTAGTCTGCTAAATGTTAGTGTGTCGGCTTAACTTTGATAATCCACCGGTGTGGCGAGACAGAAGATCTCAGAAATGAAAACATTTTTGTGGATCAGACAGAGAAAAACTGTTGTAACTCTCCACTTAATACTGAGCCTACGGTTAACAATCAAGTCATATTCACAAGGGGAAATTATTGCCTTTCATCACCTAAAACCACTAGATGACATGATTATAGACTAGGAGCAGGAGTTTACTGAAGCATAATATCACTAAACATATTATTCATCTTTTCAAAAATAACCTTTAACTCCTTGTTGTTTTAATTAGGGCTTCGGGGTGTGTAGGGCTGGGCAATAAAAAAATCAGGTAATTAACTATCAAAAATAACAGAAGTGGCATAGAGCGAAGGTTGGCAGAGGAGTTAACAGGCCGCCCCACAATTGGAAGGTTGCAGGTTTGAGCCCCGCTCAGTATGTCGCTGTCATTGTTTCTTTGGCAAGACACTTAACCCACATTGCCTGCTGGTGGTGGTCGGAGGGACCAGTGGTGCCAGTGTGCGGCAGCCTCGTCTCCATCAGTGTGCCCCAGGCAGCTGTAGCTACAATGTAGCTCATCACCACCAGGGTGTGAATGGGTGAATGATTGATATTGTAGTAAAATGCATTGGGGGGTTCTAGGACTCTGGAAGGTGCTATATCAAATACATGCCACTTACCATTTACCATAGAAGTGGCTAAGCTGACCCCCACAACCGTGACACAAGTAGTGAACAGAATGAAGTCTATGTTTGCAGAGTCTCGGAAAAAGTTGACTAAGACATTGGTCCACAGTTTACCTCTGTGGAGTTTGCAGAGTTCACAAGGGACAGGATATTTCAAAACAACAAGATAACGCACTTCAGCATTCCTGTAATCACACGGAATAGCCCTCACAACCTTCAGATAGTTAGACGTAGTCCCTCTTTCCTCTGATCACTTCTAGGGTCACTAGCTACGTTTACATGGGCACAAGTAATTGGATTGAACGCCCTATCGGATCAAACATTCGTCATGTAAACATGTCAATCGGAATATTCTGATCCGATTCGGCCTGATCCGAATGAAATTTCATTTCCGATTGAGAACCTAGCCGTGCTGCTAATGGCTATGTAAGTAATAAAGTCATAGTCCAAAGTAATCATCACACACTGGTGAAATTACATCTCTGCATTTGACCCATCCCCATGGTGGGGAGCGGTGAGCTATAAATGATTTCACCGGTGTTATTGTGTTTGGTCGGGCATAAACTTGTTATACAGTCCTGATAAAACTATTTATTCAATGTGTGGAGGTGGAAAAGTTTGTTTTCGTTGTTTTGCCTGACATTAGGAAAGTAAGCATGCCTCTTATGCCCGAGAGAGAGATTTAATGTTACGACAGTGACGTTACGCAGCAAGCCTCTAGAGGGCGACAGAGACCATATAACTGCAAAGTTGCGGAATGCTGCTTTAATGTCCTCTGTCTGAGATTTATTGGGTCCAGATTTTAGGGAAGATGTCACTCATTAATTTTTCCAGGGAAAATGAGGACCTAATGAAATGTTAGTTTTCCCTATCCTTGTTATAATATCTACAAGACAGAAAGTGCCCGTTCGTTCACATAATCCTAGAAACCTTACAGCAGTCCTTATCAGGCCCATACTGTGCAATGTCCTCCGACCATTTCTATGAAGATGGCTTTATTAAATTTTAGATCTCTTGGCAACCAGTCATTTTTAGTAAATGATCTTATCTCTTCTCATGATCTTGATTTTATGCTCTTATCTGAAACTTGGTTAAATGACAGTAGCTGTGCACCAGTTCTCATAGAATCAACACCACCAAATTTCACATCTCTAAACGTGATTCGATTTGACAAGAGAGGTGGTGTAGCTGCTATCTTTACAGACTCATTCCTATGTAAACAGCTAGTGTGTGGTGATTTTGACTCTTTTAAGTATCTTTGTTTTGAATTGAAAGGTACACTCTGTGCAGTACTCTTCATTTAATGTGTTCTCTTTTTCAGTGAGCGATTTTAAAATGTAGATTAATTGAACCAACTCAAAATTAAAGGGGGGTTGATTTAGTGAATATTTTCATTATTACATTTTCAGTTTATGACAAAGAAAATATACAATTAGAATGACAAGTTCCTTTAGACTTTTTTGAGACAAAAGGTCAAAGAACAGTAGGAGAGCTGGCTTCCCAAATGTCTTCACCAGTACTTGTAATAGGTAACCAAGAGATCTACAAAACAATTTCTCAGAGACTGAAATCAAGATGCTGATGTTTGGCTGATTTATATTTCCTAGAGAAGTCTTACTAGATCTATGTGCTGAACTGGGCCCAGTGTTAGATCAGCTGTCCTACTGGAACTGTGAAATCCCAGCACCCCTGCAGCTTTTGGCCAATCTTGGGTTTCTTTCACCCAACTCGCTCAAGTGGGAACAAACAGATAGACTGATATTTGTTTCATACAATAAACAAAATATGACATTTCCTGTCTAAAGCCCCTTTGGGGTAATCTCCATTAGTGGCAGACTGAGACACCCAAGATGTAAAACAGAAGCTACCGTAGGTCATTCATTCCCACTGCAGTAAGAGTGTAGAACTCCACAGTTTAACTGTTACTGGCATTATGCTGGTACACGCTAACATCAGTGCAATGTTCAGTAGGCCTACGTGTGCAGTACCTGGATGCATATTTGGATGTTTGTGTCCTTTATGCTGTTTTTTCTTGGGAACTCAATTATCTACTTTTATTATTGCTGAAGGTTACAATAATAGCCTACTGCCTTTGTGTATTTACCTGTATTAGTTTTCTTTTGGTGTATGTGCTGCCTTAACGAGTGAATTTCCCCACTGTGAGATCAATAAAGTCTGTTCTATTCTATTCTATTCTATTCTATTCTATTCTATGCTTAAGTGGACCTATAGTAAGGATTCTATGCAAAGTTTTATAAGTGAGGCCCTTGAACTTGATAGTTTACGTACATCAGTACCAGAAATGCAAAAATATTGAACTCCACATGGATATCAAGGGTTAGACTGGCCTATATAGTAAGAATATCAAACAAACTGGACACAACATAAATCCAGTAAGTAAAGTAAGAAAGCTTCACCAATTTGAAGAACTTGTCAGTGCTAAAAAAAAATGGACAGTATATAACAGCTGAAATGATGCCAAAAGAGCCTCGGGTTTCAAGTGTGTGTGAAATCATTGGATTAATTTGTGATATTATCCTTAAAGGTCAGGAACGTGTTCTGAAAAGAACTCTCACCAACTCTGTAGTTGCTGACTGACCCAACACATGGCTGCACACCACCATTGTGCATCACAAGTTTCAATTAGTCATGAGTTGTGTGTTGGGGGGGGGGCATAGAGTCCATCCTTCCCAACTGGACTGTCATTAACCCTTACAACTCTTGAGAGACCACCCAGGTGTTTACCCGTGTGTGTGGCCATGAACTGAAGAGTGTGTGTGTGGCCTTCAGACTGACATTGTGTTGTGTTGAGTTATCCATCCTCTCCAGTTTGTCCATTAATGCTACAACAAACAATCAGAGGTTAGAAAAGCAGAGGCGAAACTAAGTTTACAGAATTAATTTTATCAAGACAACATGAGGTTAAGATTAGATGGAACTGGTATTTTAAAGAGGTAGTTCCTGCCCTTTTGTTTGACCTAACAAGCCACATGCTCACGCCCCAACATGACACTTGTGGTTTTTCTTTCTACTCTATTGACCCTCTGGTTGGCCTGAAGAGATTGTTTATAATGGAGCTACAACTGGCCCATGTGCCATCTGTTCAAATGGTGTGTCCTCTGATTAGAACCAATGTCCCCTTAGTTGTTATTTCAGAATAATTCTAGCTGAAGTTCAACAGCAGAACATTCATAATTGCCCTCCTGCTTGGTTAGTTCTTGGTTCTGTGACTTTCTACTTTTATATTTGAAGATACATTATGATCCACCAGCCGTCACCACACAGAGCATTGCATTTTAGCACTGTGGTATTGTGGGCCATATTGTGGAAACGGTGTTACAAGGACTACTAGGCAGCTTGTAAGTTTTTTTTTGTTTGTTTAGTGTGTTTAGAAATGGAAAACAAACACAAAAAAGTGATGTAAACAGTTTGAAATAATCAGTTTGGGAATTCACACATTCACTTGTTCTAGAACTCCACGTTTAAAGGAGTCATCATCTGAAATTTTCACTTTTCCACTTGAAAAAATGTCTATAATGGCTTCCTAATGATTTTTCACTGGCTGAGAAGCTGATATTTAACATTGAAGCGTTTGTTTAATCTTGCCTTCTTCAATCAGCTCACATGCACCCCACGAGCACGCGCATTCCAAAACGAGATTTGTCTATATGTCGACACAAAGGCCAAATACACAAAACTCCACTTGGTTTGTGTATTCCATCTCCACAACAGCATAAGAGCCGATGCCTGGCTGTTAGCTTGCTTTGTCCCATCTCAACAACAAACGAGGACGCCATTACGCACGAGGCGAGGCTCGGGCTCGTACATGCACGGTTGGATCCCGTAGGTCACTGCCAGGTCGGGTTCAGTTATAACTTTTGTTGTTTTGGAGCAAGACGCTGCGTCCTGCTTCCTTCCACCAATCAACGCGCCCCTCAGTCCCGCACGCGTCTGACACAGCCGAAATATTGTGTGATCTAGCGAGAAAATATGCCCTTTACAAAAAAGGATCAAAAAGCACATTTTTAATTTATTTTTCCAATACAATTTATTTTAATGGTCTAAAAGACTATAAAAGGACGTAGATATCCACGGTATTATAGGTGATGACTCCTTTAAGAGCTGTATGTAAAATGGACACAACCATATGGTTAGCTCAAATTAACATCTTCAGTCATCAATCTAGTAAGAGTCAGAACCCTCATACATTCTGACTGTGTGCAATGCGTTCCAGCATATAAACCCATCTGTGTGTGTGTGTATGTGTGAGTGTGTGTGCGTGTGCATGTGTGTGTGTTTTGTCAACCAGCTAGTCACTACACTTGGGTCCACATTAATCATGTGGCCAGCAGCTAACGCCCCAGAGCACAGACTGGGCAGTGTGTGAGACCACAGGAAATATCTGGGAGAGAGGGACTTGCACAGACACTTTGTGCAGGTGTGCATTTGTGTGTGTGTGTGTGTGTGTGTGTGTGTGTGTGTGTGTGTGTGTGTGTGTGTGTGTGTGTGTGTGTGCGTGCGTGCGTGCGTGCGTGCGTGTGACTATATTGAAAAGAAGAGAAAAAATGGTAAAGATTTAGCTATGTTGTGGTGCAAGTATTTTATACAATTCAACTTGTTTTACTCTTAAATCTCGGGGTTCAAAACAATGGAAAATACACAACTTGTCCTGTCAAACAGTGTGCACTTAAATACCTATAAAGGGAATTAAAAAACTGGGCCTATTTAACACACACGCACACACAACTCTTAGTACAAGCGTCTAAGCAAAAGTCACAAGACTGACACAGTTGTGAACACCTAAACTCAAAAACTGCGATATGGTTGACATCTCACTCAGCAATGAACCCAGTCGGTCTAGAATGACCCGTTGGAGCTCAGGGTAGTTACTCCTTGCGGCTGGAGGGAGGTCAAAGGCAGCTGCCTGAGCCTCACTGGTGAGCAGTGGTTGAAGATGCACCGCCCACTCCACCATCAGCCATCTGCAGGCACTTGCAGTTGTCTCCAAATAGGCTTGCTTGTCATTCACCATCGTCATCCGTTGGATCGTGATATTCAGACCGGGACCGAAAGCCATGGTGGCGACAGGTGCGTTCGCTGAAGTCAGGGTGGCAGGCTGGACCCGCTATAAAGCACTCCACCAGTCAATGACACGATGCCACACCCTTTGAATTCTCCTGATCATTTATTGTATGCTCTGGCGTGTTTGTTCTCACAGAGACCATCTCTCTCTTCCTCTGCTCCCTCCAGCCTCCTGCTATATAGAGGAGAGGAGTCTTGATTAATCACTGTGCACAGGTGTGCCTCATCATCTGCGTTCCAAGTTGCTCTCGTGCTATCAGTCCTCCCCTCTCTCCCTCTGCAGGCACTGTACCACACGCCTCCACTACAGGGACATATTATGACTTTTTTCTTAAGTTATAATATTTCTGTGGTCTATGAAACATTTTTAATGAAGTTCTTTGCACAAAATCCCTTTTCGCATAAAGCCAAGCAGTTTTATTCTCGACATTTTCAGTACCTTCCAGAATGAGCCGTTTCAGGGCTCTGTCACTTCAAGAAAACAAGCTGGAGCTGGCCACGCCCACCCGTCCCCTGCTTTGGCTGTTATAAGCTGAAAGTTTTCCAGGAGGGGCTCAGAGTGAAGCCGCTGTTCCAACAGCAGCAGCTCCCTGTTGCCCGTGAGAGGTGGTTCTGTTCCATTTTACCCATTTGTGACATCACAAGTGGGAACTTTTGGAAACAGCTTGTTTTAGGTATATACAGCAGGGAGAATAAGTATTTGACACATGAGCATTTTTATCAGTAAGGGTATTTCTAAGTGGGCTATTGACACAAAATTTCCACCACATGTCAATATCAGTCCATTCTACACACCATGTTTGGAGAAGAAATGGCACTGCCCACCACTCCAAGTACACCATACAACAGTTTGGGGTAGAAGCATCATGGTGTGGGGCTGCTTTTCAGCAAGGGGTATTGGCAGACTTCATAATATTGAAGGCAGGATGAATGGAGACATGTACAGGGACATTCTGGATAAAAATCTGCTGCCATCTACCAGAAAGCTGAAAATGAAAAGAGGGTGGACATTTCAGCAAGAAGATGATCCCAAACACAAGGCCAAGGAAACAATGAATTAGTTTCAAAGAAAGCCAGGGGCCAACCGCACCAGCATGTGGTCTCACAAGGGGTCTGAGGATCTCATCTCGGTACCTAATGACAGTCAGGCTACCTCTGGCGAGCACATGGAGGGCTGTGTCCCCCCAAAGAAATGCCACCCCACACCATCACTGACCCACTGCCAAACCGGTCATGCTGAAGGATGTTGCAGGCAGCAGAACGTTCTCCACGGCGTCTCCAGACTCTGTCACGTCTGTCATGTGCTCAGTGTGAACCTGCTTTCATCTGTAGAGCACAGGGCGCCAGTGGTGAGTTTGCCAATCTTGGTGTTCTCTGGCAAATGCCAAATGTCCTGCACGGTGTTGGGCTGTAAGCACAACCCCCTCCATGGAGTCTGTTTCTGACCGTTTGAGCAGATAGATGAACCTGTCTCCTGGTAGTGCCTCCATGCTCTGGACACTGCGCTGACAGACACAGCAGACCTTCTTGCCACAGCTCGCATTGATGCACCATCCTGGATGAGCTGCACTACCTGAGCCACTTGTGTGGGTTGTAGACTCCGTCTCATGCTACCACTAGAGTAAAAGCACCACCAGCATTCAAAAGTGACCAAAACATCAACCAGAAAGCAGAGGAACTGAGAAGTGGTCTGTGGTCACCATCTGCAAAACCACTCCCTTATTGGGGATGTCCTGCTAATTGCCTATAATTTCCAGCTGTTGTCCATTCAATTTGCACAACAGCAGGTGAAACTGGTTGTTAGTCAGTGTTGCTTCCTAAGTGGACAGTTTGATTTCACAGAAGTGTGATTGACTTGGAGTCACATTGTGTTGTTTAAGTGTTCCCTTTATTTATTGAAGTGTACTTATTCTCCTCGCTGTAATTTCTAAAACCAAACACTGACAGAAAATGGATGGATATTTTTCATGTTAGAGTGTTTATAGAAGCAGTAGAGGCTCACATGGCAGCACAAAAGGATGCAAAAGGGGATTATTGCATAATATGCCCCTTTTAAGCTTGTAAAACAATAAGTGACAGGAAACCACAGGATTAACAGTGTCTGTGTCTATCTCTTTAATCTATCCATTTTTAATGGCATTATTACTTCATTTTCATTCTTATCTGCTCTGGGATGTTTTCCCAACATGAGTCAGTACACCATAAAACTCTCAACCAGACTGTGCCAGCAGCATGCTACTTGATGAAAACCTAAGGAAAACTTGTACTTTGAGAAAAATGAAATGAGACTGCTTCTTTAACTACTGGAAATCAGTCCAGCTGTTCAAAATAATAGAAATGAGGACAAGAGGGGCTTAATGTGTGCATCAGATTCATTTTAACATGATTAACATGATATTTACATCTAACTGAATTACATACATGGGTCAATGGTTTCTCTGCCCATAAAACCACTCGCAACCATCTCACAATATTTACTAACCCACCAACTCTTTACTTCCTACTGACGAGACTTCCCTGTGTGACCTGGCCTCTGACCTTTCCCCATGGAATCACCTGCAATAAACACCCACAGTTTGAGCAAGGCATTCTTAGTCAGGATGATTCAACAATCTGTATCAAGTGGCAACGCTGGGCCATGGGGGCTAGGGCCAACCCCCTCTATGCTTAATGGCACTCATTAGGCCTGCAGAGAAACGGGTATGAGAGTGTGTGTGTGTGTGTGTGTGTGTGTGTGTGTGTGTGTGTGTGTGTGTGTGTGTGTGTGTGTGTGTGTGTGTGCGTGCGTTTAGAGGTAGAGATTGAGCATAGAGCAGTGTTTGAATCTATCTGGCTCCACAGTTAGCTGACCAACAACCTAAAAGAGACAAATACTCTGACCAATGCAATTTGTACACTTTAGAAAATATGTATGCTGTGAAGTTGGCGTGAGCTATTCTGTAAAATACACAAAACCAATTTAGCCTGGCAGAAAAATGGTGGTCTTTCTGCCAGAATGTGCTGATTTTATCTTACAAGAGGAACTTTTGGTGTTCCCCTTGAGTTTGAAATAGTGTTATTTAAATATTTGGATTATGTATTGCAGTAACAGCATGTAAGTGCTGGATCAATCGGGAAGAAAGGGCTGCAAGGGGACAAATGAGTTAAGAGTGAATAAATAAGAAAACATTAAAAACAACAGCAAGCAGCTGCCACAACAGGGGGATTGTGCCAGAGAGCGAGTTTAGAACATCAAGGCTTTCCTGATCAATCCCTGATTGACATAGCGCTCCCCTTCCCTCCAGGTTTCGCTGGGTCCACCACAGATTCCCTGGTGGATTCAATCCACCTGGGAATCTTGTGATTAGCTCGATTTCTGGCACAACCCCCTGTAAAGAAACATTCAAAACAAGCAACAAAAACACCTGTGGGATGAACAGTAAACATGTAAATCATGAACAACAACAAACATCAACAAGCACGTGTTTGTGCATATGCAGGTGTGTAAGTGTGAGACCTCCAGGCTGAAACAGCACCAAGAAGCAGGCAAGCAGCAAAGGTCACACTAAGGTTCCTGACAGAGGGTTTGGTGTGAGAAGCAAGCTGACCAAGAGAGTCTCTGACTTTGGGAACCAGCTTGTCTGGGGCACAGATGAAGATCTCAGTCTTGTCTTCATTCAGCTGTGGAAAGTTCCCAGCCATCCAGGTTTTAATAGAGTCTAAGCAGCTGTGCAACAGCTGCAGCTTGGACATCTCATGGGGCTTAAAGGAGATGTACAGTTGAATGTCATCTGTGTAAAGATGGTAGGAGATTCCTTTAAAAGAGCTCAAGATGTGCTGGAGAGGGAGCAGATAAAGGAGGAAAAGTAGAGGGCCCAGCACAGAACCTTGTGCGACACCATGGGTGAGGGAGGTGGACGAGGACCACAACTTGGAGACGGCCACAGAGAAGGAACGCTCTGACAGATAAGAGGAAAACCACTCCAGAGCAGTTCTAGAAAGGCCTACCCAGTAGCAGGTGATGGTCAACAGTGTCAAAGGCTGCAGTCAGGTCCAGCAGAACCAGAACCGAACAGTCCCCTGCATCACTGAGTCAGAAGGTGATTAGAGACCCTGAGAAGAGCTGTTTCAGTAGAATGAGCTCTACGAAAACCTGACTGGAAAATATCGTAGATGTTATGTTCATCAAGAGCAGCTGTGAGTTGTTTAGGCACAACATTTTACAAGATCTTGGAGAAGAACAGAAGTTTAGAGATGGGTCTGAAGCTGCTATGGATTGAAAGCAGCAGGAAAAGTTGCGAGCTGTTCTCTCATTAAGAAAACGAGAACTAACCAAACGGAAGGCAGGAGGTGGGGATGCAGAAACTGTCAGGTTGAAGAAAACGCAGTGGTGATCTGAGATATAAACATCCTCGGGAGAAACAGTCAACATTTAAACCCAGGGTAAAAACAAGGTCCAGAGTATGTCCCCTGGTGTGTGTGGGACCAGAAACTGAGAAAGTCCATGAGCTCCTAGCAAAGTGGTCAGAGTCATCAATGTGAATGTTTAAAATCACCAACAATCACCAGCCTGGGCAGCTTCACAGTGGAGGATAAAAAGTCACTAAACTCCTAAGAGTCTGGCGTACGAGATGGTAGCCGGGACTTTACCGAAGGACAGCGGACAAAAGCAAGGCGGACAGAAGGTTAGTAGAGAAAACATTGAAAAAGTAGCTAGTAACTGCGGCAGCTCCAAACACAGGCGCCATCTTTTTTCCAGCCAGAACCTGAATGATGAGAACAGAACCTTCCAGACTGCCGAGCACCTAGCCACACAGACGTCAGCAGGGGCCATACCCAGGACTGGGTTGACCCAGGCCATGGCCCACAGGGCAGAAGGAAACACAAACCTAACAGCAATTCCACCTGAAACAGAAGAATTTAAATTAGAATCAAATTCAATTTGGGTTCAATATGATGTCATAACGTCACGATTATGAAAGATGGACTAAGATCAGCGCTCCTTTAGCAAGACTGAAAGTATTTTGTTACAGAGAAGAACAAAAGATGCTGGACATGAGTATTAGGAGTGAATAATTAATAACTTAATACTAGGCCTTGAACAATAAAAAAATGATTGTTATCAAAGGTTCTTACTCTAAGCAGCCAGTTTAGAAGAGTGGAGATTTCCAGCAGAACAGGGAGTGGAAAACGGAGAAGTCTGATGGAGCTTCTCTGGAAGCAGGAACCAGTTTTCTAGTCAATGACAGGAACAAAGTTAGAGGTCAGCAGGTTAAGGTTCAGCTTAAACCTACACAGAACAAGGTGCAGCCTGATATTCACCATTAGAATAAATGAAGTGGTGTTGGCGTGAGGTCCCCAGAGATCTTTATAATCTTCCTTTCGGACGAGCTGATGAGATTCAGCAGCGGGAATCCCCATCCTGCTGGGATTGGAAAACAACTCTAACCTGTACAATCACATTTAAAACATCTGAACATTTGTTTGCAGTCTAAAATATATACAAACACATTTGGCATTTAAGATAAATTGTGATTTCTTTCAACTAAACAAGAAAGTCAATATAACTGGTATGACGCCTGCTGAGAAAATATAAAATATCATAAAAGAACTGCTCTGAAAGGGACAGATAAAAATGGAGGAACCTTACATTTTCACTGATGAAATGTTGTCTTTCTAGTTTTGTTTTGGTTCAAATTAAATGACAAATTCAGAACAAGCAGAGACACTAAATTATATTTCAGTTCCTGTTTGATTTATTTAGACGTCAATAGAATGTTTCTATTTTTGTTCAATTTACCTTTAAAGCTGGAATATTTTAGTTTAAAAATGAGATCTTTCATTCATCCCAAAAGAGTTATATAATGTTACACATTTAAGTTTTGCTTTACCTCATGGTAACTATAACATGTAAAAGAATAACATGATAGGAACTGTTCTCACATCACACCCTAGTCACAGGCATCTCAAGGGAGTAAAAACTAACTTTTTGAAGTAAGAAATGTTCTTATGCTGAAAACGCTGCAATGTAACATGTGTTAGTGTATTATGGCTAATGCTTCAATTTCATCAACGTTAACCACAGTATGAAATAAGGTGTGTGTACCTGGAGTCCGTGGTGAAGTGATGACTCTCACTGCAGCTGGAAGTTGGAGTCCAGCTTTGTGTCCTTAGCCAAAGGTCGAGTCTCTCTGGATCACCTAGAGGAAAACTTCACACAAAAATATATAATAGAATAAATAATAATTATACTTGATGAACACATAGGTTTTAGGCACTACGTATTTCTGCTAGTAAAATTATAGCTGTTGATATATTTAGTTTGAATTGGGACTAGTAAGAATATGATCTGGACTAGGATTAATTATATTGTTGCTATGTAAAATAGTTATTACTAGCAGGTGTGGCTGTTGATTAAATGATGAAACGGTTGCCAAGTGGACTCGGCTCTGCTCACTAATAGATGCCATCAACGACGAGATTACTGGTATTTACATGTTTAGTGACAAACCTGAACACGTGTTACAGTTAGCTCTGCTGCTGTTTACTTTGCCCAGACGCAGGCAAAACTTAGACTTTTTTTCCGGTATTTTATTAGTTCACAAACTCTGAGGTGTTTTATAAACAAAGTTTGTGAATGATGCAGCCGAGGCCTGACGTGACCCGCAGCAGCGGGGGGAACGTAAGACGTTCTATTTTTGCTGTGAAATTAGCATTTTTAACATGGGGGTCAATGAGGATTTGCTCACTTCTGAGACTACCCCCAGTGGATGAGGGGAGAACTGCAACTTTTTATCACTTCCTGGATGTTTCAGGAAATGAGCCGGGGCCTGGGGCCTTGGGCGTAACCCACGTCTCAGTCATGCAGAACAGGCTAGCTGCTTTGTCCACAAAGAGATCATTAAAGGGTGGGTAACACCATGGGTGGAGACCAAAGGTGCACCCCACAAATCCAGAATTGCTCCCAACACGGAAGTGCCAGAAATTGCAGTTCCACCCTCATCCACTAGGGTCTGGAAGTGAGCAAATCCTCATTGACTTCCATTTTAGAAATGACAACTTCACAGCAGAAATAAACATCTTTACAGCCTGGTTCAAAAAACCATTTTAGGTTTATTACGTCTAGTTTACAGGCATGACAACTCTGAGGGGGTGAATTTTTTGGTAACTCTTCTGTTTAGGTGTAATTAAATGCTTGAAATCATGAATAATTAGATTTAATTGACATGTAGCATGAGCGTTAGAGCTAGTGTCAGAGCTAGCATAAGCAGCTAGCTCCAGGAAAGACCTCAGCCTCACGTCATGAGATGTTCGGCCATTTTGATTCACTGAACTTTATTGTCCTGTGCGTGTTCGTGTTTGGATGTTAATCATGGAATTATTTGGACAAAGAAGGCAAGCTGTGGTGTTGATTGCACCAAGAGACCATCCAAGAACTCTCTGCTTCATTTTTATCAGTAAGTAAAATTATATTTCTTTACTTTATTTCACTGTTTGAATGGGGGCAAATGCTGTGTGTTTAACATAACACTGCTTGATCAAACATGGGTTGAAATATAACGTGTTGGTGGGACAGGCTGGGTACCGAATCTCGAGCTAGGTAAGCTGACTGATGCCAGTTAGCAGAGGCTTTGGGGCTTTGCTGGTCCACCACGGTCAAAGATCTGCGAGGTCGCTGCTGCAGAATGGAGCTTTGCCGAGTTTTGGTAACGGGCCTCTCTTTTTACCAGTGGCGGCCCTGCGATCAGAGAACTGTGAAACTGCCACTTCATCCTTGCGGAGGCAGCCCAGCAAGGCAGGCGCCCGGCCTCTCCTGTTTCTCAGCCGGGAACAGCTGCTACATGCAAGCGGCTACACGCTCCTTTCTCCTGAATGAACTGGGATGCGTGGCCGCCTGGCTTCCATCCAAGGTTGTGGTTGTGCTGGTCTCCTGTGGAGCTCTCTGAGGGAGTCTACCGAAACACTGCAGCTCTTTGAGCTGATGTTGCTTCACTTTGGAGTCGCTCAACCCTGTTTCTCTCGCTAAAAGTGCCCAAAAAACTCCACTAGCTTCAGAATACCATGTAGCTAATGTCCCGCTGATCTCCCCTATGGTGGTGCAGAGCGTGTGCTCGCGTTAGCAGCCAAGGTGCTTGACTCAGATTGCAGCGGTCTGAGGCTCTGCTTGTATTTTTACAGTCCATGTTAGAGCTCCACGGGCGACCAGCACTATTACCGCCTCACACGGAAACCAGGTGGCTGCGAGGGTCAGCTGCTCTGGAGCTCGGTCTTAGCTTTGGGGGTCAGCTCAGTTTAGCCAGTAGCTACATTGGTTCGTTAACGCCCACTCTCACTGCCCCACCCTCAACTCCACCTCTTTTCCCATTTATGGATTTTCTGGGCATGACAAGACGTGTGACACGGCCAAAATGGAGGCAGTGGGAACCTCCCATTTTGGAGTGTTTTGTATATTAATAGCAAAATGGGCGTGCTGTGTCCAGTATATGTACTGTCATTGGTGGAGATTTATTACAACCACATTTCCTCACAGCAAATTCAGCATGCTCAAATTAACACTGTCAGAGTTGATTTCTACACTTTTTAAGTGTCTATATGGGTCCACACCAGAAAGAGTTAATTTTACTCTTTTTGGAGAGTTGGTACTTTAACTCTGATTTAGTGTCAAAAACCAACTCTTCTGGAGTTGACAATTTAACACCGGTGTTAGAGTTAATATAGTAACTCTTAACACTAGTGTTATATTTTCAACTCCAGATGAGTTGGTTTTTGACACTAAATCAGAGTTAAAGTTAGCCTAGTGAACTAGACCAAATTCTTGCTTTACAGAGTTTGGTCTAGGCACGCTTCATAGGAATCCTCGCAGCCTGTGGCTGTCCAATCACAGCTCGCTATAGTTTTGGTTGGGCCAATCATAGCGCTCTATATTGTGGGCCAATCACAGAGCGGGAGTAGCCGATGACATCAGAGCTGCGGCCGCGAACCCAAGCAACATGGCGGCGGCTCAGGAAACACATTCGTTTGAAACGTCTTTGTCATCAACATTGGATTATTTAGACTCCAACGTGCGTAAGTCTGTCGGCTATACTTAGCGGCTTCTTATTTTTATCAAACTAAGTAGTGCAATGTCCCAATTAACTCCTACTGGTGTGAACCCATATAGACACTTTAAAAGTGTTGAAATCAACTCTGACAGTGTTAATTTGAGCATGTTGTTGTGTAACAGCCACACTGAAAAACGCCAGCTAACTCATGCCTTGTACACCTCATGACTGTGGGCAGCCAGTGAGAGAGGAACACAAGGAGCAGAGTCCTGAGCATTTAAGCCCTTTTTATAAAACAATGCCTCCAATTTGCCGCAAAGCCGATGCGGCATCTGGGAGCCTAAGGTCGTTTATAAGAGCTCAAACCGTGGCGGTAATGTTGCGCAATCATGACCGTTTTATAAAAGATTACGCAATGGCGGCATAAAGGAGGTATGGGGACAGTCTCTGCACTGTCGAGGACTTCCGTTAATCTTGGACATAACTTGCTTTTTATTGCGATTGAAGCCACGCTCGTTAAGTTTTTTTTCTCCCAAGCAGCTACAGGTGTGTGTGCTCCACCATCCCTGTGAGCTGTCAGATGATCTGAGCTGCAGATCTAACGGAGAGAAGCTCCCGGTGCTGTGCATCGCTCCAGTTTATCATATCAGCTGGTTCTGTTTACAAATTTTCAATATAGTTCCCGTCCGGAGCTCGACATTAATTCATCACGTGGTCATGACACCTCCCTCTGTTGCGCCAACGCTTAATGTGCGTTTATAAGACCGGCGAAGCCGCAATATTACTATCAAGCGTGGCGGCACGAATGCCGCAAAATTCCCGCGGTAATATTGCGCTGATTTGCCGGCACGGTGTGTTGAAAATGTAACACTAGTGTGAAGAGTTACTATATTAAACGGCTCCGGGACATAAAACCCCGCTTGCAGGAGCTTGCCAATGCACAATCTGGATAGATTGTGGCAACCGATCACCAGAAGGCGAATCCACAAGTTGACTGCAGCGAGGAAGACGAACCCGGATGCCTCCATGCTTTTCACGACACCAACACCTCCCGCGGTGCCCAGCCAGGCCCTGAGCGGTGATGAGTAAAGCCGAAACTGCATTGAACAGCTGACCAAACGATCGCCTGAACCGCGGAGTATTGGGCTGGAGAGATCCCACTCTCGAATGAAGATCCAGGAGGGTAAGTCATACAAATTATAAGACCAGAATAAGTCAAACAATGGCCCAGGAACCATGAAACTAGCACAAAAAGCACAAAAGGCCAGAGCGACAGACAGCAAGCCGCAGCAGACGGTGCCATCTTGGCATTTTTATCATCACGTTAGTGATCACGTTAATCTGTTGTAAATGCACTTGCCATCACCTTACAGGATCATCACATTAATCATCGGGAATATTATAAAGGGAAGTTAGACCATTTTAACCCAAACCGTAACATTACACTTCCATGTGTGCTACGTATTTGTTGAGAGAAAACTTTGATTTGTAGATCTATTCTTACCTCCAGAAGACATCAGATATGTCTTAGGGCTTTGTTGACACCAGGGAGCAGATGGTGCTCGCAGAGTTAGGGAAGATGCCTTTAAACATGTAATCCAATACAGTAAAAACACATGCAGGCATGGATATTGTTTCAAAATGTCTGAGGTTCTTTGAAACATCACCAGTGGTCTGTTTAAAGTAGTCTGGTGTTATTGTCCAAGAGCAGGAGATTACTTCACTTTGACAGCTAACCTGATGCCTGCCAGATGTTTCAGGTTTGGGATATCTGAAAAGCACAAAAGATCTAATTTCATCCCATATGAGACAAAAGCTGAAGCTCATGGCTGGACCTAACATCGGGTAAGTGGGCAAACAATAAATGAGTGCATGTCTGATTCTACAAAAAACAAGATTTTGTATAAAAATACTGGATTTTGATGCCGTTTTCCTATTTTTCATACTGCTTGTAAATACAGTCATGTCCGCATTAGTCAGAATGTTTTGATTTCATCAGAACAGTACCTCTGTCAGTGTGCCCCAGGGCAGCTGTGGCTACATTGTAGCTCATCACCATCAGCGTGTGAATGTGTGTGTGAATGGATGAATGATACACTGTAGTGTAAAGCGCTTTGGAGTCCTCTGACTCTGAAAGGCGCTGTACAAGTGTGGCTCATTTATCAGAACACAACTTCCATGGGAAAGCCTTTTAATGTCTGTGATTTGAACATTTTTTCCACTTTGCAAAAGTAAAACCATGAGCAGGTTTAGTAAAAAAAAAAAAAACTCTCACTGCTACAGATCAGACTGCCTTTTGTGAAAAAATCAACTTCTTAAAGGTCCCAAATTCTCAAGAAATAGTCTAATTAAATGTCTTGATAAACAGTAATGTTTCTTTTCTCTAAAAGGATTCCTGCTTCTCTGTTTCCAAAAGTTAAAAACTACAAAAGAAAAGCGTACTATTCATGTGACACAACTGCTTTTCCAGAAACAAAGCAGCTAAATTGTTCAGCTCAAGTTTGTTAACATCTGCACAAGACAGCAGCCAGTGCAATGCTTCTTTAGTCTCACAATACACCCAACCCCCACTGACTTTGTTCTGTCTGTGTGTGTGTGTGTGTGTGCGTGTGTGTGTGTGTGTGTGTTTGTGTGTGTGTGCGTGTGTGTGTGCGTGTGTTTGTGTGCGTACATTTGTGTGTGAGTGTGTGTGTGTGTGTGCATACGTTTATGTGTGTGTGTGCGTACGCTTGTGTGTGTGTGTGCATGCGTACGTTTGTGTGTGTGTGTGCATGCATGTGTGCGTACATTTGTGTGTGTGTGTGTGCGTGCGTATGTTTGTGTGTGTGCATGCATGTGTGCACGCTTGTGTGTGTGTGCATGCGCACGTTTGTGTGTGTGTGTGTGCATGCGTACGTTTGTGTGTGTGGGTGTGTGTGTGTGTGTGTGCATGCGTGATTGCGTGTGTGTGTGTGTGTGTGTGTGTGTGTGTGTGTGTGTGTGTGTGTGTGTGTGTGTGTGTAAAGTGCGTGTATCGCCTTGCAACATAAAGCTGCCATTGGCTGGCCAGATTTGTTGGAGGGAAAATCTGGGTGAAGAGTGGGAGAGTGAAGCGGAGAGATAGTGCTGACTCAGGCACTCGGGCCATTGTTCTCCTCGCCTCGTAACTCTACACCTCCCTGCCTCCAGCCAGACGGCCCTTTGGCCAGCGTAGAGCGCTGGAGCCAAGGAGACTGTGGTGTTAAACAGCAAAAATATATTTATACAAAAGTCTTAGACCTACAATGAGAGAATTCAGCATAGAAAAAAAAATAAACACAATGGACACAGGGCCACTCAGGTTGTGATAGCTCTCCCCACCATGGGGATGGGTCAAATGCGGAGATGTAATTTCACCAGTGTGTGATGAATACTTGGGACTTTAACTTTAACTTCTGCATCTTGGCACGTTTGAGAGAAGCATTTTAGTGGTATTCAGTGCATTTATGTAACAAACTGCTCCTGACTTTTAGCTGCTGGTTTAACAGTACACAGTCTGTGAAAGAGGAATAACAATGTTTTAGACAGAATTCAATATTTCTAGCTTAATGAACCCTTTACAGCTAACATTGATGTGTAACGTTCTTTGTTATGACTCCTTGAAGAAAACCAAAGCAGCCATGTCTTATGAGCTCTCCTACAAGGGTATGATAACTAAAGAATGGTGTTTATTTTTCATAGTTTTGCAGTGCGGATGGACTTATCCCTGCCTTGTTTAGTTTTTCCACCTGTCGTATTTATTTTGTAATTAAGGAGAGTAGTTTCTGAAAATGCCAGATGCTGCAGAAAGTTCCAGCTTCCTTCAACTTTCCATTAGACTTTTGCAGCTGCAAACCTTTAAAAATGCAAACACATTATTGTCGGCACACAGGAAATGTGATATGTAGATGACGATTGCCTCAGGGTGACAGATTACCAGGTAACAAATCAAATCTCGACAGTTGGGAGGAAAGTGAGAGTTTCAGTGGCTCTGGTAATAAGATCCTCAGCAGACTGGGCCATTTGAGATCCTCAAGGTGATAAATAGGTTTTTCCTGCTGTGGTTGGACCAAGTTTAGTGAGCTCATACTTGAAATAAAGAAGTTGAAAATATTTTATTTCACTTTACATAATACTATTGTATGGATTTCTATTACGTCCTGTACTGTGCTGTAGGTTATGTGGATTAGATGTCAGTGGTAGGCCAGAGCTTTAGTTTATTACGCTGGTGAACATTCAACATTAGAGTAACAGCAATAAACTGGAATAAATGCATGACGTGCCTGCTTTCTGCCATTTCATAGAAGCTGTTAAAGGGACATCCTGTAGAAATCTCTATACTGAGATTTTTCATTTGATTTGGAAAATCAAAAACATACATTATGATGGACACATATATCTTTCATAATAACTGAAATAAATGTAAATCAAATCAAATTTGTGTTGTAGAGCACTTTTCATGATAAAATCAGCACAAAGTTGATTTACATGAAACAACACAGTATCCAGATTATGTACACACTCAGCAACACCCTGATCTTCACCCCTTCACTGTAAAAAACACAGCACAATCAAGTGTTCTTGTTTATTTTATTGGATCTTAACAAAAAGGAATAAATAAAAATAAATCATCTACAAAAAACAAAAAAAAACTAGGCTTCGCCGTAGGTTTTAGTTCTAACCTTTGGGCCAGTCCCAAAGGACCTCAGGGATGGTGGGGGCTCATAATTTAAGGTTGAATAAATAAGAGGGTCCAAGACCATGAAGACATTTATAAACCAATAAAAGAACCTTCAAATTGATCCTGGAACATGCAGGAAGCCAATGCAGCGATTTTAAAAGTGGTCCTGGTCAGTACACGTGCTGCTGAGTTCTGGAGTGGCTGTAGAATCCAAATACTCTCTTTGGGTATCAGAGAGCAGGGTATTACAATAATCTAATGTAGTGGAAATAAAAGCATGCATCAGCACCTCTGTGCTGAGAAGTGGCCAGACTCTGGCTATGTTTTTAAAATGATAAAATCCTGCTCTGGTTGTGTTTTTGATAAGTGGAATAAAACAGAGCTCAGAGTCAAAAAGGACTCCCAGGTTTCTCACATAGGTTTGAAATGTTGTAATTCTGCTAAAATGACCTCTCTCTTGTCTTCAGGACGGATGATTAAAACTTTTGTTCTGGTCGAGCTGTAAGAAGTTCTCCTATGGAGGGTGACGGGTGCCAAATAACAATAAATAAATACCTCATTAAATAATTACTTAAAGTTGTCATTGATTAAGCGAAATTGGAAATGAATACACCAATAATTGATTAAATATTTAATTAATTATGTAAGCCACAATCAAAAACAAGCAAATATATAAATAATTATTTAAATGTGTCATAAATTAAATAATATTAGAAATGAACACACAAGTCATTCATTAAAATCTTAGTTCATTACATAAGCCACAATGAAAAAACAAATAGATCTATGTACAATCATTTCACTATTTATTAAATTATTTCCTGTTCCTGTCATAGACATATATAATACTGGACAAACCCCACACATTTCTTTCTGTGTGCCTCTTATGAAGCCAAATGGGCAATTCCAATCGCCGCCATCTTGGCCGTGTCACACGTCTCGTCACGCCCAGACACTCCAAAAATGGGAAAAGAGGTGGCGCTTAGAGTGGGGCTGTGATGGAGCAAATGATTGACACCCAAAAACTCTGAACCAATGTAGCTACAAGCTAACTGAAGCTACACAGAGCTTGGAGCCAACGGGGGTAGCTAAACCAAAGCTAACGGAGGTATCAGAGGCTTTTAGCCAGAAAAATGTGGGTGAGCAACTCAAAAGTGAAGCACGCATCAACTCAAAGAGCTGTGGGGTTTCTGTGTTCTGCCTCAGAGAGCTCACCAATAATTGATTAAATGTTTAATTAATTATGTAAGCCATCAATCAAAAACAAACAAATATATAAATAACCCTAACCCTGGCAGTTAGGATGACTACAGCCTTGCGTGGGAGCCAGGCGGCCGCTCTGTCCCGGGAAACGGGAGCAGCCGGCTGCCTGCCTCTAGCAGCTGCTCCCGGTCGAAAGACGGGAGAAGTATTTGTATAGCGCCTTCTTAGGGTTCTACAACCCCCCAAGGCGCTTCACAACACAATCATCCACAGTCATCCACCCATTCACACTCTGGTGGTGATGAGCTACAACGTAGCCACAGCTGCCCTGAGGCGCACAGATGGAGGCGAGGCTGCTGAGGGTTAAGTGTCTTGCCCAAGGACACACAGCAGCATTCTCTGGCGGGAGCCGGGATCGAACCTGCAACCTTCCGATTACTGGGAAACCCGCTCTCCTGAGCTACTGCTGCCCATAAGCTAAGCTAATGCAGGAAATAGGGGTAGAAGGCTATTTTCATGTTCAGCCTGCATGTTAAACTCAGAGTGACTGATTATAATCAGCAATAATCATTAAAATATGGTTTTTCAGTGACGTTGAACTTTAAAGAAATTTTCCAGACTACCAGAACACCCCCCACCCTCCAACATTTAGACTTTATTGGCCCACCCTGACCTGGTTTTGTTATTGCTAAATCCGTGTTTTGAACATCAGTTGTACTAAAATGCAAAATCAAACAAAAACACGTTTAATGAACAAACTGTAAATGTTGCCAAGAAAAATTTAGCTTTTAACACGGGATAATGTAGAAATATCCTCCCTAGGGTCTGGCTCGGCCTACGTTTATGTTCACATGGACATTTCCACCCCTCATTTGTGTTCATGTTCATTGCCGTTGAGATTTTTTACATCCAGTTTCCTCATAGCTACAGCATTGTTTGCCTGTAATGCTGGACAATTAGCTGCTTTTCCCATGTGAGACAACCGATTCCCCTGAGCCTACATTTATTAGATTCCACCCTCGTTTTATGAATATGGAGGAGAGAAGGCAGTGGAGGCACAATGCCCTGCTCCTGTCCTACACTGCACATCAAGCTTGGCTGTGGATTGAAACGTCTGCCTACAACTACCTCATAAAACAACAACAAGGTCCTTTCAGCTGGCAGACCAGCTCAGACTCTGGCTTGGCAAGACAAGCTTGTATATTTGTTTGTATAGCTCCCACGGGAAAGCAGTAGACTGAGTGTAATTTAATCTTAATCAAACTTGAAAAATAGTTAGAGGGTTAGATTGGCATCTTTGGCTTTTTCCAAGCTTCAGCAGTAAATCTTGACTGTCTTTACATCCTTTGAGGAATGAGTCATTAGTGTAAAATTATTTAGCATAAATATTACAAACTAATGTTTAGTATTGTCTGTTCTGATAAAACCTGATTAAAACCCAAATAGTCTGGTAGTGTAAATAGACTCAGCTATTTAAAAAGGAAGAGCCTTTCATTGGGAAAGTATAAGATTTCACTGTTTCACTTTGCATTTTGAAATGTTTAAAGAGCTTCAGCCTCTTTCAGAGGCTCCTATTTTTAGCTTGATGTAAGCAGACAAAATAACCAAGAATAACCAAGGGTGGACCTGCAATGGGGTGTGCCGCAGAGATCTGTCCTGGCCCCCCTATTGTTTGCATTGTATCTCCTACCTTTGGGGAATCTACTCCGTCGACATGGTGTGAGATTCCATCTATATGCTGACGACTGTCAGTTAAATCTCCCTATTCGCCAAGGGGTTAGTGGATCCATTTCTCCTCTTCTGGATTGTTTAAATGATGTCACTTCCTGGATGGCGTCCAACTTCCTGCATCTGAACAGTGATAAAACTGAGGTAATAGTACTCAGTCCAGGTATGTTAGTGGTCTCAGCCTCCACTGTGGACCTCCCTTTGGCACACTATGAGAGAAATATTGTTACCAATCTAGGTGTAAAAATTTTTTCTTCACTGAAATTTGATGCTCAAATTAACACGGCAGTACATTCCAGTTCTTTTCATTTGAGATGCCGTGACCATATTACATCGGTCTTGGCGAAACTACACTGGCTTCCCATGCAGTACAGAGCAAAGTTTAAAGTGCTGATGCTTGCTTTTAGGGCTCTTCACAGTATTGCTCCTGCCTATTTATCAGCATTACTACAAAGGCATGTCCCCACCCGCTCTCTTCACTCTGTTGACCAGGAATTATTGGTGGTCCCTCGTTCCAAGTGCAAATCGAGGGGAGATCGTGCATTCGCGGTCCTTGCTCCAACTTTATGGAATGGTCTACCTTTGACTGTTGCTGGCGCCTTCCCTTCAGATTTTTAAGTCTCGTCTGAAGGCCCATTATTATGTCCAGGCATTTTCAGCATTGGGGTCTTGATTTTAATTGTTGTTTTTTATCCGTTTTTATTATGTTTTTATTTTTTGAGTTTTTTTTTATTGTATTTATTAATGTGATTGCTTTTTTAGTGTTGTGTCCAGCACCTTGGGCTTCTGCTAAAGGTTGTGGAAGGTGCTCTATAAATGAATAAATGAAATAAAGACTTTTAAAACCACTAACATGTGTTTAAGAACTGCTCAATGCAACAACAACCTAAAAAACTCAGTAAATCATCTCTGAGGAAGAACGTTTGATCAGCGACGGTGGCAGAGGAGTTAAGTGACGTAGATCTGACTGGCTCTTACTGAGCGTTTCCCCATTTATTTTGTATCAGCAGCGAATGCAGGAAATAGGGGTAGAAGACTATTTTCACGTTTAGCCTGCCTGCATGTTAAACTCATAGTGGCCGATCATATTGCAAAAACAACAAATAAAAAACGGTTTCTCAGTGAAGTTGAATTATTGCAGAGCGATTGAGTTTGTATTTCTATTTTTGTCTCGCCAAGCACATTTTATTTTAAAGTTGACTCATGTTAACCTACATATGACAAATAAAGGGAACTTAAACTTGAATTTGGACAACAGCCCTGCCAACCTTCCCATCAGTCTAGTTTGTAAAAGGCATGGGGGTTTGCAGAAATTCTTTGTTTTGCCAATTTACGAAAGGCAAGTTTCATATATTTTGTTTCAGTGCCATCCTGTCTAACTCCTGGTCCACCCATGCTTCCCTCCTCTCTATGCCCACCCCCACCCTTTTTCGCTATCATATATTTGGGTACCTTTTTCATTTGATAGTTGCTTCCAAGGAGTCAAAACGGGGCCTCTAAAGTATTAAATATCTTTATTACACCCCTCCCGACCTCCCCTAACCCTTCCCCTTTTCTCTTCTGTAAACCCTAACTATCCCCACAATCGTGGCCTCTGTAGACTTGTCTTCAAAGCCAGCCGACATGCGGCTTCTGCCGACTACCTGCTGTGCTGCAAGATTATGTACAATAGTGTCCGCTGGTTCCCGCTGCGTTAAACCAGGCGAGCTCCACCACACTCGGCTGAGCCACATCTGACGGGGAAGCGGGGGCGGGGTAGGAGTGTGTTGCCCGGACAAACTCAGCAGGTTCAGTGAGATGAGTGAAGCAGAGGTGGAAGGGGGGTGTGGATCATAGCGAGATGGAAGAGTAGATTTCACAGACCAGCTGTGTCATGGATTAGTGAGTGTGTGATCAAAAGGCATGCTCTAGTTGTCCCTGAACACACAAACAGATGCACTGCTACATGATTTGACTCATGCCTAAAGCATGTGTGTGTGGGGAGGGGGGGTCTAAAAGGTCACCCTCTTTAGCAAAAGATCCCAACAATATTCAAAGACCTAACATGAGCAAATGCGAGCAGAGACAGACGACCCTTGAATCATAGCAGCACTCCACCCTTTGTCGTGATGGAGGGTAGTAAACATCACCACCTTCCTGAACCACACCTAGGCCACACCGTTAATGTCTGAAGACAATAATAACTACGTTTGAAGCCAGTACATCAGACAGCCTAGCCTTCTGATTTATTTCCACATTTACCTCGATCTATGTCCTGTCACCTTGCAACCGCAGAGGTTAAAACTAAACTTAGCAGCAATGCAGGACTGCCATACGAGCTACCTCCGTTCTTAGTGAAAGGATTTTTACCATAGTTGTAGATACTGTAACTGCCAACAGATCCGTCCTTTTAGTAGACAATAGCTGCGTTTACATGCGCCAAATTTCCCCAATCCGATTCAAATCTTGGTTGATCGGAAATCCCAAATCTCTGTTTACATGGACACTAACTGGAATGATCCGATCATGCCGCGATGCCCGAACCATAGCTTGTGCATGCGCAGACTTGTCTTTCCCGGAAGAGAAATTGTAAACAAACGCCATCTTGTCCGCACGTCTTTTCCCTTGCATTTTATTTGCCTATTCTCTAGCTTTGGTGAATTCCCGCTTCCTGCATCTTTAGATGCACTTTAGATGCACTTGAGTGTATAACTCTGTATTTTTAGCCATTCGGCCATCGAGGCGTTCAGTAATATTGAGCTCCCATAGTGTTTCCAGTAAAAAAATAGCGTCGGCAACAGATCACTTCTGTTTACCGCCCGCCATGTTTTCGATCTCTCCTGAGCATGCGCAGAGGCGAAAAGAGACCACGCTGCAGTTGCACACATGCGCAGTGGGCATTATTTTACCCCAACGATCCAAATGGCTGTGTACATGGACGCCAATCGGATTGACGATCGGACAAAACCACCTCTCTCAATCGGAATGAAATTTCATTCGGATCAGGCCGAATCGGATCAGAATATTCCGATTGACATGTTTAAATGACAAATTTTTGATCCGATAGGGCATTTAATCTGATTACTTGTGCACATGTAAACGTAGCTGATGTTGACACATTTATATTTCTTACAAAAAGAAGACTGTAGACAGCTATTGTCCTGAACATATATATCACTAGATGCCTTACCCGCGCTGTTCGTCAATTGGATGAACGTCCTTACACGGTGGCCATCTTACTAGCAACAGCTGCCCCCTTTTATAACATTGGTGTCAATGGTGAATGTACTATTTAAATAACTCTAACTTGCTCAATTTTCAACCAATTTTCAAACGGTTTGGTTTGTTAGAAACGCCAGAGATGTGGCTGTGAAATATGACAGATTTGGACCGTTAATTTAAAACTGTTAAAGTATGTCCTATCAAGCCTATGTGTTATAAGGTTTGTAATAATGTAAACTATTTGTAAATCCGCTAAGATTTCATCGAGTTATGAATGTTTTTGTGTAAGTTATCACTCACCCTCCATCTGCTACCATTGAGAGCGGAGCGTCTGCTGTCACTAGTAAGATGGCCGCCGTATAGGGACGCTGTTGACTCCCAGTTAAGGCTTCTAGTGATATATATGATATCTATGGTCCTGAAGATGGTACACACAGTACACTGGAAAAAAGCCCTGTTTAAAGCACTGGCATTAATGTTGCACTTTTCTTAATAGAAAATACTTAAGCTGTTGTATATTATTTACTTTTTATTTTCTTTTATACATTTTAAGTTATCTTTTATATTATTTATTATATATTTTGTGGACAAATGTAAAGTTTTATAAAAGAAAACCTTTTTCACTTTGTTCCCACATTGTACCCAAAATGAACCAAACCGTGAGACTGTACAATACCAGGTATTTAGGTGTACCATTCACCCCTTTAAATTTGTCTTTCGGTGGTTTTCGCTGAAGTTTAAGCAAAATTTCCTGCATTTTCTGTTACATTCAGGCCTCTAAAGGTAAATGTTTTGATGTGTGAATATTAAACAGGACTTCATGCTGGTGCTCAGATCTAATAATAGAAACTTTTTGACTTGCATCAGAATAAATCCTCTAATCATGACCCACAAATTACCCGTCACTGCTGTGGCATCACATACTGTAACATCACGTTTAGCTGTGAAACATCACAGTCATGCAGCTCAGTAGCACCTAATGTAAAACACAGAGCAACAGCAATGGCACAGCTGTGGAACGACTGAGTTAAGCATTAAAAAACATACAAACTGTGAGGTTTGAGCAGCCTTTTAAGATTACAACACGCCACACAGATATTTGATTCTAATAAATCAGGGCTTTACTGTTGAGTATAATTTGGCTTGTTCCTTCTGACAGCCTCAAAAGCTTTTAAAGTATCATTTTTCTTTGACTACAAGCATAACACTGACATCTGACCTTCTTTATTAAGGTTTGATAGCAGCTGTGTTCATGTCTTCTGGACTCAGTGGGAACCAACAAACTCTCAGTGGTTACTGTCTTAAAATTAAAAGAGGGCATTCAGACCATTTTCTGTCTGTTAATAGACTAACTGAGAGAGACTGATGATTGGACGGAAAATACAGTCTTGTAGTAGAATGTCTGAAGTAATGACTTCAGGAACGTAATAATAACAGACTAAAGATCTGAGGTAAGTTTTCTCTAACTATAAGGACTAAAATTGGGTTTAAGCTTGGATGGATGGATGGATGGATGGATGGATGGATGGATGGATGGATGGATGGATGGATGGATGGATGGATGGATGGATGGATGGATGGATGGATGGATGGATGGATGGATGGATGGATGGATGGATGGATGGATGGATGGATGGACTTTAAACTGGGAAATTTCAGTGTTGTTTGACCATCTCTTAGTTTGTTTTCATTGTTCTGAGACCAAATGGTTTTCTCTCACTTTCTCTGCTTTAATAACAGTTGTGCACATAACTCCCTTGTTATAAGCCTATATCAACAAACAGCATAACCATATGGGGAGAAAAAAGTCTCAATAGATTTGTGTGTGTGTATCTAGATTTGTGTGTATCTAGATTTGTGTGTGCGTATCTAGATTTGTGTGTGCGTAACTAAAGATTTGTGTGTGCGCATCTATATCTATGTGTGTGTATAGATCTATGCATGTGCAACTCTTGATTTGTAACTTGTGTTTACATTTTTGTGTGTAACTTCAGCTCATACACATACAAATCATTAAATACAAACATACAAATCAACTGGTACACACGAACAAAACTACATTACACACAGATCAGTTTACAAGTACAAAACCCTTTTGAGACTCTTTTCACACCTGACTGATTTGTGCGTAGATGGTACATTCAATGCTGGGTGAAAGCTGGGAAATCTGAATTTTCTTTGGAGTTAGTCTAAATTTGTGTTGAAGGGGCAAACATGTTTTTCTGTGGAAAAATAGAATATCTCATGATCCTGTAGTCACAAAATATTAACCTAAATTTACTTTTTAATAATCTAAAATAGTTTATTTAGACATAAATGTGTTTATGAGCTATGAAAACGTAGTCAAATGCTTGTAAGAAATGACCACTAGATGGCAGAGTGGTTCTCTGACTGGGAAAAGCACGCTTCAACCGGCAGAAAGCAGGAGAAGATGGAGCAGCTCTGGTGATCTTTCCTCTGAAGTCAAAAGAGAAAGTTGCGACACGCTTTGAACTCGCTGACGCGCGGTCACGTGGTTCATGTAGCCCCGAATAGTTCCAAACAGCTCAGCGCTGCCAGTCAGTATGAGCGGCTTCTGGCTGGACTGGACGCTAAAACGACCCTTTTCTCATTTCCACATGGATTTTTTGGTGATTATTGATCAATAATGTGTTTTAATTACTACACTGATTATTTATTTTATCAAAGCAATTCCCTTTGGAGCAGCACGAACATTTATCATTTTTATATTTTAGAGGGCAGCCAGACTGCAAACACGTTGAAAACATTTTGGGTACTGTTCATATTTAGCTAAAATACGTATAATTGTATAAAAATAACTGTTTATATAATACACTCATCAACATAAGGATCTGGAATTTGAGCTTTCTGTTCTCTGTGTGCTAACATAGGGATGCTTTACTTTTTGTCCTAATAGACTTAAATATGTCCGCGCTAGCTAGCTTGCCTTCAGATCTACTTCCTCTAACAAAACATGAGATATTACCGTTTCCAGGATTGAGTCCTGTAATCTTCAGTCTGTCTGTTGTCAGATGGAAAAGGAGAATGACACAGCTGATCTAAATTCATTTAAATCAAGTTTTTAACAACTTGGAGGAAAATATGTGCAAAAACAACACTGATGCAATGGCCAAGTCAATCACCTGACCTGAATCTGATTGAGCATGCATTTCACTTGCTGAAGACAAAACTGAATGGAAAATATCCCAAGAACAAGCAGGAACTGAAGACAGTTGCAGTAGAGGCCTTGCAGAGCATCCCCAGGGATGAAACCCAGCGTCTGGTGATGTCTATGCGTTCCAGACTTCAGGCTGTAATTGACTGCAAAGGATTTGCAACCAAGTATTAAAAATTGAAGGTTTGATTCATGATTATTATTATTCTGTCCCATTACTTTTGTTCCCGTAACAAGTGGGAGGCAGCGAAACTCTAGGATTAGAAAATCCTGACAGATCTACGTCACACTGTCACATAACATTCATGGACTCACCCATCTTGACTCACGACAGGGAAGGTTGTTGTTGGTTTAGCGTCCAGGAAACAGCAGAGAACGTCTCGACTAGTAGAAGCTAACCGTTAGCATTAGCAACTCCACAACACAGCAGAACCCCTTCAGGCTTGTGTTATTTGTGGAGATAAAACATCAACGTTGCAGAGCAAACAGAGTCAGTGGTGAAGTTGCATTGCTCTTATCCAATCAGAGGTGAGATGTCCAAATATTAGGAAATAAGACTTCAAAACCTGTCTTCTGAAGCTACTTTCTCCTCCAGCTGACTTGTGCTTCCTGAATCAGGAGCTAAATTGTAGCCACAGTTGTCCTGGGGCTCACTGACAGACACAAGACTGCTGAGCACAGGCACAATGGTCCTTCCGTGCGTGCACCTAACTCCTCTGCCACCTTAGTATGCTAGCTAATATAATGTGGGGGTTTTATGGTGAAAATTGGGCAGTTTTTAGCTTTCCTGGTTAGGTTTGTACCTTGAATGTGCAAAGAGCAAGCAACAGGCTGAAGGGCTAGACTAGATACTCGTAGGCTACACCCTAGTGAAAATAATTTACTTTAATCAAAATTTATTACGTTTGTGTCCATACGTTTTGATAATGACTCTAAATTGTCAAAACTAGATGTTTTTGACAGTTTTTGTGACATTGTCAAACTTTTGACCACTTTTTAAAATTGTAATCAAATCCACACAAATGTAGCTGAAGCTTAAAAATAATACGGATAACAAAAATAAAAATGCCTTCTCTTTTTTGTCTAATTATTGCCACTCTGGACAATTTTCTCCTCCCTGTTGACCCACTCCTTCCAGTGTTGACGTGGAGTGGCTGCTTGTAAAGCTACACGTTGAAACCAGCTTCCCCCTCTCAGCCAGTTGTAGAGCACTATTTATCCACCACAATGAGCAGCAAGGAAACAAAGACACCATTGCTGACCCTCAGGTTTTTTGCGAGCCGTCTGTCAGTCAAACCCATTGTTGACATGTGCAGAGCTCAGAGGACAATTACAATTTTGTATCAGGAGAAAGCCAAGGCACACCCTTGTCCTCCATTATCATCTGTTTCTTTGTCTTGTTTCTCTGTATTTTATAATATTTAAAATCAATTATTTTTTTTTAGGATTTTTGTATGTTTTATATGTTTCTGGTTGAGGGAGGATGCTGTGCCTTTAAGGCTGCTATAGCAAATTTGGAAAACAAATGAGCTTCAAACATTTTTTCATGCCTCTTAACAACATTCTAACATAGTATAGATATAAATATATTGTGGAGGTTAAAAATAATTAAATTAATAAAGTGGTTCACTTGCATTTGTCTAAAAACCTTCGCCAATAACACGTTTCAGACCGAAAGTCTCGCCAAACCACCGCACTTCCCTGGGTCCTCCATTCATTACACACTTGCATATTTAGCAACAGAACACCACTGGTGTGAGAGGTTCTTCGCTCAATAATATCAGAGAAGGAGAAACAGCCGGCTGCTACCACTTCAACTTTAGGACAAACTACCAGAGTCCCAAAAAGGATAAACAACATTTGAAGTCACGGACAACGGTCAAGAATTGGGTTTCTATACCGCAACAGGTCATCCTTTACTCATTCGACAAAGCAAACCTTGGTCAAAATGACAATCCTTCCCATCTTAGATTACAGTGACATCATTTATAGGATTGCGTCCAAAAAACTTCTTCATAAACTCGATGTCATTTATCACTCAGCAATCTGTTTCGTCACTGGTGCCCCTTTCACTACTCACTGGCCATCACTCCATTCCCACAGGTTGTTACATTGGTATCAATTTATATACAAAACAATCATCGGTAGAACACCGTCATATCTTCGCTCATTACTCATCGCTTCCAACAACCAGTGCGTTTTACGTTCCAGTAACCTAATCTCTATGGTTATTCCCAAAGCTCGCACCCCCTTTGGCTGCTCCTCATTCCAGTTTGCTGCTCCCAATGACTGGAATGAACTGCAAAAATCACTAAAGCTCACTACCTACGTTCCATTATCTACCTTCAATAATTCATTGCAATCAATAGTTTCTGATCAATGTGCGTGCTTCTGAGTACTTAAGGATTGTTTTAAGTCTGTTTGATGGCTTGTACATATACTGTATATGAGAACAGTCCTTTGTCTTTATGTCTAGCTGTTTTATTTTATCTTGTTTTTGTTTTATCTTATCTGTTTTTCTTTGGTGTAAAGCTAACTATGTGTCTGTTGCTGCTGCCTCTTGTGGACTCGTGGAGTCAAGGTTCTCATGTACATACTTGATCCAACAGCAGATTCATTTATTTTATTCTCTAGAGGAATCCGGTAGTCCTTGTAAAATGTGTCCATCTCAAACACTTTCATGGATAAGGGATTCTTTTCTGTTCAGGTATTTTTTTACCTCTCTTTTCTTTTTCAGTCTTTCCAGGTTCTTCTTGTCAAATTGACACAAAAAAAGTAGTATTTTTTAACTGTGATATTTTAAAAGCATTTTGAACATCATTACTGTTGGACTAAAACTTATGTTTCAGTTTTGCATAAATCAGCACAAATGATTATTTTCACATCTTTTAGGATAACTATCTAGTGAAAATGTCAAAAGGGATTATAAGTTACAACTACAAAGAGCATGTTTATTTTAAAAGAACTATGTGAGTTTTTTATTTCCTGAAGTTTCGGTTTTGGGAGAGTCGAGGTTTCTGTCCCACAGCTACGATATGTGATACATGTAATTCTACTTTTCTGACACTTCTGCTCCTTTAATAGGATTAGTGTGTTCCTCTTGTATTCTAGGTAGTTCAGTGGCAATTGCAGTTTTTTTTTTTTTATTGTTATAGGTACATAATAAACTATGATATTTTATAAATCCCATAACATTTACCAGTAGGTAGATTTCTAATTGAGTTTGCCATTTATGTCCAGGTCCAAGGTTGACAATTTTAAAGGCTTAAAGGTGGCTGGAATAGAAGTAGGCCTATACAAAAAGTAAAATGAGATTTGTTTATTTTTTAAATAAACAAAATAACATAAATCATATAAAATATATGACAGATGAGTGGAAAATGATTCATTTAGTGTTTCTGACTCAAGCGTCTTTGTGTCTCTAGAGCCATGTAACAGTTGCAGCGGGTCGCGATGAACAAAGTCGGGATTGTTTGAAGGCCACCGGCAGTCTGCATGACCAGGCATCGCAATCCTTCCCTCTGACCTCGATGACATCATGTGACAGGCTCTTGTGCGTCTTTTGCGAACCGAGGAGGTCAAGATTATTCAGTGGACTTTCAAACAAGTAAAGAGTGAGTGTCGAGGAGCGAGGGGCTCTGACAATGATGTGTTTGCTCTGAGAGGCTCTGCTCAGAGCGCCTTTGTGTAAAAAGTCAGTGTTGCTGACTTTTTATGAGTGTGTAAAAAATTAAATGCACTTATGCGATTTTTACACAATAGCTATTTGTCTTTTTCCATATCTCCATGGGAATTTGAAGTTATTTATCTCAATCATTAATTTCATACATTCTCCATCTACTCCTTCCTCCATCAGGTTGAGGTTGAACCAGCTCTATGACAGAACTCCTCCCTGACACCAGTGATGGACCAAGTGCATTACAGAACAACTTTTATTGGTGAAGCATAAACCTTGTCTTTGGGTTAATAATGGAAAACATGTCAAGAATATATTGTCATTATTTACTTTTTGAGCTTTTTTCACGAAGCTTGATTGTTTTGGACTGATACAGGTATTGACCTGGCTAGAAACTGCCCTTTCATCGTTTATTTGTTGCTTGTCTCCTGTCACATCTGTTGCCCAAGCCAGATGTGGTCTGCTGTACAATACATCCAGCAAAGCTGACTATATAACAGGAGGAGTATCTAGTATCTCATATCCTCCACTCTAAATTGTCAGAACATGACAAGTGAAAAATACAAAGTGCAAGTGTTTTGTTGTTATTGTTTCTTAGTTTCAAAAATGAAGTTTAAAAGTTATAAATAAAGCATAAAGAGCATAAAAAGTTAAAATATTTAACTGTTTCAAAAGTATTAAAACAAGGTAAAACATATTAAAAGGTAATTTTAGTGGCCTGAATGCACCTCAAACGTTTCTATGGAAAGAAAATGAACAAATAATACCTCCCCCTCCTTGAATGACCTCAGTTAGAAGAAACAGAAATTCTTCACAGCTGGTGTGAATAGGGCCAGGACCAACGTTGATTAAAACTGTCTTAAAACTACAATCTTCAAATTCTATAGTAGTTTATGTGAATGCTATTTTATGAACATTAAGATTGCTTTCAGATTTTGAAACTGAAGCTGTGCAATTTACAAAAAGAGGCAGCTGCAGCTAATGACAAAACTATGAACTAGACATTAGCTTGTTGATCTGGATAGAACAAACCCCTATTTCTACAAACTGAGGTAACTAGATAGAATAGAATAGGCTTTTGTAGACTTAGCGTCCTGGAGAGAGCAGAGTGCGTCTCAGCCGGTGGAAGCTAAGCATTAGCAATAGCAACTCCACATAATGGCGGAACCCATTCGGGCTTGTGTGATGGGCTTGCTTTAAACAACAATAGTGCATTTTTTTTACCCAAGAAAAACGAGCAAATGAAGGCAGCGGAAGAATTGCTGTTTGCCAAACAGATGTGAGAAATTTGCATAAGTGACAGGGTGAGCATCCTGTCACTGTATCCCGATTGATCATGCACCCTGGCTGCTTGGCCACAGGGATATCCCATTGGCTGACTGGTTAGCAACTGTCACCCGGGAGTCTGGGGGATCGAATCCCACCCGGGCCCTCTGTTCTCCACCTTGCCACACATATGATGAATAATAACGAGTAAGCCTCCAAATCCAATGGCATATTTCTACTCCCTGAAACAGGAGCGCAAGAGCAGAGCACTCTATTCCACTACAAACAACTCTAAGGTATTCATCCATACTACCACAGCAGATTTATTCTTTAAAGCGGCTGTCTGGAGTATTTCTTTTATTTGATGGCACCATCTAGTGGCTGAAAAGCATATCACACCAAGAGTCGTTCGATTCGGTTATATAAGATGGCGACTGCACGTTTCTTGTTTATGAATGTGCTTCAGTAGCCGACAAACAGAGCTAAAACACGTTGTTTTACAAGTATTATTCTCATGTCATGTTGTGTTTTCATATAATTTTATTTTAAAGACCTACTTGTCTGTGAAAAGTTCATCAACTCTGCATCAGCCGAGGTACTTCCTTAACTCTGGAGCATGTAAGCAGTAGTCTAACGCTATTAGTTAGTTTTGACCGGTGCTCAGTTCCTATTGCACGGAGCTTTACGGTGCAGGGGGCGGGCTTAGCACAAAAAAATGTATTGTCTACATTATATCACACTATAAGACAATCACTTTTACGGATTTCTGAAAAATCATACATAATTCCTGAAAGGGGAAAACTCCGGATTGCTGCTTTAAGACATGAAACTGTTTTCTGTCTATGTGTTGAGCAGCTCTAAGCTCTAATGACCTTAATACTTACATTTATAAAAGCATTACCTCCAACCAGAAAAGTCATTTTGTGTAAGACAGTTGACGTTTCACTTTAGTTATTTTTAACTTTAAAGGTGTCCTAGAATGCAATTAATCAACAATCTAAAACAGAGCTTTGAGCCTCCAAAAAGCATAAGAATTTTTTTTTGGCTTTCATCTGTCCCAGGAGCCCTGATACAGGCCATTCTAAACCCCCTTACTCAGGCCTTCAGTGAAAAGAGCTGTTTACCCCTCCCACTCGGCCAGGACATGCTGATTGGTTGGTTTCCCCAGAAGGCCTCAGACACATGCAGGTTTGAGGAGGCGTGGCTCCCCCTTATGACGTGTTAAGGAAGGTTTTCTCAGAGCAGAAGTTTTTCTCTCTGCTTTCTAATTTACATAAAAAGTAGGTCACACACGGCTTTGACTTTTTGGCATGCTACTGTTGACCACCCAAGCTGTCTTATTCAACAACAAGGAAAATGTTGGTTTACATTCTAGGTCCCCTTTAACAAAGCAATGATAAAACACCCACTCATGCTTTTTTACAACACCCCCATATTAGATATTGGACCTAATTCTTTAGTTGAAAAAACAAGTTAAATTTGGAGATAAAACTTTAAACAGGGCATTTTTATAACATTAACTGTCCGTTATTGTAATCCTTGACATGTTTTGACAAATAAACCTGACAGCTGATATGATTCAAGACCTGCTCACAGTAAACAGCCCAAATCTCAGCTTTTGTCTGACTGTGCTGATGTTGCATAACGGACTTGTTCTGTGGAAACTCGACTCCTGGCCTGGAAACGTGAGTCCTGCTCTTGTTGTTGGTTAACACGACTCTGTGTGAACTCAAACAAATACAAACACAAAGAACAACCGTTTTCTGGCGCGTTACTGGAGTTTTGCCTCCATGTCTTTTCCTTCTCATTTGTTGTTCAGAAGGTTGTTTTGCAACTGTTTTTCATGTCCTTTAAGAAGTTAATGTATAAGCAAAACGTGTAAAATCTTTCAGACAAGTTCTAGTAATTTGGTATTAAATACATTGTTAATCTTTATCTAGATCAGATGCTTCTAAGACTTTTTTCTTTTAAAATGCTCCCGTAGGAAACACATCAACAGACTGCTCCTGATGAATGCAATGAAACGTTTTCATTGCTTAATTCTTTAACAGGTTTCATATCTTAAATTCCATCTCTAAACCACCTTTGTTGCACACAAACAGTTTATCCAAGCTCTATTTTAGACATGAGGTGCTCTCAGTGGCCTGTCATGGCTCCCTCTGGGTCAACAGGTCCAGCAGGTCAAAGGTCAGAGCAGATAGAATGCCCAAGGAGACAAGTAGAGGGAGGGGTGTGAGGGCAGTTAAGGAGAAGTGCTCTAAATCAATGGGGGTGGTGGGGTAAGTGGAGAGAAAAACAAACAAAGGGGAAGATTTTGGCGGGAAAATGGAGACGGACCAGGAAAGTCACCTCCAGCAGACGAGACTATGAGTCAGAGTCTGTTTCTGACCTGAGTCATACTCGCATGCTCCCAAACAACAGGTGAGGGCACACACACACACACAATGATGTAATCTCTATGGTTTATGGAGTTTTTCCTGCACACTTTGTAGCTGTTTTTTTTTAAATGTTCAATACATAACCATAGTAATTATCTATGAGTATGGATTTACTGATCAATCTGTTATGACCCAAAGACGTCATTCAGTAAAATGAATTCAATAGGTGTGTGTGTGTGTGTGTGTGTGTGTGTGTGTGTGTGTGTGTGTGTGTGTGTGTGTGTGTGTGTGTGTGCGCGTGCGTGCGTGTGTCTGTGTGTGTGTGTGTGTGTGTGTGTGTGTGTGTGTGTGAGAGAGAGAGGGTGTGCAAAACTTGAGTCATGAAGTCAAAGTCCATGTTTTTGGCTGATGTCATTTATCAGTGACTAATTCTCTCAGAAGCATTATTTCAGAAGAACACGCCTGAGGCCAAGAAGTTGAGGAACATTTAGCTAAATGGTCTTTTTAGTGAGACATGCACATTGTGAAATAAAATTAATGATTTCTTTAGGGTTAGGTTTGGTTTGTTGAACAAGGACAGCACAAAAGACAATGTTACATGTAAGGACAATGCAACTGTTGTTTTGTACACAGGTTTTCTAGCCAGAGGCTAATTTGCAAACCTGGTCCTTGGTTGGACTTTTAGAGACAATCAAACAATAGCATTTATAGCATTCATCACCACACGCACACACGCACGCACACACACACACACACACACACACACACACACACACACACACACACACACACACACACACACACACACACACACACACACACACACACACTTAATGTAAATAAATTAGTTTAGTTGACTTTTAGGGCTTGTTTGTACACACACGTGACATGTTTGAAAGCAGATTGGGTTTTTTTTTTGGCTCCAAACAGTTTCACAGTAAGAGAGGTGAGACAGAATCATGGCATGCAGGTCCAGCTGGGCAGCTTTTACAGGTAAGTATGGTCTTATCAGATGGAAGCAGTTCTAATGGTTCTGGACACTTTCCTGATGATTCATATTTAAGATGAGAATCCTAAACAACACCAAGATATTTAAACTCGTCCACTTTCTGGATTTCTTTCTGGTCAATGAGGACAGTGAAGTTGTCAGAAATCTTGCGTTTGATCGTAAAACACATGGAGACGGTTTTGTTTTGTTATTCTTGAACCAGTGAGACACTCCCACCTCTATGTAAAAGTTGTAAATAATATCTCAGCAGCTGTTGGCACCTTGCAGAACAGCCCTTTGGTTTTGCAAGAATGTGTAACTGATAGAAGATTTTTGGATGACTAGACTAATTTGTGTATCAAACTTAAAGGAGCTGTCTAAAATTCCAAGTTTTTTTGTTATTATTTTTATTACAAAGGACCAAATGAATGGTGCTTAATTCTCAGAACAGCTATAAAGATTGTCTACAGACTCTTTTGTTCTCAAACAGGATGACTGCTGTCCATCCATATCTTGATGCCAGTAAGACCATCCAGAAGAGTCAGAGAATTATTGAACCTGCAAAGGTCAGGCTTCAGCGGTTGGGGGATCAAGACCCTGTCTAAAAGAGGTAATGATGCCAGTGTTGCATTCAAGTCCCCATCTCTTAGGTCCAATGGTATTTTCACATTTGGCCTGGCCCGGTCTGGTCTTGGTAGCGTTTGCCCACCCCCACGCGACCAGGTTTTGTTCACACAGCCTTCTCAGGAACATGAATGTCTCCAAGCACATGGGTAGGGCAAAAGACACGCAGAGAAGTCTGTGATGTCCTCCTTAAGGTAGTAAATAAAGGCAGCCATGAGCCGTGTTACTTTTGGAGACTCTGACATGAAGCACACTGCTTCCTACTGTCTCACTGAGACTGCCGTGTGCTCCTCACAGCAGTCTGTCCTCGCGATGCTGCGGCTGGAGCAGCAGGGCCGAGCAGCAGTTAGAGAAGATGTTTACTCCCCTGCATCTAGACTGATAATGAATCATGCATGCAGGAAGCCGCTGCTGGCTGATCCTATTCGCCAATCAGAGGCTCCCTCTAGTAGGTAGGCGTGAACTTCAGTTGGACAATAGGTCGGTAGTGGGTGTGTTGGGTTGGTTTCGCACAAAGCTAATTGCTGGAGAGCAGGTAAAAAAATGATCAGCTGAGTACGAAAAACACACAGATTACCCAGATCTGAACAGATTGATCTACCAGGGCTAGGTTGGGCCAGCCCAGATGTGAAAGCCCTACTAGTCACACTGAAATCCTTAGTGTTTGAGTCCAAGTCAAGCCATTAAGACCTACAGCCCAAGTCTTAAAAAGAATTTTCCAGTCCAAGTTTCAATTTCAATCACCACTACCAAGAGATAGCTCTACAATTGGTATTATAATAAGAAATCATCTTCAACATGGCCAAAAATCCCTATAAGCAAATCTCTGTGATCATTATTATTAGCACAAACACTTGATTTGCAGTAAGGAACTTGTTATCCTAATGAGGTCAGGGGTCTCAGTGCGTTTCCATGAAACAAATGTCACATAATATAATATTATCCAAAATCAAGGACATTCAACCTTGTCAGTCAGTCACTCGTACATGTCTCCACTCTAACCCTTCACTTAGACACACAACCAGTGTTTGCCATGCTGACTAGGACACACCTCTCCTCTCTGTCTCACACGGAAACTAATGAGAGCCAGCAGCAACAAGTATGCTTGCTGCTCTACTCAAATCAACCTGAGCTACTTCACCTAACACGCGTGTATTTCTGGTCCCCAGACTTCCTAAAAAATACAGTAAATAAACATTCTGCCATCACCGCCACTTCAGGCAAATAATTACAGCCTGAGGCCAAATTAAACATCCCCTGGACTCGGGCCTGGGAAGTGAATTCATGGCTAAACCCATGACATGGCCTAATAGGTATGAAAGTCTTCATAGAGTGGACTGTTGTGCAAAAGGGAGTAGAAACCAAGCCAGTGTGCATGTGGCAGGAAGGTGTGATGTCAGCCAGGTCTCTGAGAACTGGGCGTGGCTGTCCGTTGACTGAGAAATCACCATGTGCCTCAATGCCAATGCAAGTGTGCTGAGGACACACACACACACACACACCTTCCTACTTGGACATATAATGTAGGGGATGAAAGTGCACAGCCAACAAATGATGCTCTGTCTATGAATGAGTAATATTTTTATAGTGATCTAAAGGTATTTTAAAGACTGACAGCAAGGAGGTTTAATTCTCTTCTGGGGAAAAGAAAGATTCATCCTCATATTTCTTAGACGTTACGGCTAAAATGTTAACACAATGTCATCACAAGCATGTTTCGTAATGGTTCTCTGGGACAGTGTGACATGAATTCACGAGAACCCTGTTAACCCTGATAACCCTGACACTTTATTTGGCAAATCCTGACCTCATATTCTAAGGATTCAAAAAAGGTGAGACCTGATCCAAAGAGCAGAAATGTTGATGTCAAGACAAAAAAGCATCATCCTTACAAAAACTTTAAATGTTTAGTTTAATGATATTCTCCATGGGATCACAACTTGTAATAGTGGACTTTTGTACATCGGACAGATGAGGCTCCAGGAGGTCTGAAGTGTTCTGCTGTCATTCCGGGGACCGTCTATAAACCCTCTATAGTAACTAATGCTACTTCTCCGTTTTTGTCAGTACGGACGGACGGACCGCCATGATCGTCGTTGCAAGAGCTCTCCAGCAGGCCTGCAAGGACGGACGGAGTCAAGCTCTCTTTTCTAAACATTCGTCCAATGAGACGGAGAGCGCAAGCTTGTGATTGGTCAGAACGCCGCTTCTTTAAATACGTCGCCAGCTCCGCCATCGCCGCCTCAAAAAATAAAACGAGAGCCGAAGATATCTAGCGACAAACATGGAGCAGCTTGAAGAATACCTCACGGTAAAACTCAAAAATTATGAAAGTTTATCCACCTGTGACTGGAGGAGTATGAAGATATGCAGCAAGCGTTTTATTCGTGGACAGAAATTATGGGAATCGTGGGTTTAGAGGTGGCGAGAGCATGAAGAGGTGGAGGAGAATGAGGGACAAGTTTGTCTACGTTAAAAAGTCTCTTAAATGCAAAAAAGCACAATTTAAACTGCAAATATAAACTGTAAATGCACTATATAGGACCGGATACATGACAGGATACCCCAGAAAAGCGCTACGCCCTCTGTTGTCCTGGCGGGAATTGCTTTGCAGCACTCTCCAGGTGATGGAGAAGTCCAAAAGCAAAACGGTTCCATCAATGCGTGTCTCTGCCTCGGGGAGCTGACGGAGAAGTATAAATTACATCCACGGATCCGTTTCTCCTGCTGTGCTCCATGCACCAGTCACAGTTTTGGTTGCCTCACCTCCCTCTCTCCCCCGCAGCCTCCCTAGACCCAACGCACCACCATACGCCATAGATGTCAAGAGTTTTCAACTCAGCTTGCTCAACTCCAAGTGAAATCACAAGTCACTGATGTTAAAGTCTTTGTTGAGCTCTAAGAATCTCAGATTACCGTCTTTTCTTTGAATTTTCCAGTAAACTATATTTATTCTGAAGTTTTAACATAGTATGTTGGGGAAATTTAAGTTCACGTTTCTAAAACTATTTTGACACAAAATGTTCATATTCCCTAAACTTTGACCAAGTTTTGTATTTTGTGATTTAGAGTGTGAAGTCCTTTGCTCTGGGTCTTGTAAAACTGAATATATTTCAATTTGTGTTTTAGTTTGTGTGCATTAGACACTAACAGGGTAAAATAAGATGAGGGTTGGCCCACTGTTTATATGTCGTTTTATTTATTTTTTGTTTTCCTTTTGGGGTGGGGATAGGGGGTGGGGGGGTCACATGTTCTGGTTTTTCAACTGACTAAATTGGAAATTTTCCAAATGCCTGACCAGTAAAGTCGTTTCCAGCTTCATGTAATCAGGATTAGCATGAAGGTTTCATCAGTGCAACCTGTCAGTTGTTCCTCAGCAGTCTGTTGTTTTTGTCTCTTCTCACCTTTAAGCTGAAAACTCTCCCAGCTCTGAGCTGTCTGTCCGTCACACACGCACGCACACACACACACACACACACACACACGCACACACACAAAAGAGTGCAGCTGCAAAACTATAAGAGGAGGCATTTGACCTTTTGCTCATTAAGGGGAAAGTGCACAGACCAGTGAAGCAGCAGTCCCTGCAGGAACCTGCCTCTGATGAATACAAACACTCAAACCAACACACACACATTCACACACGCACACACACACAGGCATTAAATCTGTCATTAGTCTGTGACATATCCATGGCAACGCTCCATGTGTCCGGGGCATTGTTCAACTGGGAATTATTAGTTTGTTTGTTTAACTTCAGGTGGGAACAATGGGTGGAAGAGTGGGGGAATGAGTGAGCACTGGACAGCCAAGCACAAATGCATCCAAACATAACCTGACCAACTCATCCTGTGACCCACTGGGTTGTGGTGACACACACTCAAACATCGCTTCACATTAACCCCGTTCCTTTACACACACCTGTGCCAACGCCCATCTTTAGCTGAGACTACATTAATATGTCCATATATGGCAAGCCTGCAACAGAATTTTATTTTTATCCTTGTGAGGAAAATTTAACAATATAAAGAAATTACAATCTTTCATTTGTGGAAATGTTCTTGTGTAATTTAGTCTTGTGACCCGTTCTCAGGACGTCAGGTCCTCTTTTGTGTCAGTCACATTTTTGTTCCAGCACCAACCCTTACCAAGGTGCCTCACGTTTCTGACTCTTGGGTCTAAATTTAGGTGCTTTCCAGATGCCCTCCATGACTCTGAGACTATACTGAGATGTCTTCCTTATGCTTATTAATTGGTGTGATGTACAGTGGCTCATTCTTTGACCTGTTAAATCAGCCTAATGCTGTTGTAGAGGCACACCATGCACTCAGCTTAATACTCTGCTCAGCATAGTAAATAGATTGTGGCCATTTTTTTATTGTTTATGCATAACTGCCTAACAAACACATGTACAAGATCCTAAACAAATGTAAGTCAATAATATGGTTAGATACCAGAACCAAAACTAAAAATAAGATTTTCTAGACACAGCTTCTTTCATTATCTACCTTGTAAAAACCTGCCTGTCTAATGATTATAGAGGCCTGCTTTGTATGTGAAACACTCATTTCTCACAGGAAAGGCAGGAATGTGGGTCTCTACTGGCCCCTACTGGAAAGAACCACAAAGATGTGTTCCACAAAATCTTATAGGAAACAACCCATGTTTATTCATGTCAGAGGAAACGTCCTAATTTGTGTTAAAAATTGTTACTCTTTAACACCAGTTTACACAAATTTAATAAGCCTTGGAAACTTGCTATCTCAATATGCTATTGTGTTTTATTTATTCATGACTGCAAAAGCTTTTGTTTAGAAAACCCAGTCGGTTGTGTTTCCCCTTTACTTCGTCATGCTTTGGTGTTAGATAGTGCTGTTTTTTAGGATAAATGTAAGGATAAATGACCTGTATTTATGAAGTGCATAGGGTTCTACAGCCCCCCAAGGCGCTTTACAACTAACCAGTCCTTCACCCATGCAAACACACATGATGAGCTACACTGTAGCCACAGCTGCACTGGGGCACACTGACAGAAGCGAGGCAACCGAACACAGGCGCCACCGGTCCCTCCGACCAGCAGCAAGGAGGGTGAAGTGTCTTCTCCAAGGACACAACTGTCCGTCCATCAGAAGAGCGCATCTCTGCTGTTTCCATTGTTCCACTCATTTGAGTCAGATTAAAACAAAGCTCCTTTTAAAATGTAACTTTAATAATCAGTGCAATTTCCTGAATAAATTTGCATGTTGCAGAAAATGTAAACTGCTCCCTTATGTTACACCTATTTTGAAAAAAAAGAACGTGTTACTCTACTAACTAATTGGTGTTACAGACTGCAAATGTCAATGACTGTTAAAAAAAAGGGAGAACATTGATCTAACAAAGGCTGGAATATTCAGAGTAAAACAGACAAAAGGGCAGGTAGCACACCAGACTTTGGGATGATGATGAAGAGTAGCACACCAGACTTTGGGATGATGAGTATAGGCGTGTTGTGTTTCGGTTCTGTTCTTCTGAAAAAAAAGCTACTAAAGAGGAAAATGGGATGTGTACAAAAAAATGAAATTAATTTTGGAATTTCATCACAGAATGCCCAAGAAGTAGAGCCAAACATTTGCTCTGCATGACAAAACTAGTCAGTGACTCGATGCAAGCTGCTGGGTTTCTATAGCAGAAAACCTAAGTTATTAATGCTAACCCTAATTTGAATAATGAACTGAACTCAACACATTGTTTAGTAGGTTCAGTTGGAATGTTTGCTTTGTAGAGTGCCTTGAAGTGACTTGTGTTGTAAATAAACTGAACTGAATTAGAATGATTTAAAAAGTCTTCATTTAGCTTCAGATATGATATCTGCTGACTTCTATGAAACAATCAGAGTTCAGGAAGTGAACATTACCTTCACACACACACACACACACACACACACACACACTACTCAGCTCCCCTAGATTAAAACTTTAGGCTGCAGATAAACTTTGGTGGCAAATGAGAATTTAATTATTGGTTACTAGCTTGATGGACTAACACCGCCCCCCACTGGTGAGGTTGTTTATTGCATAAACCTCATCCTTTAAAAAAAATGTTCTTTGTGGTCAGGCGAGAAAATAATTCTGTTCCAGAAAAGAATATTTTTTTGTGAACGATACTGTAGCTTTTCACCTTTATTTATGAAAAAATGTTACATTAAAAAACTTCAGCACTCACGTTTTAGTCACCTCTCTTTACTGTTACGACCCCAGGCCTACACCCTCTTGGTGGTGCCTGACTGAGCAGGTTGCTGTAGAGCTCCTGAGGGAGAGTTTTGGTTGCTCTAAAATCTGAATGTGAACAATATTTTTCTATATTCTGATGCAGCAAAAGAAAACACCTAAAATCAAAATGTATGGGACCAGACCAGACACGGACAGAAAATGGATAGATGTTGTATTTATGTTTAGAGTGTTTACAGAGGCAATTTTAATACTTGATTTAATTTGTGAAAATCACACTTAATATTTGTTTCAAATGTGGTTTTGTGCTTTTATTGTGATCATATCAATGTAATGATGCCTTTTCAATACACTCATCTTTTCTATCTTTTACACCCCCTGTGGATTTGTGTGTTTTCTCAGTTTTACATAAACACACAAGTGCACATTCAGTTTGCATGGCTTTCATGCATGGAATTCAACTGAGCCAGCGGTCACCTTTAGCTTGGAGTGGAACACTTATTTAATCAGTACATTTGCAGTGGTCTCTAATAGGAACGAATGCCTTGTAAGTTGTTCTCGGGGAGAAAAATTATACCAGTGCACCATTTCTCAGACCTAAAAGTTGCCCACATCCCAGCTGAGCTTCAGACGGCAGGTTTAGTCTTATTTCCTGATATTTGGACATCTCACCTCAGATTGGATAACAGCAATGCGACTCTACCACTGATTTGCAACGTTGATGTTTTATCTCCACAAATAACACAAGCCTGGAGGAGTTCTGCTGTGTGGTGGAGTTGCTAATGCTAACATCGTCTATTTTCTATCAGAAGCTAATGCAGGAGATAGGGGTAGGAGACTATTTTCATGTTCAGCCTGCATGAAAAACTCAGAGTGACCGATTTTAACCAGACAAAACATTTAAAAAATGTTTTTTCAGTCAACCACACCTTTAAGACATGTAACTTCAACTCTAAGTCTCAGTATAATTTTTGCTGTTTCATTCTTGACCCTATGAAAATAACAAAAATCTCCATTTTCCTGCTGCAATCTGAACTAAGGTGGGCAATATGCTTCAGGTCATCTCTTGAGTACATGAACCTAATGTGCTCATTAAAATCTGAGATGCAAACATGGAAACAGCTTTCCAAAGCCACTCATCTTTCTGACAGTCATCTGTCAGTCATTGTTCTGCTCCTAATCCCACCATTGACAGTGAGGGTCATTTGCACCATTGGGGACTCTGATTAAATCAGTGGCCTTAAATTAGCCCAGGGGCAATTAAAGCACCCAGCAAATGGTTAATTAATTGACCTCAGCAATTATTAAACAATCCATGGATACAATACAGGATCAATGGTCACCAGTGACCTTTCATGTTCACAACAGATGGGCTGAGGCCACTTAGATGAAACCGTAACTGGGTGACAGTGGAGATGAGCTGATATGGGCTTTAAATCTGACAGATGGATATAAAAAAGTCCCCCATCCCACAACCTGTCCTCCCCCCTTTATACTAAACCATCCTCCCATAGCAACTAACCATACAGTCAGGTTATGTTTGGAGTTTTGTCCTTACTTCAATGTGCATCACCATGTGTGCACTCAAACTACTTCTTATGTACATGTTGTTTTTCAAAAGCTAGAATAGTTTGCTTATTATTTCAAAATGAGCTGAATTGTAGATGTATAGTTCAGAGGGTAATGACCCTGCTAGTCAATGGACAAGAAAATAATGAAAAGCAGCTACAGCCTGCTGATAAAAAGTCATTTAAATTTTATTGCTATTTTGGAAGAACAATAATAATTTGTTTGCTAAAGTTTTATAAGCCGCTCTAGGGTGATACAGCTCTTGTTGTATTACTGTCTGCCCCCCACCCCAAAAAATAGCCTTTTTTAGACGAAATATTTGTAGATATATTTATAAGTCTACAAATGTTTGGAAATATTAATTTCCAAATATTAATTTAGGACCATATGTTTATTATGCTCATAAATCCTTCCAAAGTGTAACCCTACACGTTCTGTTCAGGGATTTGTATTTTTGAAGCAGCTGTTCTCTGTAACCCCTGTTTGTCCCGGACCCCAGCATGGCCACTTTTAACCCTTATATCTTCTTAGTGCATTTTTTTGTGCTCAAAGAACAAAAACGTTAGAAAATTAAAGGGTTAAACTCTGTTTTCTAGTACAACCTCACTCTTCCTCCTCCTACCTTCCTCATCTTTGATTTCTGCTCATCTTAGTTTATCAATGCACCTATTCTCTTTGTGTAACAGTTTATGTGGTGCAGTTGTGTCAGCGTGGTAGTGATGTAATTTCTGTATTGTCTGAATCCAAACTCCATGCAAAACACAAACATAAACACCCCCCCGCCCTCTTCTCTGGGGCAGCACCAACCAGCTGTCTCTCCTTCAGCTTTCAGCTGACGGAGTACAAGGGAACAGAGAGGATGTGTGGGGGTGGGTGGGTAACAGCTGAGCAGATGAAGCAGCCCCTCGTGGGTTTGCAGGGGGACGGGCTTGTTTCTCAGCCACCCGCAGCCGTGCAGCTGCTCAGGAACCAGCTGTCCTGATGAGGGCACCAGACAGAGCAGGGACTTCCTCAGGGTGAGGACTGGCTGCAGAAGTGTCCACACTGGATGGAACAGCTGACTCTGAATACCCCCACTACTTCAGATCCAGGCTATCCCAGACGGAGCATTTGTGGAACTGGGATATGTCATCTGACGACTGTCACATACAACAATACACACAAGTGAATCATAACATATTTAATATTGATCAATTAGACCAAGCATTCACAGTTACTGAAGCAAAATAATGCATTAACAAGGGTAATGAAGCATTAAAATGTACTTACCTACAATAGGACCGTCAGAAGAGACGGTTTCAGGGAGGTTTCAAAGGTACATAAGATTCTAGAGAGACTCTGGGACAAAGTATTACAGCTAGAGGCACTAAAGCAGCAGATTCCCAGATAACAGCTGGGATGGGATGAAAAAATATGATATACTGAAGCATCTTAGAAAAGAGGCAGAGGGACATTAAAAACGGGGAGCTCAAGATAACCTTAATGATGGTAGGGAGGAGTTTAGTAGATGCAATTTTAACAACAACAAAGGTAGATATGACAGCAATGATGTGGTAAACAACATCACTGAATTAAAAAATGTGGAATACTTTACTACCCAGCTCTGCCTCATGTGAAGTGACAAAACAAATAAAAAAAAACATATAAAAGGATAGAAACTCCTCCCTGGGCCTCCTCCTCATCATGGCGTGTCGGGGACAAGGTCCTGCCCCCAAGTGGAGGAGTTTTAGTAACTCGGGTCTTGTTCTCAAAGTAAATACAGGCGTTGTATTGGTCTGTGGTGGTGAAGAGAGAGCTGAGCCGGAAGGCAAAGCTCTCGATTTACCGGTCAATCTACGTTCCTACCCTCACCTATGCTCACAAGCTTTGGGTAGAGACCAAAAGAATGAGATCGTGGATACAAGCGGCCAAAATGAGTTTTCTCTGCAGGGTGTCTGGGCTCTCCCTTAGAGATAGGGTGAGAAGCTCGGTCATCCGGGAGGGGCTCAGAGTAGACCCGCTGCTCCTCCACATTAGCCCTTTTTATAAGACACACCATGCGGGTAAATCAGCACAATATTACCGCCACGTGTTTCTTATGAACGCGCCATGGCTGTTTCATGTTGCGGAAATTATGCGGCATTCGTGCCGCCACGCTTGGTAGTAATATTGCGGTAATATTGCGGCTTTGCCGGTCTTATAAACGCACATTAAGCTTTGGCGCAACAGAGGGAGGTGTCATGACCATGTCCATGTGAGGAATTAATGCCAAGTTCCAGCTGGGAACTATAATGAAAATGAAAGTAAACACGCGCTTAAGTGTCACTTTTGTAAACAGAATCAGCTGAGATGATCATTTGGAGCGTTGCGGTGCTCACAGGGATGATGGAGGACAGACACCTGCACAGCTTCGATCGCAATAAAAAGCTAGTTATGTCCAAGATACACGGAAGTCCGTGACAGTGCAGAGACCACCCCCATACCCCCTTTATGCCTCCATCGCGTAATCTTTTATAAAACAGACATGATTGCGCAACATTACCGCCACGGTCTGAGCTCTTATAAACGACCAAACGCTCCCTGATGCTGCATCAGCGTTGCGGCAAATTGGCGGCATTGTTTTATAAAAGAGGCTATTGAGAGGAGCCAGTTGAGGTGGCTCGGGCATCTGGTTAGGATGCCTCCTGGACGCCTCCCTGGTGAGGTTTTACAGGCACGTCCATCCAGGAGGAGACCTAAAGGAAGACCCAGGACACGCTGAAGAGACTGTAGTTCTCAGCTGACCTGAGAATGCCTTACAGTAGAATTCTCCCTGAGAAAGAAGTCTGGGCCTCTCTGCTTATAGGCTACTGTCCCCATGACTTGACCCCTGACAAGCAGAAGAAAACGGAAGAATGGAGAAACTGTATCATGGCTTTAATCCCCAACTGCATAAGAGAATATGGATCTGAAAGTTTAAATGTAAAATTCACTGTAGTTTAATTATTTTGTATTCCACTATGTTACAGCCCTTGGCTGTTTGTGTTTATATATTTTATTTTCTCCTCTGGTTTCCGGCTGTGGGTCTCGCTTTAAGAGGAAATCTCACCTGAGCCGCCACCTGCTGCAGCACAAAGGGCTGTAACACACTACAATAGAATTTATATTTTTTTATATCCATCCATTTTCTTCCGCTTATCCGGAGTCGGGTCACAGGGGCAGCAGCTTAAGGAGGGAGGCCCAGACTTCCCTCTCCCCAGCCACTTGGGCAGCTCCTCCGGGGGAATCCCAAGGCGTTCCCAGGCCAGCCAAGAGACATAATCCCTCCAGCGTGTCCTGGGTCTTCCTTTGGGTCTCCTCCCGGTTGGACGTGCCCGGAAAACCTCACCAGGGAGGCGTCCAGGAGGCATCCTAACCAGATGCCCGAGCCACCTCAACTATTTTTTTATAAAAATGAAAAAATATGCTTCCTATGCTGTTTGCTAAAACCTTTAGGTCATTTTTGTACCTCATGCTCTGTAAAGAATTGACATGATGATGATTTTGGTAGAAATCCCCTAATTCAGTCCTTCAGCTTTCTGTCAGTATTCTAGAAGTTAAATCAGCTCTGAAACCAGACTGTCACGATGTTCTTCTCCCCAGATTCTCACGTCTGGTGCAGCCAAAGACACATCAGTCCTGCTTTGCGTGGATAGTTACAAAAAAAGGCTAAAACATCAGAAATCTCTAAAACTGTGATTAAATAAAAAAATCTTTACCAAAATTTAAAGTTTTAGTATACTTTTAACCCTGTGGTTAGAGGTTTTATTTCAGGACCCTGAATCCTGGATCTTGACTGTAAAAGGAGCTCTTGACCTCAGCTGTGGGGACTTCATCTTGAGTTTCACTAAATGGATCTATTAGCACCGACCTGCAGTAAGAATATCTGTCAGAACTCAGACATGATGGCCGTCTCACTGCCTTATTTATTTGAGCTTTTACTTAACTCAGACTACTTTGCTCAGTGTTTATGCAATTTTTAAAACATATAAACACACTAAAATATTCCTATATATGGTCCCAGAAGCTTAATTCTCATTTATCCAGTAATGCAGCAGTTATGCTGTATAACTTTTGTGTTCTTTGTGTCATTTTTTGGTGTTCAAAATTATAAATGACATTAATGTTAAGTGTTAACTGCTATAAAGATATCAAATAATTGATAAGAATGACCGTGTTCTTTTGTCAGAGAGATCCAGATTGCATGCTGCCTGCATGCACAGTAGAAAAATGCATTTGCAATAGTATCACTGAACATTGTTATGACATCAGTTGTAATGAACCAACATTTTCTTATCAAAAAGGTTCTGTGATTTATTGCTACCCTTTACAGTAATGACATAACACGCATTAATGATGTGGTTTCTATACATTTAAACAGATGTGACAGCCCTAACTGAAATACTGATGGTAAATCTCCCAATTGTCAGTATTGAGTTGTTTATTTAATTATGAAGTAAAACAAACCCTCAAGAATATAGATTCTGAAGTTTTGCTACCTTGAATTGTCTGTTCAAGTAAATTTTTGTGTAAAACACAATCACGTCATGCTCTTTTATCTGTATTGGTCAATAAAAATAGCAACCAAAAAACAGAGGGCTGTGTTTCATTTCCCTTTTATGGCTCTGGTGGAGCGATTGATCAGATGTCCAAGCAGCAGGTGTGTGTGTGTGTGTGTGTGTGTGTGTGCGTGTGTGTGTGTGTGTGTGTGTGTGTGTGAGTGCGTGCGTGCGTGCGTGTGTGCGTGCGTGCGTGTGTGTGCATTAGTGTGCAACATTAGTTGCAAAGTGAGGATCTTTTGCCTGGTTCTCACTTTGGTACACTGTTAAGGCTGAGTTATACTTCTCCGTGAGCTCCGCGGGCTAGAGACGCATACGCGTTGACGGAGGCGTTTTATGTTTCTACTTCTCTGTTGGCTGGGGGATGTTGCAAAGCAACCCCCCGCCTGGACAGCAGAGGGCGTAGCACATTTCTGGGGTATCCTGCCACCATTACAGCCACGTATCCGGTCTACGATAGTGTATTTACTACTGTGTTTACCTTGTTTTAATGTATTTTAGAGAGTTTTTAACACGGACGAATTTGTCCCTCATTCTCCTCCACCTCTTCATGCGGTCGGCACCTCTAAACCCACGTTTCTCGTCATTTCTGTCCACGAATAAATTGCTCGCTGTGTATCTTTGTGCTCCTTCAGTCACGAGTGAATAAACTTTCATATTTTCGAACTTTTTCAGCGAGGCGTTCTTCAATCTGCTCCATGTCTGCCGCTAAATATCTTCAGCGCTCTTTATTTTTTGAGTCGGCAGTGGCGGTGCTGCTGGTGACGTATTTCAGAGAAGCGGCGTCCTGACCAATCACAAGCTTGCGCTCTCCGTTGCTCTCGACGGACAGTTATTTTTGGGGGCATGTCTCCGTCACCCTCCGCGAGCCCGTCCGAGAGCCCTTGCGTCGACGCAAAATGGCGCTGCGTGTCTCCGTACTGACGCAGACGGACAAGTATAAATTAGCCTTTACAGAACTCTACTCAGTAGTTTCAGAGGTATGGTGTGAATTAAGTTGACTATGGAACACGGACACTCTGATGAACTCTAGTGTTCAGAGATGGTATTGCAACAACAGAACTAATTTTCCAGACGTCGGGGTGTTGGTTCACTGCTGATACGTGAAGTGAGCAGCCAGCACCATGTCAAGTGATGAATCGTACAGGGTAAGGACTAATTTCTACTAATACGTTTATTTTACAACAGAATTTACCGTTAGAACATCTTCTGGGCTCAGAATCAGCTGCTTGACTTGTCGAGTCCACCATATTGCACAGTCCCAGCCTCGCCTTGCTGAGTGGACTTTTTACCGCAACGGTGCCCGCTAGTGGCTGGTAGATGTAAACATAAACACAGTGTTGTGCCCGTCAAAATAAAAATTTGAGTTTTTATTTTTTTTAAATATAGCTTTTAAAGGAACTGTACATTCATTCTGCACACCTCTAAACGCCCCGTGAAGGTATTATTTTTAAAAATATAGATTTTTATTAAAATATTCCATAATCAACCTTTAAGGCTAGGGTTAGGATTAGATTGGTTATGGTTAGGGGTAGGTTTAGGGCTACGGCTAGGCACAATCCAGTCACTAAAATGAATGGAAGTCAATGACGGTCCTCACAATGTATGCAAGATGAGAGAGAGAGAGAGAGAGAGAGAGAGAGAGAGAGAGAGAGAGAGAGAGAGAGAGAGAGAGAGAGAGAGAGAGATGTGTGTGTGTGTGTGTGTGTGTGTGTGTGTGTGTGTGTGTGTGTGTGTGTGTGTGTGTGGACCCCCAGATGGCTAACGGGTGAGAAGTGTATTTATGGTTTCTGGGTCAGTCAGGAACACATCAACATGCCGCTGGTGGGGGACTAGTGGTGTGGGGGGGTTGAACCTTCTGACACTACCGTCCATCCAGCTGACACTAAATTAAATTACATGGTGATTTCAAGAAACAAAATTTCAAAAAGGGGTCACTGGCCTGATCTAGAAAGTGAGTGTTGGTTCCAAATGTGTTCGGTTTAGTGACCTGAAGTGAAATATTAGAAATATTACAGAAAAAAAAAAAAAAAAAAATATATATATATATATATATATATATATATATATATATAGAGAGAGAGAGAGAGAGAGAGAGAGAGAGAGAGAGAGAGAGAGAGAGATTGCTGGTGTGTGTTCATACCTAAATTTTTATATATCATTAGTTCTAGTATCATTAGCCCCACATTCTGTTGTTCATGCCAATGACAATTTTTTAGGTAATCTAAAGTGGAGAATATATAAATAAATCACAGCTTTGGGTAAAATAGTTAACAAGAGGTTTGCCCCATATATTCATCCAATTTGATGGTTCAGAAACAATTGAGAATTTTCTGTATTTCTGCATAAAACTTAGACTGACTAAGATGCACATGTAAATGCTCCGATGGAGAGCATGTTCTCTTGTTGGGAGGACATGCTGCTACCTGTGTAAAGGGACCACACAGGCAGGATTAAAACCAGTGACCTTCATGCTGCAAGTAAACAGCACCACCAACTGTGACACAACACAGCCCAATGTTAATGGTTTTTTTTGCAAATTACTTTTATAGCCTAGTGGTGCAGTTGAGAAGGTTGCCGGTTCAAATCCCAACTGCTGCCTTTCTGACTGGATGTGAGGTTAATTGGGGACTATAAATGGTCCCTAGGTGTGAGTGAGCATGTGACTGGCTGTTTGTCTCTTTGTTTCTCTGTGATGGACAGAACACCTGTCTAGGCTGGCCCCCACTTCTCACCCAATGATCACTTGAGATAGTCACGAGCTCACAGCTACCCTAGGATGAAGTGGATCTGAGAATGGACGGATGGATGGATGGATCAGGAAAATGATTCAGAATTAAACTCTGTAATATTGTTGGAGTCTTGTGTGAATTTTAATATTTTGCTCTTAGATTAAATTGTGAAGTGGCAGGTTGTGTTGGCTTTATGTTTTGCCTCAAATACATAAATAAAACATTATTACTACAGAATAAGAGCTGGCTGAGGGTCTGAGAGAGCTCTGTGTTATCTCAGACCTTTCCACTCTGAACATTCGACTGGAAGAGTGCAAACCGACATCTGAATGGCGGGCTTTAGTCCGGTCCGGTTCCTCCTTCCATCATGCGTCACCTGTGGTCACACCTCGACAACTCTTCTGGCTAGAGTTGAAAGAGGGCAGCTGGCCTGCTGGGTTCTTCCTGATGGAGTGTGTTAAAGATTGATTTTCACCCTCAGTGAAGGCTTGTTTTTGTTTTTGTTCATCCTCTTGTCCTGAAACATTTCAGCAAAAGGTTAAACTACTGAGGTGAGAAATTAGGAATGTTTGGTCCACTGAATAGATTATGTTGGTTTTTTCTTTTGTTTGTTTTGTTTTTGTTTGAAAGTTGTGTCCAAGAGAGCATAAAAGTCACTGCTGTGAAAAGCAGTATCACCCATACAGATTTCTTTGGGTTTTGCTTTGAACAACAGGTCCAAACCAGCCTGGTCCTGAGTGAAACAGTCGTTTTCCTCCTTCTACACCATGAATTAACTGTGATTATCTAGATTGTTGAAAGCTGAGTTCAGTTCCACCAGCTAAACCCAGACCTGCTTAGTTAATAAATCACTTCAACACCGTGGCCATTGTATATCAGGTACATCATGTTGATCTTCCATCCTACATCCAACAGATGAATACAGTGCAGTTTAGGAGGAACTGGAATATTTAAAATAAAAAAAAGGACTATTAAAAAAAGATGTGTCTCTGTAGAGGAGTGGGTTTATGGAATAGCTTGATAGATTGTTTAAAATAAATCATGCTCGTTGAAAACATTCAAAAAGTGTTTCAAATATAATTCTCTAAGAAAAGACCAAGTACAGGAAAGTTAAGTCTGACATGTGTTTTATATTGCTTACAAGACATTGCATGTCACATCTGTATTGATACAAACTGATGTTTCTTAAAGCCCCAGTGTGTAATATTTTTACCTGTTTACCATCATATTCTGTGCATCCAGTGCACAACTTGTCCTTTTTCATTAATATTTCTCACCAACATCAATTGTAAATATTCCTCTCAAATTCAAATTTTACATTTTTAATATATAAACTGTGGTCGACGCTCCGTTGTCATCCACCATCTTGAAATACAGTAGCTGTTTAGGGACATATGAGCTCCATGTTACGTGTTTGCACTATGACTGTAACCTGAAAGAAACAGCAGAGGGCAGCAGTGCGCACTGGAAGCATGGCGTCTGACAGTGCAACTAAGAAGAAGAGACTAGCTACACCGTTGCTGTACTTTGTTAGTTTGAATAACAAATAACACAATACTTACTCTGAACTGCATGACGCTAAAGAGTTGCATTTTTTACCATGATTTTTATTAATTTCACACATAGGACCTTTAGGACAATGAAGATGGGTAGGCTTACACGGGCTTTCCACAGGACGTGAAATCAGCACGTAACGTAATAGCGCCGTTTTACCCACAAGCTCATTCCCGAACGGGAGTGATTCTGACGCAAAACGAGAGCAAAAGCGTTCCACACAGCTGATCCTGCGAGGTCACAAAATCACGGGAGAATTGAATGAACACCTTGCGTGATTAGAAGTCCACACAATGACAAGCAAGGAGAAAGACAGCTGCATGTATCCAAAAAGGTTTATTTTCTGTTTTGGAAAGTTTCTGGATGTGTTACACTGCCTTCGGGTTTGACTTCCTGTCTGTCCCGATCTAAACTGCAGAATTTGACGTGTTTTTGAAGCGTAGCGCGTAAAAAATAGACTCGAGACGTAATGATAGCTTCCCGTCGCTTCTGGGACGCGTCCAGAACGGTACACATAGCTGCAGGTATAAAAGACCCTGTCCACTAGAACGGCGGCTAATTGCAGCGTAGTACGTTTCACGGCCGTTTTGCGATACTTTCACGTCCTGTGGAAAGCCGGGGTTAAATACGATATTCTTCAGCCTATACCCTTTTCGTCCTAACACCAAGTGTATCGGTTTGTTTTGTTTTCTTCTATTTTTTACAAGATCAAGTAGAAACTGTTTGTGTGACTAGTTTCTGTTTTTTTGTTGTTTTAGGTTTTTTATTTCCTCTTCCCTTGTGTGTGATCTATGAAATGTTCTGGCCAAATAAATAAACAAACACCACCTGCCTGACAACACAAAGTTGGTTAAAACATTTCAAAAAGCTGATTGTGAAACCTTTAAGTGTGACAAAAGCAGAAGAAATCTATGATTTTAGCTGTGATGGACGAGGGTCGTCTTTGCTTTAATAAAACTAAAAAATCTGTCTAAAGTCCTCCCTCCTCACCTCCTGTTAGTTATAGTTTTGAGATTAATTGAGATTATTTTGATTTTTGGCTGAAGAAAGCGATCGATCCAAGTCTGGTTTAAATTTTTGGGGAAAGATGTCTCCTCCTGCTGACTGTTTATGATGGTCTCAGATGAATTGTGTCAAACCTGTCACCTCATTAGGCCACACAGCAGGATCCTGTTTACTCAGGAGGAGAACACAGTGATGAAGTGTGACGTCATGGTGCTACACTACCTTGTGCTGCTTCAGATCTCACTTCCTGTGGTCCTAAAGGTGACAAAATCCTCACTGCCATCTACAGGAAAGGTCATTGGAGCCGGTTTATCTCTGTCACCACATTACAACAGTTGTGTTTGTAAGAGATACGTGAGGATTTGTTTTAATTTGATACATTCCCTAAAAGATTTGTTAAATTATAAACATTTTTTAATAAAAGAAGAGGGAAATTTGCATTTATATAAGGGATGTGAAGAATTATAAACAAAGCTTTTACAGTGTTTCTAAAGCATGCACAATAATTGCTTCTATATGACTTTTGGACACTATCCTGTTTTCTGACAAATAAAATGCCAATCTGACAATTCAGCTTTTAATGTGATTGATCTTATTATCCTTAAAATAAATGCCTGAATAAAATAAACTCTTAGATAATTTTCACATGGTAACTTCCTTCATGAATCAATATCTAATCTGTGTGTCCTGACAAAAACTCTAGAGACCCTAGTAAGTGAACAATTGAAAGACATTTTATATTCAAATCACCTTCTCTCAAGTCTGCAATCAGGTTTCAGAAAAAAGCACAGCACCGTCACTGCAGCCACAAAAGGTTATCAATGACATTCTTGTTGCTCTTGATAAAAAGCAGTACTGTGCCTCACTTTTTATTGATCTGTCAAAAGCCTTTGACACTGTAGATCATGCTGTTTTAAAACATAAGCTTCCTTGTTTGGGATTGTCTGAACATGCGATCTCATGGTTCACAGACTACTTGAAGGACAGAACTCAATGCGTTAAATGTGATGGGTTGTCCTCTGAATTTTTGAGTGTCCACAAGGGAGTACCACAGGGATCAGTTTTGGGACCCCTCTTGTTCATTATGTATATTAATGACATAGGACAAAATGTGTCGGATGCTAATATGCACTTTTATGCTGATGACACAATCATTTATTGTTTTGGAACATCTCCCACTAAAGCTGTTGAATTCTTACAGAAAGCTTTTAATGAGGTCCAACAAACACTTCTGCAGTTAAAATTGGTCCTCAATGCTGACAAGACTAAACTAATGTTGTTTTCAAACTCTAAAAAAAGACCTCTAAGTATGCCCTCAGTGACCACTCTGGAGGGAAATATCATAGAGATGGTCCACACATACAAATACCTTGGTGTCTGGCTCGATGACTCCCTCTCCTTCAAGCCCCATATAGATAATCTTGAGAAGAAACTCAAACTGGGTTTCTTTTTTCGAAATAAACTGTTTTTCTTTTGAGGCCAAAAAACGACTAGTTACTGCAACATTTCTGTCTATTCTGGAATATGGAGACCTTTTGTATATGAATGCCTCAGCACAGTGTCTTGGTAAGATTGATGTGGTTTATCATGCCTCGCTGAGGTTTATTACTAACTGTAGACCACTGACCCATCATTGTGAATTGTATTCTCGAGTGGGATGGCCTTCTTTGTCCACCAGGAGGTTGGCACATTTGTACACAGGGCAGCAGTAGCTCAGGAGGTAGAGCGGGTTGTCCAGTAATCGGAAGGTTGCAGGTTCGATCCCGGCCAGAGAATGCTGCTGTGTGTCCTTGGGCACTTAACCCGCCTTGCCTGCTGGTGGTGGTCGGAGGGACTGGTGGCGCCAGTGCTCGGCAGCCTCGCCTCTGTCAGTGCGCCCCAGGGTTGTAGCTCATCCCCACCAGCGTGTGAATGTGTGTGTGAATGGGTGGATGACTGATTGTGTTGTGAAGCGCCTTGGGGGGTTGTAGAACCCTAAGAAGGCGCTATACAAATACAGGCCATGTTACACTTTCATTTACAAGGCCATACTTGGATTACTACCCAACTACATCTGTAACTTAATCTCACGGAGAAATGTAACTTCTCACAGTCTGCGTGCAAACGATCAGTTGTTACTCTGTGTTCCGTTTGCTCGCACTGAACTGGGCAAAAGAGCTTTCGCTCACTCTGCTCCTTCTGCATGGAACAGGCTGCAGGAAAACTGGAAACTAACCGAGCTTATCGCCTTGGATACATTTAAAACCAGACTGAGAGCCCTTGAGACAGATTCCCTGTATTGTAATTGCCTTCTGTAATTCTGTACATAACATGTCTGTGTAACTGAAAAAAATAAAATAAAATTGTAACTGTAACTTTTGCTGCCTCTTGGCCAGGACTCCTTTGAAAATTAGGTTTTTAATCTCAATGGAACCTTCTTGGTTAAATAAAGAATAAATAAAATAAAAAAATGAAACATTTCATTTCATTTATAAAGCACCGTCCACTACCTCAGCAGAAGCCCAAGGTGCTGAACACAAAAATTTGATAAAAAAAAAAACAGCATCCAATAAAAACATACAATAAAAACAATAAAACAGTAACAATAAATAAAATAAAAAACCCAAAAAGGTACTCGAAAAAAAAGAAAGAAAAATAGTAGTGCAGTGTTACAGATCCCAGTGCTGAAAAGGCTTGAACATAGTAATGTGTCTTCAAGTACGACTTAAAAACCTGCAGTGATGGTGCCTGTCTAATATTCAAAGGCAGTCTATTCCAGAGTGTAGGTGCCAAAACAGCGAATGCACGATCTCCTAGTGATCTATACCTAGCACGAAGAACCACCAGCATATCACGCTCAGCTGAGCAAAGTGTGCGTGAAGGGACGTGTCTTTTTATTAATGCCGACAGATAAGGAGGCGCAGTTCCATGTACGGCCCTGTAAGAATGTTAAACTGAACTCTAAACTTTACAAGCAACCAATGAAGTGCTGCCAACACTGGAGTAATGTGTTCCCTGCCTCTAGTGCCCGTGAGGAACCTCGCTGCTGAGTTCTGAACCAGCTGGAGATGTGATGCGCTCTGGCTCAGACTGGCATACAAAGCAGTACAGTAATCAAGCCCTCACGCTACACTAGACAAGACAAAAGCATGAAGGATGGCGTGAAGGTGTTCATGGCTCAGCACAGACTTAATCCGCGCCAGGTGTCGCAGATGGAAAAAGCAGTTACGCACAACCATATTGATTTGTGCGTCAAATGTTCAGTGCTAAATCAAATTTGACACCCAGGTTGGTTACAATTGGTCTTTCATAGCTTGCCAACAGGCCAAGATCTACAGAGGATGTCCCGCCGTCTGGTTTACCAGGGCAAATAATAAAAACTTCTGTTTTTTCACTATTGACGTGCAAAGAAATTTGAAGCCATCCATGATTTAATATCCTGTAAGCACGCCAACAGTGCTGATAATGATTCACCACTCCCCCGCTGTAAAAGTACATACAATTGGCAGTTGTCAGCGTATAAAAGGAATTTCATGCCATGTTGTCTCAGGAGGACTCCCAAAGGCAGGAGATAAATTGAAAACAAAATGGGGCCAAGGACAGAGCCCTGCGTTACACCCATTGTAGATCTGCCCAAGTCGAGGATGCCTCACCTAATTTTACGCAGAAACTCCTATGACACAGGAAGGAGCGTATACCACTCCAATGCCAACCCAGTTATCCCCACCCATTTCTGCAGACGGTCCAAAAGGATAACATGGTCAATGGTATCAAAAGCTGCAGATAAATCCAAGAGGAACAGAACCATAAAATCCCCCACATCACAAGCCATAAGAATATCATTATGGACCATGAGGAGTGCAGTCTCTGTGCTATGTCTGAGCCTAAAACCCGATTGAAAAGTCTCCCAAAGTTCATGCGTATTTAAAAAGTTGAGTAAGAGTACACAACCTTCTCCTGCAGTTTAGATAGTAACGGGAGTTTTGAGACCGGTCTGTAGTTTGATACTACAGAAGCATCCAGTCCATTTCATCCATTTCTAAAATATAATAATAAAACAAAAAAAGTACAAGAAAATATTAAATCTCCTGATTGAGAGGCATAAAGCATGAGAGGAAGTCACTTAACAATCAAACAACAATTGAATGAAAGAAACATGGGTAAAAGAAAGCCAGCACTATAGTGAAACCTGTGGAAACACAGAGTGATTATAGTGTCATCAGGACCCCACACTGAGACAACGGTTGAGCAGGTACCTGACATGTGGATGTAGGTGACAGGCTCTGGTGGTCACCACATCCAGCAGAGTACAGACCACACAGGGTGAGTTACATCCTCTGGTCACAGCCAAAGGTGTTAGCTGTCATCCTGCTGTTTTGATTTGTGTTTAGTTCTGCTAACTTGAGCAAAAGATAAACACATGAACCACCTGTTTCATGTGAGGACTGCTTACTTCACATGTTTCAGGTAGATTCCTTCATCCTGCCACCTGTACAACAGTAATAGATAAATGAGGACAGCAAGATTCATCGTTGTTACAATTTTATTAAAGTGGAAACAGTTAAGCAATTTGTTCTTTTTTATGGAAATAATTTTGTAATACATTATGGTAATAATACGGTTATAATACATTTTTAAAATATTAAAACAATTTTTGCATTTTGATAAGAAAAAGAATTGTTTGGTTAGCTTGCTAAGCCTAATTTATACTTCTCCATCTGTGTTGGTACGGAGACACGCAGCGCCATTTTGCGTTGGCGCAAGCACTCTCCGACAGGTCTGCAGAGGGTGACGGAGACATGCCCTCTTTTTTAACTGTTCGTCAGGAGCAATGTAGAGCACAAGCTTGTGATTGGTCAGGACACCGCTTCCTTTAAATATGTCAACAGCACCGCCATTGCCTCCTCAAAAAATAAAGCGAGCTGAAGATATCTAGTGGCAGACACGGAGCAGATTGAAGAACGCCTCGCATAAAAAGTCAGAAAATATGAAAGTTTATTCATCCGTGACTGAAGGAATACAAAGATACTCAGCGAGCGTTTTATTCATGGACGGAAATGACGGGAAACGTGGGTTTAGTGGTACCGATCGCATGAAGGAGTGGAGGAGAATGAGGGACAAATTTGTCCGTTTTAAAAAGTCTCTTAAATACATTAAAACAATGTAAACACAGTAGTAAATATACTTTTGTAGACCAAATATGTGACTGTAATGGTGGCAGGATACCCCAGAAAAGCGCTGCACCTTCTGTTGTCCTGGTGGGAAATTGTTTTGCAACACTCACAAGGTGACAGAGAAAAATGAAGGGAAAACATCTCCGTCATGCAGGACTCCACACTCGAGCTAACAGAGAAGTATAAATTAAGCTTAACTTGAACGCTCCAAGCTCTGTTAGCTTCTGGTTAGCCCTGGGTTTGCTCAGTTAGCTTGTAGCTACCCCCGTTGGCTCCTAGCTCCGTGTTAGCTTCGGGTTAGAGCATAGCTACATTGGTTCAGAGTTGGATGGGTGTCACTCATTTGCTCCCACCCTAACAGCCCCACTCTCAGCTCCACCTCTTTGCCCATTTTTGAATTTGGCGGTAGTGATGACATGAGTTAAGCCTAATATATGCTTCTTTGTCTGCGTCGGTACAGAGACACGCAACGCCATTATCTGCCGTTGCGAGGGCTCTCCAACAGGCTTGCAAGGCATTTGGTGGCCAAGGCTAAATAGACTCGGAGGGGCTGAGGTCCTTGGAGTTAATTCACACCTGCTAAACTCATTTTATCATTCTGTTATTGGCTCTGTTATTCATTCTGCTGTGGTCTGTTGGGGTGCAGGCAGCTCTGACCGAGACAGGAGACTGAACAAGCTAGTTAAGGAAGCTAGCTCGGTTCTGGGCTGCCCACTAGATTTTGTTGAGGACGTGTGTGAAAGGAGAATGGTGGGGAAGATGACCTCCAAGATGTAAAACAGAACTCTACCTTAGGTCATTCATTCCCACTGCAGTAAGAGTGTATAACTCCACAGTTTAACTGTTACTGGTATTATCCTGTTACACGCTATCATCAGTACTATATTCAGTATGCATTCAATACCCGGATGCACATTTGTATGTCTGTCCTTTATGCTGTTTCTTCTTGGAAACTCAATTTTCTATATTAATATTCAATATTTCAATTGCTGAAGGTTACAATAATATCCTACTGCCGTTGTGTATTTACCTGTATTAGTTTTTTCCTATTCTCTAAGTGTATGTGCTGCCTTAACAAGTAAATTTCCACACTGTCGTGTCAATAAAGTCTATTCTATTCTATTCTATTCTAAACAGCTTTTGCTGTAAAGCCTTCCACCAGTGTACATACCTGAAACACAAAATTGTTAATAGCAGTTTCTGGTCAGCAGAGTGCTACAGAGTGCCGTCCCATGCTCACGTTTCTGACCCCTAATCCAGACAGCTTCAGCTGGTAAAAACTCTTTAGTGTTGCTTAAACAGCCTTTGTGTGATGTCATATGACTTTCAATAAACACTTAACCATTTTATTTTTTAAATACAGTGTCAACATACTATTTCACCAAAAACTATTGATTGGTTGAACTTTATTTGGTTTAACCAACTGGCTAATATAAATATTATTTAGGATTCAAAAAACAATATTTTTCAACACTTGCTATTGGCACTTCAGCTGCACCAAATTTAATTTGGGGGGCAGGCGCAGCAGATGGAGACATGGTTGCATTCCTGAGCAGTAGGAGTCAACAGCACAGCAGATGCATTGCTTTTATTTTTACGTGTTCTCTGGGTCATTTGGAGGTATGGCAGCCTGAGCAGGACAAAGAGCCAAGGGCAAATATGTTGGCTTTGTGGGGACAACAGCTGGGAGGAACTGACCAGGCAGTCGTTTCACTTCATTAAAGACTCAGCATGGGGGCAGCAGAGCTTTTCATGCTCTCCAGCACTCCTGTTCACTACTCCTCCCTCCTGTCTGTCGTTACACGCACACGTAAACGCCTTCTCTCAGTGGAAGCATTAACCGAAAACAAGGGGAGTCTTTTCACAGGGATATCAGGACTTGGAGCATGACTAGTTTCTGGATGGATGCTTAAAATAGTTCAGCCAAATCCACACAGGGGAGATGTGATCCACATGCTCTGGTCACCAAGATAAACTTTACTCAACTCAAACACAAACACCCGTCTGCCCTTTTGGCACCGCTGGCCCCTCAATAATAGCCAATAATTTCACAATTTGCTCTTTCAGTGAGTGATGGACTGGTCGCCCCTCAGAGCTACAAAAGAAAGCACCTGTTAGAATCTGATTAATCCTAGCCAGCAGCGCTGCTCTCTGGGCTCTCAGGGGCCCGGTTTAATCCGCACAAGGGCACCAGGCCAAGGCCAGAGCAGATTAGACCCCCCTCCCCCAATCCATCCATCCATCCATCTATCTATCCAGCCAGGCACACACACCTCTGAGTCTGCTTCCTATGATAAGTGTTTTGGTTTCTTAATTCACCCAGCCACCTCCCCCCTCTGCTTAGCCCTAATCTTCCAGCATCTCCCTCAAATCCTGCTGGATCAGCCCAACACTCACCAACCAGCACTCCTCCCCCAACCTCCTTTCCCTCCCTCTGTTGGGTCTTGAAGCTCATTGATTTGTTAATTTCTGATCTTTTGTTTGCCAGCAGCCAGTGTTAATGGAACAACCAAGGTCCAAACCCCAGTGCCAGGACTTTTGGCATGGCAGATTTAAGTCCTGATCTGGGCATCAGTCAAGGTCCTTTCTACCTGATTTTCCCCAATGGTCCTGTAAGACCTTTTAAAAATTATTTTTGAAATACAAAAGATGTCATCTGATGATAATAAACAAATTTCAAAGAAAAAAGGAAAACTTCCATGAACAAGAAAGCTGTTGAAGGTTTGGTTCTGAATTTATGTTTTTCTAAACACGTCTCAAAGAAGGATTGAAGAATCAGTAAATCTTGAACCAAAGTCATTATGCCAAAGGATCATCAACATTAGGTTTAATAAAACAGAGGTAGTTTTGCTTTAAATATTTCAGTGAAATCATCGCTTGATGTTTTATTTTCCAACTTGGATTTAATATCCCTTGTGCAGAATAAGCAGGGCTCTTTAGTTTTATTGCAAAAATCAAATTCAAACCCATCTCAAAGTTGTACTGCACCTTCCACTGGTGATTATTTATTCATAAAGTTACTCAGTACCATTAAATATAAATGTTAAGGAAGGAAAATCTGTTACAGCTTCAGAACCTTGAAAATTCTTTATTCAAATTCAAGCATTTTCACAATTTTCAAGAACACTGTGAGTAAAAAGGTACCTCTGCAACCATAAAAGTTCAATTTAAAATGATGACAGACACATAAACTATTTGAAGAACTGACCATATAATGTGGTCGATGATTTAGTCCCAGCTGTATTGTTTTAGCATGCTGCCATCTAGTGGTGAAAATATGTTATGCATGCTTGTAGAAAGTAAGACCCTTTTTGAAGAAGTCAGCAAAAAGAACAAAAAACTAAAATAAAATAATACTTCTTAAAACATTCCACTATACTATTTTTAAATGTTTTTAAATGTGTGCTGTCTGGATCCAGCTGAATAAGGAAGCAAGAACCAATAAATTAAACTAATCCAGTAAAACTGTAAAACATTAACATTGTTTTAAAGGGTACAATAAAAATGGCTAAACATTAAGGTATATATTAGCACTTCCATGTCAAACCAACACAACCTTTTAATGTTTTAAATACATATACAATAATAAGAAATGTCAAAAACTGAAGAGAGCATTTAAACATCTAAACTTGACTATAAGTATTCTGTGTTAGTTTGTGACCTTACAGGTGAAACTAGAAAAATTACACTGTGGTGCAAAAGTTCATTTATGTCAGTAATTTAACTTAAAAAGTGAAGCTAATATATGAGTCTCATTACATACAAAGCCAGATAGATATTTCAAGCCTCTGTTATAATTGTAATGATTATGGCTTACAGCTGATGAAAAACCCTGATGAATCCTACCACCTGCAAAGGGTTAGCCTGGCAAGCCATCCTATATATGTGAATATAAAGTCTGGCCACGCCCCTTAGACAGATGTTGAAATCTACGGTTATCTTTCAAACTGTCTCTGCACGCTATTGGACAACGAACGTGGCGTACTCACCACTATGGATGTCAGTCAATGGGGCAGTCTGCCGTACACCGTCAAAGAAGACTCAAATACATCCTTAAGTACCTCTATCTGCTCTTGACTCAAAGAAAAGCCCAAGTCTAAATCGTCCAAAGTGGATGCCAAAGCCGTTTCAAATGAGCCATCACCATCTTTGTTTCGCTCAGTTGTACTAACACCCCGCCAACCACTGAGCCGTGATTGGCACACAACCAGACTGGTTAGGGCCGTTGAGGTTCCAATGGAGCGTGGCTAGACCGACATGCAGAGAAAAATCATTTTGCTTCTGCTACTGTCTGTCTAGATTTCTAGGCTAGCAAAGGGTTCTTGAGGTCTAGCCTCAGGCTCTGTCCCCCAACTAAGGAACCTTCTAGGAATGATCTCTCAGTCTAATTTGAATTACTGAAATAAATGGACACTGGCACCCAAGGCCGTATCTACCATTGAGGACACCGAGGTCCAGAATATTAAAAAAAAATTCTCTAACAGCCTATGACGGGGGAGGCGCTACAACAACGCGAGGCAGCCGAACTTATTGTTTATGATCATAGTCGTGGGAACATATTTTCAGCAGGGGGTGCTGAAAAAAAAAGCTCAGCTGCGCTCACCTGCAGCCTACGTGTAGCATACGCATTGATATGAGTCTCATTAGAAAGAAGACACCCTCCAACAGTCTTGAAGCGCTGCTTAAAAACCTACGACTCCTGTCTGCAGTTGACCAATGAAAACACACCTTTGGGACGCTGCAGCAGCAAGACTCCGCCTCTGAGTTTCCGATTCAATTAATGTTTAAAATGCGGATTATAAACTACACACCAGTTTTTATTTTTGTTAGGAGCCCAAATAAAACCGGAGTTATACTAAAATAATTAAACTAAGAATGGGTTCAGTAGCGTTTTGTTGCTGAGGGAGAGGAAGGCTGCTGCGTGACCTGACAGCAGGTGTCAAAAGGGCTGATGCGCTGTCACGGAGCGGAGAAAACACTGAGACAGACATTGACGGCAAAACTTTAGATATTGGAGCGATCTGTGACAGATAGATAGTTACTTCTCTGTAGTTTAGTGTTTTAATGTAGGGGAGGATGAGAAGGAAGGATGTCCAGGCTAGCAGACAGATCAGCTTCAAAACTCCGTCACAAGCCCAGGGCCGTTTAGAGGCATTTGGGGGCCAAGGCAAAATAGACTTGAGCCCCCCCCCCCGGAGAGCTTGCAGAATAAAAAGTTTTAACACGTAACACGTGGGTTCAGTTAGTAGTCTGTACTACCTTTCCCCTGTATTTGTCTATAACAAGCCAGTACAGCAAGCCATTTTAACATTTAATCTAACACCTTTTTTATTCCTATGTTACATAGCAATAATATAATTTATCCTTGTCCAAATAATATTCTTACTAGTCAATTTTGAAAATACAGATATGAACAAGTAGAAATTATGTTTAAGGATATTCATAATAACAAATGCACTAGTAGGAATTTAGCATCTCATTTCATGAAGGTGTGTCCATCTTTCAGTGTTGAATAAACGTGTTAACCTTGACCAGGAGTCAACAGTTAAACCTTTTTTGTTTTTACAGAAACTAAAAACAGGCTATTAGGCAAATCTAATTAAGGGTATTTTAAAAGTTTTTAACTGTAATTTAAAAATTACAGAGATTACTTTGATTTTACTAATGAATTTTTCTAAGCAGAATCTCTGAAAAGCAGCAATAAATATCCTCAGGAGTTTAAAACCTTTATACAATGTACTCATGCACATTATCAATACTTTATAAAATGTTTGTGATTTATATGTTAGATGTGAAATCAATTCATGTAAAGTAATCATGAAACCGTGATTATTTCTCAGCCTATAATCGTACCACCAAAATTTATAATCATTGCAACCCTACTCTAGATACCAGCTAAACATATTCTCTCTCTCTCTCTCTCTCTCTCTCTCTCTCTCTCTCTCTCTCTCTCTCTCTCACACACACACACACAAGAACATCATACACATACAAGTAACTTTATTTTTAAATAAATAATGTAGCTGGAATCAGTTTTGGTCTTGTCTTTGTAATTAATGTGCACGGGATAACGGAAGTTGGACCTCGGTAATTTTGAAACTCTGGATACGGCCTTGCTGGCACCATATTCTTTTCCAGTTTCACCTGTATTTGGTCTTCCTAGTGGTTGGTAGAAATCAAAGGAGGACAAACAAGAAAAAAGGTTTTTATTTCTCATGGTTTTATTGAGAATAGCTCACTGAAAAGCTGTTTTACAGCCTTATAATAAAAATAAAAAATAAAAACAGAATTCTATTCTGCTGCTAAGCTTAAATGATTATCTTGATAAAAAAGAACTAACACAGGAACAGTATCGCCATAATCAGGAAAAGCCCAGTCTGTTTTGTAACTCTTTCCCACACGAATATAAAGTGTTTCCATTTAGCTTCAGTTAAAAAATAACATAATTTTAAAACACATCTTTAAGAGTTTTTGACTCTGAAATGTTTGAAGACATGAATAACTATAAATATATTATAATGATTACAAGAATGTTACTGATACATTACCAGTCAAATGTGGAGGGTTATGTGTGCAAGTACACCCTCAGCACCCACACATAGCTATTGAAGAGCTATGCAGGAAAGGGTTAAATAAATGAGTTAACACGAGAAATCAATTTCACAAATCAGGATCTCAGCTTAAGTTAAGGTTTGTGTTTGTATTTAGATCTGCAGACACAATATCAGATCATGTTTCTTTTAAAAAGAAAAATCATAATTATTATTTCTTATAATGTCACAGCTTTTCAGTTTTCACATTTTCTTTCACATTAACTTGAGTCATATAGGAGTCAGCAAACCTGTTCAGCTTAAACAAATACAAGCACACTCCAGTAAACACAGAATCATCTGTCTATACAGCAAACATGGTTCTGGACTCCTGTAAACTCCATCCACTAACCCTCCTTTGAAGCATCAATCAGTACTTGTCACGACCACTCCACCATCCAGCCACTGTTTAACTTTCTAACAGTGTTAAAATGTTAATAAAAATATTAGTTCTATAATGTGTGTAAACACAACTGTCCTTCCAGAATGTTCGAGAAAACTCGGATGCGTCCAATCGGCAGCTTTCCAAGTACCCTAGACTGAGGTAAGTTTGTCGCATGGCAGCTGCTGGTCGACACCAATTTTTTTTGCGTAATCATTCTGTGAAAAACAAAAATAGAATTAAATTAGTCTAGATATGAAAATTCAAAATATATTAAAGCACCAAATTAACATTTTGTAAAATTATGATGATACTGAAAATTGACCAAACACCAAAAATTCATGTTTTATTGTTAATTCTTGAACAAGTAGTCATGAAGCAGTAATATGAATCTTCATGAGAACAGAAAAACCAAACACTTGAATCAGAGTCTATAGAGCGGCTGGATAGCTCAACTAGTAGTAGTACTTTCACGCAGGGGACCCGGGTTCCAATCCTTAGGCAAGACCATGATGAAAACTAAAACAAACAAGATGCCAGCTCAGACGTCACCCAGCCAAAAGAGTTCTGGGGAACCAGTAGCCTGGCAAGCCATCCTATATATGTGAATATATAGTCTGGCCATGAACCATTGACTGCTCTCAGTCGTGAGGCGGGATCTACGGTTGTCTTTCAAAATGTCAGCACGCAATTGGATAGCGCTAGGACCAATCAGAGTAACGAACAACGTGACGTAATCACAACGACGGTAAAGCGGGACCCACCAATGTCGTCAATGATTTCTGTTGTTTTTGTATAAAAACATGTGAATATCAGGTGTACTGGGACATTGCACTACTTAGTTTGATAAAAATAAGAAGCCGCTAAGTATAGCCGACAGACTTACGCACGTTGGAGTCTAAATAATCCAATGTTGATGACAAAGCCGTTTCAAAAGAACGTGGCTCCGGCGCTGCCGCCATGTTGCTTGGGTTCGTGGCCGCAGCGCTGACGTCATCGGCTACTCCCGCTCTGTGATTGGCCCACAATATAGAGCGCTGTGATTGGCCCAACCAAAACTATAGCGAGTTGTGATTGGATAGACACAGCAGTGGTTTGGGCTGCGAGGGTTCCTATGAAGCGTGCCTAGATCAAACTCTGCAAAGCAAGAATTTGGTCTAGTTCACTAGGCTAGGGAACCAGAGCATCTTGATGGAAAGTGAGCTACTGGAACAAGATTGAAATGGGCAAGATGCGAGAACCTGTCTCTGTTGGAATGCTCCCACTCCAGTAACATCAATAAACAGCAACTGCTCTCACAACTTGAGACTCATGAGATACAAAACAAATGCTACGGCATGGGGGTGCCAGGATGCAATATATGACACTACTCTTGTTATAGTGAAATTACACTGAACAGCAGACTGAATTGTACTGGAAGGGCACAACGTCAACAGGACTTTGACAGCCTTTATTGCAAACTGGGCTGTGGAAAACCACCCTTGAGGGCAATTGCTCAATGCTATGGACACCAACTCAAGAATGAAACCACAACCAGCCACCTCCTCTAGATGGATGACATAAAGCTGTGTGAGTAAGACATCGACTCACTGATCAACACCACCAGGATCTACAGCACTGACATCGGAATGTCATTCGGACTTGAGAAGTGTGGTCAGATGGTGACAAAAGGGTCTCACTCCCAGAAGGAACAATAGCAGACATGGAGGACAGCTACAAATACCTTGGTATCCCAAAAGCAAATGGCAATTAATAAGCTGGCCAAAGGAAGAAATACAGACCACAGATGTTAAGACACGGAAGCTCCTAACCATGCATGGAGGGTTCCATCCAAAGTCCAGCACACTGAGCCATAAGGAAGGAGGCCAAGGACTAGTGAGTGTGAGAGCCACTGTCCAGGATGAAACATCCAAGATCCATAAGTACATCAAGGACAAGGCCCCAACAGATGACATGCTCAGTGAATGTCTCAGAAGCCCTTTTTATAAGACACACCATGCCGGTAAATCAGCGTAATATTACCGCAACGGTGTATCTTATGAACGCGCCATGGCGGCATTACGTTGCAGGAATTTTGCGGCATTTGTGCCGCCATGCTTGGTAGTAATAATGCCGCAACGCTGGATTTGTGAAGGCAAATTGCGCCTTGGCGCAACAGAGGGTGATGTCATGATCACGTGGGGAGTTACTGCCGAGCTACGGCCGGCTGAAAATGAAAGTAAACAGACATAGGGCAGCAGTAGCTCAGGAGGTAGAGCGGGTTGTCCAGTAATCGGAAGGTTGCAGGTTCGATCCCGGCTCCGGCCAGAGAATGCTGCTGTGTGTCCTTGGGCAAGACACTTAACCCGCCTTGCCTGCTGGTGGTGGTCGGAGGGACTGGTGGCGCCAGTGCTCGGCAGCCTCGCCTCTGTCAGTGCGCCCCAGGGCAGCTGTAGCTACGTTGTAGCTCATCCCCACCAGCGTGTGAATGTGTGTGTGAATGGGTGGATGACTGACTGTGTTGTGAAGCGCCTTGGGGGGTTGTAGAACCCTAAGAAGGTGCTATACAAATACAGGCCATTTACCATTTACCATAAGTTTCGCTACTGTACACAGAACCAGCTGAGATGATAAACTGGAGTGTTGCAGAGCTGCAGGAGCTTCTCTCCATTAGAACTGGCGCTCAGATCACCATAGGCGCACAGGGACTGTGGAGGACAGCCGCGTTTAGGAGTGGATTATCAAAAAAACGTAATGAACATGGCTTTGATCACAATAAAAACCAAGTTATGTCCAAGATACATGGAAGTCCGCGGCAGCACAGATTGCCCCCATACCTCCTTTATGCAGCCATCGTGTAATCTTTTGTAAAAAGGACACGATTGTGCCACATTACCGCCACAGTCACTACGAACTTTTGCTCCCAGATGCCACATCGGCGTTGCAGCAAATTGGCGGCATTGTTTTATAAAAGAGGCTAGACAATGGTGAACAGAGGAGGAGGTGCTGGAAATACCATAGTGGGAGGACAAACCCCTACATGGGATGTACCACCAACAGATAACTGAAATGGCTGATATCAAGAAATCCTACCAATGGCTAGAAAGAGCTGGTCTGAAGGACAGCACAGAGGCACTCATCATGGCTGCACAGGAACAGGCCCTGAACACCAGAGCAACAGAGGCCAAAGTCTACCACCCCCTGAGACAATCCACCACATAACTGCAGGGAAAGCATACATGGAACGCCATAACCAAGTGGCATAGTGTACAGGAACATCTGTGCAGAGTATGGACTGGTAGCCCCAAGGTCAAAGTGGGAAACACCCCCTAAGGTGGTAAAGAATGAGCGAGCCAAGATCCTGTGTGCAGGATACTGCGCACAACCCTCATGCTTCCAGGCGTCTGGTAGAGGTCCCGAGCTTGGAAGGATGAGGGATGGGAATTTATCTATATATATTGATTGATCAATCTATCGCTCAATCGAGCCCCTTGGTTCAGTTTTTCAGAAGCACAAGGTCAGTTTTCATCTGTATGCTGATGATTGCCAGGTCTATTTTCCCTTGAGACAGGGTACTGCAGGCTCAATTAAGCCACTACTGGATTGCCTGGAGGGGGTTAGGGCCTGGATAGCATCTAGTTTTTTATGCTTCAATGAGGGAAAAACAGAGATCATTGTTTTTAGCCCGAGCGTTAACCATGCCTCAAGGCAGGAAATTGACCTCTCTAGCCCCCTTTAAAGGGCTCATCACCTGAAGTCTTCACTTCACAATAAAGGATTAAACAATCACATTTTTTATTTATTTTTCCAATACAATTTAGTTTAATGGTCTAAAAGACTATAATAGGATGTAGATATCCACGGTATTATAAGTGATGACTCCTTTAAGAAGGATCTAGTCACTGATCTGGGCATGCAGTTTGAGTTAGAGACTCATATAAATGGGGTGGCATGCTTGCTTTTTCCATTTTCACCGCCTATCCAGGATCAAGTCGCTAGTGTTGAGTACACCCTTGGAGAGAGTAGTCCATGCTTTTTTTTACTTTACGCCTAGACTACTGCAACTCTCTTTACTCAGGAGTTAGTAAGGCTGCACTTGCCCGGCTCCAGCTTGCCCAAAATGCTGCAGCTAGATTCCTGACAAGGCACAAGAATGCAGGAACATATCACTCCTGTCTTGGTTCATCTACACTGGCTTCCAGTTTAATTCAGAGTCAGGTTTAAGATGCTTGCCTTTGTTTTTAAGTCCCTGCGGGGCTGTGCTCCAAGTTATCTGTCTGAGTTACTCACTCGGTACAACCCTTCACATGCACTCATCACAGCAAAACTTACTAGTCATTCCACATGTAAAATGCTCAACTAGAGGATGCCGGGCTTTCTCGGGCTCAGCCCCTAAGCTGTGGAATGACCTTCCACTTGAGGTCAGGCAAACACCTTCACTGCCGATTTTTATCAGCTGGGATCTTTTATCCTGTTTTATTCTGTTGTTTTACCTATATCTCTTGCTTTTACTTGTTACGTATATCTTTGTTGGCTGTTGCAAGGGTCATTGTTGTTTTAATTTCTTTTTTATGCATGTACAGCACTTTGGTTCGTCGCCTAGTCCATGAAAATTGCTATAGAAATAAAGTTGATGATGATATTTGTTTTGGGTCTTACAATGTATTTGATGACGTTGATGTGGTAGGGTATTCCTCCCATCTCTTCACACTTCTTTATATTGATCCTCTCTGGATCTCCAGCGGCCAGAACAGGAGAGTGAGGATCAGCCTGCATACCACAGCAACAATAAAAACATGGAACATCCTACATGATTTCTTAAGAATCAATAACCTGCAACTCAGTTTAAGACTCAATCCTAATTCATTTTAATAAAATGTGTAGCCAATGATCTACATATTTGTTTGTAATATGTAATATTTAAAAAAAAAGTCAAAGAGAAATCAAGTTAATCCAAAATGCCAACAAATCCAGAGGTGACTGAGATAAATGAGCAGTTTCAACCCAGAAACAAGTGGCTGATGTATAGGCTGCATATATTATCTTTCTACCAAACAAAAAAGAAGACTTGTTGCCACAACTATTCAGTCAAGACTTTGCACAAGTATTTTCACTGACGTGCAAACAACTTGGAATGCTTGCATGCCGCAAATCAAATGAGACGCCAAAGTCCAAATTCAAATTTACACAGCATGCATCTGTTACAAGTGTGAGGTTTTACGTCTTCATCTAGCTCATGATACGACCACCAGCCAGTGTCCCTCTATAATCAGCTGTTATGTAGTTAAAGCAGGTAAGAGCTGCCTTCACAATCACTGTTTTCAGTTGAATTTATAACCACGTTTGAAATACACTTTATAAACATTTTAAATATCACTGGATCCTGGTTGTGTGTAGGGTTAACCCTAACCTTAACCCTAACTCTAACCAATCAATGAAGAGTGTTCACAAGCAAACACTGTTGTACCTAACTAACCCTAACCCTAACTGTACTTCTAGACAGACTGGACATGTTAGGACACCTGTTCAAAGGAACGACACAAACCCTGTGATCTCCCTGCAATGTGATCTTCTATAGAAACACAAGGATCACACTGAGAATAACAGCTGGCAAGTGCTTGATCCTGAATGTCTTGGATTTGCTTCAAGGACATAAAAAGTCTTGATTGGAACATCCAAATCTATGAGTGGAGTCCACTCACAGGATTCTGGTGTCTCTGGATAGAGAGCAGGTCCGACATTCTCTCGTTGAATCCTGAAGCAAAGTTTTCGGGGTTGATGGCCACAAAACACTGACCCTGAAAGCCAAAACAAGACAAAGAGTGAAGTACAAGAAGGAAGGAGACCCAGGTTCATGATGACTCTACAGTAGGAGCTTCAACGTCTGAAACAGGATATTAATTATTGTCCTTAAAGATTTAAACAAAGTTCAGCTACAGGTCCCATTTACACAGGAAATATTGCCTTACTTTATATTTAACTTTTTATGTATGTTTCAGCCCTTCTAGACATTTTTTGAAATAGGAGAACAAGAAACTGAATGTGTAATATTACGATGACAGAAATAAAAGAGAAAACCTCAGAGACTTTTTTTTTTAAACTGGGAGGCCGATGCAAATGGCATGAGAAAAAGTAGAAGAAGAAGAAACAAAATTTGAAAAGGGTGTACCAGGTCAGCAGCGCGGTCAGTCACTTTCCATGTACGGATGTATTTGCTGTAGTGAGCTCCAGCCAGGATACCACAGAACACCTCCACCATCATCCCCAGGCCGTAGCCTTTGTATCCTCCTGAAGGCAACAAAAGAGACGTTACAAACAGCAGCAAGTGTCAAGACGTATCTACAATCTGCCCCCAGACTGATTCAAGCCAGATGTTGGTTACTGTCTACGGCTGTTAAAAACAAAATATTGGTGCTAAAATAGAACAAACTCTGTGCATGTGTACATCTATGCATATAGGGATATATATATATATATGCGTAAAGGCATTTACGCATATATATATCTATATCTATATGGATATAGATATATATATGTATACATGTGTGCATAAGTACCATTTTAACAAGAAACTGAAAATAAATTTAGGGGCAGGACTGGATAAGCTGCTGCCTCTTCCTTACACCTTTTGTTTTATTTTACAGATCATTTTGTTAAAACTTCTTAGTCTTGTTTTTTATTTCTTTTATTTGTTTTGTTGAAATTTTAAGTGTTTGAACTAAAATAAATAAAGGGAATGTAATGATTTCCAAAATACTTTTATCTAAGTAAGAGTGAGTTTTTCCACTGGGAAAGGGTTCACAGTTCTGTGAAAACAGTATAGCAGACATAATAATAATAATAATAATAATAATAATAATAATGATGATGATGATGATGATTTTGTGTAAAAAGGGCACAGTGATTACACTATCAACTGCTTTCCAAATGATCTCTGCACAAAATAAAAGATTCTGCACAGATGCAAAACTCAAAATGAAATATGAGACCTGTGGCCTCACTGCCCCCGACAGGTACCAGTCCTCCTCCAGACAGAACCCTCTTTGGATCAGTAGTTAAGTGACCCTGAGGGTCACAGCCCCAGCCATCAGGAATATTGTCCCCTCGCCGCTCATTCAGCTCCACCTTTTGCAAGTTACAGATATTTTAAAACATTACAGATTTACCCCGAAATTCCACTATCTCCGCTCCGCTCCGCCCCCGCTCTCCGCCGCCGCTCGCTTCCGAACTCAATTCACACTATACCCGCTCTACAACGGCTCCGCCCCGGTGCGGAGACCTGAGGTGCGCAAACAGGCATGCGCGGGAGTTTCGAGATCTCGCGATACAGTCCGAGCAATAAATGCGGAAGTTAGATCCAAACAAATCATTCTGTGATTAAAATATTTTTAACACGGTCTTCAAATGTGTAAACACGTAAAAAATGTTTTGAGACGAATGTGTATACATGTAATAGTCATTAGATAAAAATACCTGTGCATATGAAACAAAAAAACGCTTTTGTTTATAGATTTATTGTGAAAAAACGGAAGTTGTGCTTGCTCACTTTCCTGTTGGGCGGTTGTGATTTCTGTAGATTGACTGCGGAGGTTCTCCGGCGTCCGGCAAGAATAGGATCGAATCTATTTTTGCCGGATGGCGGAACGGCGGGCGGCGCACTGCGCCGCACGGCCGCAGTAGTGGAACAGCTCTGATTGACTACAAAGGAACCGTTTTTGCTGCGGAGTTCGTGCCGCAGCGGAGCGGAGCGGAGATAGTGGAATTTGGGGGTAAGATGTTTTTTAACCAGTTTGAATTCAGTGACTCTGTCCATTTGACTATAAATTCTACCAATAGAATAAAATGCAAAACAACGCTGTTAACAAAGTAATTAATTAAATAATTTCTAATTTCTTTGCTTTCTCAACAAAAACCTTGAGATCAGATAATAGATGTTACCTTTCCAAGTGCTACTGCTGAAGTGGCTGTATCTAGAACAAAGCTGTCTCCATCTTCACCAGGAGCGGCCATGCTCAGAGGGTTGGTGCCCAAAGTGCGCTACAGATGCAAACCCCACAAGGTTAGGACATGACAGGCTTATACAAGAAAAATAAAGCCTAGTTTATACATCTCCATCAGCTCGGGTGCAGAGTCGGTGTGCCCGACTTGTTGACTTGTTGGTCAGTCTAATATGATCTGCTTTTAACTGCCAGGAAACAATCCTCTACCTGCAAAACCTCTAAGACCCAATCCCAATACATGCACTTCCACCCTTGCACCCTTCGATTGTGCGTTCCCGACCAGGGGTGTGAGTGCGTAGGGTGTCCCGATTGTCAAGTGCGGAAGGTGACCACGCCCCTTTTGCACCCTTAATCCGCACTTCGCTCAAGTCCGCATCGACTTTGGACAAGGGTATTACCCACAATCCATTGCTGCGTGGGAAGTTTGAGAAGAAGGTGGAGCAACGGCTCAAGTGCCTTTTCTGACAACATGTATTTTCAAATGAAAGAAGTTCATTTTAAGACGATTAATGATATTTGTTCATGCTCTGAATGTTTTAGACTAAGATTTAATGTGGACAGCAATGAATGTAACTTTTGTTTGTTTGAAAGTTGTTAATAAAGGTTTTTTTAAAAAGTAGCACAAACAGCGACCGGCATCCCAGCATGCGTCACGGTCGATCCCTGTCCCAATTCAGCACACTTGTGTACTACGCACTCGAAGCCTTACTGCGCACCTCCTCTAAGTGCACTTCACAGAAGGGCGTAGGGTGCAGAGTGAGTATTGGGATTGGGCCGTAGTTCCTTTGTTGCCGTTGTGGTGCACCTGTGTTTAATTTCATTCTCACTAAAAAGCTGACACCAATTTAAAAACAATCTCCACTACTAAACTGACAAGATCGGTACCCCAGAGGTTAAACTGACTTGTTACCATACTCTGATTAAAAATGATTATTACATATTTACCTCTTTACCACGGGTTGGAACCACTAGGGGGGATGTGTTGGTAAAAGACATACCCTGTGGAGATTAAAAGGATGTAAAACACTTATTATGTTAATATTAGGATAAAAGAGCTTGAATCTTAAAAAAGAAAATAAATGTTTCACTCACTATCATGTTTTCCTTCAGTGCTTTCATTGCATAATATCCAGCAATGCCAAAATGATTTGAACCTAAAACAGAAGCATAAAGATGGAATGGTCTAAAAACACTACTTTAAAGGTGTCCTAGAATGCAATTAATCAACAATCTAAAACAGAGCTTTGAGCCTCCAAAAAGCATAAGAAATTTTTTTGACTTTCATCTGTCCCAGGAGCCCTGATACAGGCCATTCTAAACCCCCTTACTCAGGCCTTCCGTGAAAAGAGCTGTTGACCCCTCCCACTCGGCCAGGACATGCTGATTGGTAGGTTTCCCCAGAAGGCCTCAGACACATGCAGGTTTGAGGAGGCGTGGCTCCCCTTTATGACATGTTAAGGAAGGCTTTCTCTGAACAGGAGGTTTTCTCTCACCTTTTTCAACTTTCTAATTTACATAAAAAGTAGGTCAAACACGGCTTTGACGTTTTGGCATGCTACTGTTGACCACCCAAGCGGTCTTATTCAACAAAAACAAGGAAAATGTTGGTTTACATTCTAGGTCCCCTTTAACTTTGGTTTCTTTTTTATCATGAACTTCCTTTTTTTAAAACATTGTTATTAAAATATCTGTCATCCCCATTGGGATATTTTAATCCATCTCTGAAAGGGTTTTGATGATGCACTAAGTACTGGTTCTGACAGTCAGAAACAGCAGGATAATGTATGCACATCATTTACTAGCTTTTTCAAAGATTCTTGAAGCTCAGAGACGATACGGGGCTCACCGTGTGCCACCACCCAGCCAATGCCAGCCTCTCTGGCTTTCCTTATGGCCAGATTCATGCAGAAGTTTGCCACCACTGGACCCAGTAGGTTATTTCCATTCACAAGGGCTGTGGCTGCATTTTCTTTGTCCACCAAAGGCTCACCATTGACTGCACAGACTCCTGTCTGAATGTCCTTCACGTACATGTCTGTAACCAAAGTAAGATGCTTAAGAGTTGATAGTTAAAACACAAGAAACCGCTAACCCTGAAAATGTCATTTATGGCCCTTTTTCACCAGAAAGTACTCAACTCTGCACATGTTTAGGCTTTTTCACTTGTAACGGGCAAGGCAGCTTTATTTATATAAACATTTCATACACTGAAACATTTTTTGAGTAAAGGATGTTAAACATGCAGAAAAAGTGATAAACTGACCCATCCTGTTGAGTCCATGACTGTAGTGACCCCTGCTGTCTGCTTCTACCAGCACCTCAGCCAGGCTGCGAGCGTGATGTGGCCTGGCCCCCACCATCATCGCACACCTCTCAATGAAACCCTTCACTTCCAGATGGCTAATCAGACACCTGAAGGATGGGCACAATACATGTTTCATCACACCTGCTGGGAATAAAGAGCTTGAGATTACTTTTTACTGATATTGATTTTTATTGATGAATAACAACAAGAGCAACAGCGTATGCAAATGTGAGCACTGTGTTCAGAATATGAGTTAGGTTAATGTTTGTTCAGCTTAATTCAGGTCAAAATGTTCTTCAACATAAAAAATAAGTCTGTTTAGCAGGTTACATGGGTTTGTTTTCTCTGATCTTGCAGCAGTTTGTGTTTTGAACCATTCTTCTTCTGTCATGATCCCTCCTCCAACCATGATTCGTTTCCACAGCAACCAGCCTGCTCCTCATCAGCCTCATCTCCCACACCTGCTCCTCCTAATCTGCTCCTGCCACTCACCTGCTCCTTCTGCAATATAAGACCCATCCTACCATTCAGTCACTGCCAGATTATTGAAAGCTCCATGCAAGTAAATTCTCCAGCACTTATGTTCATGCCTGTTTCACCGATCTCTAGTGATGTGCCAATGAAGCCTCATGAAGCGCTTCGAAGCATTCTCTAATGTGCCGATACATGATTCGAGGCCTCGAACACATTAGCTGTGGCGCCATCTAGTGGTTCTCGGTCATATTACAACGAAATAAAATGCTTCACACATTGTGTCTGAGGATGTCACTGCAGGCAAAAGTGCATCAAATCTGATTTCTCATGAGTTTGAACAGTCTGAACAGCACAGATATTTTTTCTAATCTGACCCAGGTCACTTTCATTTGTGGTATTTATTCTGATACATATCTTATGTTTTTGAAAGCGACTGCAGTCTAAACGGTCATGTCGCATTAAATCCACCTCCTACGTCACTGATCAGCGGAGGGGAGTGTGGTGTGTTGACGTTGAGGAGGAGCACTGACAGAGGGATTCAGAGCTCCGTCTGGAGATCCCGTCTAGCTGTGGGTTTAAAAATACATGAGAGTGGGAGGAGCTTCTGGAGCGAAGCGTCTCTCTGGTCTCTGTAAGGAGGGGGGAGGGGGGTCTTCCGTGAGCGCGAGGGATTCCCCGTGCCGTGAATGAACTTAACTTTCAGTGAATAATAATTCGGGAAGCCAGCGGGAATAAGAAGTAGATATAGTTTATGGTTTTTAAAATGGTTTCAACCTGAACATGTGGATGAACTCCGTCAATAAAATCTTTTCACATCACAAAAACATCAGAAGCGTTCCTCTTGCTTGTGCCAGGAACACTTGCCATGAAGAACTCTCAAATGAACAACTCTCAATAATCCACTCCGACCAAAACACACCAACACCCAGCAACTGTGCCATCGCGCTTTCATGCAGCTTTGATGCACCCCGGAAAGTGTCCGCAAAGTGTCACGCAGTTCGGAAAGCATGCGTCATGTGTCACGTGACCCGAGAGGTTCGAATCGCGCTCCAGCAGCTCCCAGCTCCGTAACCAGAGACTGCTTATATAAGAACACATTGCTTCAGTTTGACACTCCACAGCAAGCTCCGCAGTCTCTGGAGCTGGGAGTGAAACATGACAGCCATCATAATAAACGTGTTGTCAAACCTGTATTGTGGTTTATGCATATGTTCACATAACATGAAGCTGCTGTTTCAATCAAGGAAATCATTTTGTTTTCAAAAGTGTGGACTTACACAAATTACATTGGGTGGGGTGTCAGTGATCCACATCTTACACTTATTTTTGGAATGCAAATCAAGATGACAGCTGTTTTTTTCCACAAGCTCAATAAATTGAAACTCTGATAGACACATGAACCAAACAAAACCCACAAATCACCGTGAGGTTCGGCAGCTTTTATTTTGAAAGTGAGACAGAAAACGAACCAGTCACGTGATTCAGGCAAAACGAAGCTTCGTTTGTCATCAGTCACGTGGTTTTCAGCAAAATGAAGCAAGCCTCGGAGCGGGGCTTCATGGACACGCCCCCTTCTGGTTCGATACAAGCCTCGAAGCTTCGCTTCATTTTTCCCATCCCTACCGATCTCAACCTTGTTCCCGTCTCTTGGATTACTCTTTCTCGTCTTGTTCCACCTGGATTATTTTTGGATCTCTGATACACGGATCATGACCTCTGACCTCTCCTCAGATTCCTGCCTTGCTGTTTGCTTCTCTGGGCTCAAGTTCTCAACCCCCAACTCCCCTCTGACCACGATCCTGCCTGAGCCCCTAGACCACGCCTACATTCTCAGGATAAGACTTTCACCTAACTTAATAAAACTCTTAAACGTCTCTGTGTTCGAGTGTCTTTATGGGTTTACCATCTGAGTCGTTGCATCTTCTTATTCATCTTCTGTCTCTTTTGGCTTTTCCCTTCAGGGGTCTCCACAGCCAATCATCAGTCTTCATTTTTTCCTGTCTTCTGCATCTTCTACCCTCACCAGAAGGGGCTTGGAGCCGATCCTTGATGCAGTCCCACCTCCACCTCGAACTCCTCTGTCACTCCTACAGCACACCTCACTGCTGTCTCAGAGTTCTCATACATGTTCTTCACCACTCTATCCTACGCTGTCTTTTCAGATCTCCTCGTGCAAAACCACAGCTCCTCTCTCGGTATCCTGTCATACTCTAAATCTACAAAGACACAATGCAGCTCCCTCACATTCTCTGTTCTTCTCAATCAGAATCCTTAAAGCAAAATTAACATCTGTAGTACTCTTTCATGGTATGAAACCGTACTGCTGCTCACAAATGTTTACTTCTGACCTTAGCTTAGCTTCCTACATTCCTCAGGGGTCATCTGACTCAAGATCTTATTGAACAACCTGGCCAAAAACCCTACTGCCACCTCTCCTACACACTAACATACCTCCACATGTATGTCATCAGAACCAGCCGTTTCCTTCTTTTTCCTCTTCAAAGCTTTCCTCACTTCATCCTTACTAATCTGTTACTTCCTAATCCACAACTGTTACCTCTCCTACTCTACATTCTCTCATCTTCCTTATTCATCAGCTCTTCAAGGTACTCTTTCCATCTTCCCATTGCACACATGACATTTACCCCTATCTTTAATCTTGTGAAAGTTTCAGCACTGAGGGACAATCATCTCCATTATTCTGCCTCGCCAACCTGTACAAGTCATTTTCTTCCTCCTTATTGTCCAAATTTGCATACAGGTGACCTTTGTTTGGCCTTTGCCACCTCTACTTTCATCACACACTGTATTTCCCTGAATTCCTGTCTAGGGCTGGACAATAATGATATATATTAGGGATGCTCACGTGATCGGAAATCGGGCCAGATCACGTGATTTTCAAAAAATCAGAATTGGGTGAAAAAGATCAGATTTAACCTTATACAACAACACATATGACTTTTTATTTTCAAACAGAACAACAATAGCTTAGTTTTAATCTCAACAACTTCCTCTACATCAGTATTCTTTATTTTTTGGAAGAAAACACCACCATTATGGATGTGTCAGAATCCAGGGTCTGGATGCTTGTGAGGACGTGTTCTCAGTGGTCCACCGAGGTCGGGTCCTTCCGCTAAATACGGAAATAAACTGCTCTGAAATCGGACAGCCTAGCGTCATAAACCCCCGCCCCAGATCCTGTCACCGAGCTCATTTGCTGGTGATTTATTAAACAGAATTTATTGGAAATAACTAACAATGCCTATAAACAGGCTTTTAATTTTACTTTAACCATATTTTTTTATAAACATACATTTGAAACTGTACTGCTCTGCTGTTCCTTCTGCCATCGCAAATTTGTAGTACCACGGCCGCTGCTCAAAGCATCCTGGGATAGTCTCTGCCAGCAAGGATCCACCTGAACCATCCTCGAAATTTGGGTGAAACGAGGCTGCATTCGAGGACGCATGGATGAGTATCCTTCGAATTCAGACAGCACTCGTTGCTTCGCTGTGACGTCAATGGCCTCGAAATGCACACTCACAAGAATCCAGCCCCTGGATTCGAACACAGCTTATGTCACACAATGTATGGCAGGCGGGGACTCTGACACCATAACATGCAGCTGTTAGCTAGTAGGCTAATGCAGAGCTAATGTGTCTCCTCATGAGAGCTAAAATGTCTGTATTTGGGTGATATTTCAAACCAGACAGCGAAGGCAGTGTAACAGCCACTTGTAATGTGTGCATACTGGGCATTCACCGTGCTGGAAAAGACAGACATTTGAAAACTAGATTTAACTTCAGTTTTCCTCATTGCATTATTAGAAAAGAACAAGAACAACATATTTTTTATATAACGCCTCTAGATACAAATCTAAGGGCGATTCACAATTATATATCAAGCATAGTGGAAATTACACTGAACAAAGTTATAAACGCAACGCTTTTGTTTTTGCTCCCATTTTTCATGGGCTGAACTCAAACATCTGAAACTTTGTCCACATGCACAAAACACCCATGACTCTCACATATTGTTGTGGAATCTGTCTACATGTGTGTTAGTGAGCACTTTTCCTTAACCAAGACAATCCACCTCACAGGTGTGGCGTATCAAGGGGCTGATCAGACAGCATGAATAATGTACAGGTACTGCCCATAATGTACAGGTACTGCCCACATCACAAAAAACATCAAAAGCAGTTTCAATAAATGAAAAGCTACTGCAAAGATTCATGTTTTCATGTATATTCAACAGAATTATCAGACAAATGTAATTATTTCATTTCTTCCATGCTTTTGCTGTAGAAGTTTCAGTCGGTCTCCACTGCAACATAAATTAACCTTCAGCCTTTAAATCTTCAGTCTTGCTCAGACTATAAGATAGAGACGTATTGATACGTTCAAAAAAAGCATGACTAGCGTTGGGGGCAGGGAGTCTGAACACAACAAAGCCCCAGAGTGGAGTTTGTAGGGGATGGGGGAGGAGGTCTGCTGCATTTCTAACACAGCAGCTCAAAAACTGTTTTGGGGGGAAAAGTCTATTATTGTGTGCTAAACACTAAACAGCACATTTCTCTAACACATGGACAGCCGTGCAAAGAGCAGCTTTTAGACTGAATCTCCTTGTGAACAACAATGTGGCACAAGGATCATATGGATCATACGGCAGAAATCCTGTTCTACAATCAATAGTATAGATGAGATAAATATACAACATGCATAAAGAAAGCACATTACAACCAGTTTCTTTGGTAAATCTTCCTGAGTGTGCAGGAAGGTCTGTATTTAGTTGTTAGAAGCTTAAAATACCAACAAATACTAAGATACACAGCAACATATTAAAACAGAACCTGAGCTCTAAACACGCATGTCTGAGAGTCGTGATGCTAAAATATACTGATGACGGTACGTGTATGATAAAAAGTAGATTAGTAAAATGAAGGGATTTTGTTAACATTTAGAAGCATTTTTCTGTGTAAGTTATAAACCATCAATGTCTTTTTGTAGATAGCTTTGTGAATGCAGAGACGAAGCCTTTATTTTATACATATAGTCCAAATGCAACCAAAAATGCACTACTGCCTTATCAAAATGGCTCCAGGTGTCACAAATCTGGCCCATCTACCCCCTCCTCAGTTCTTATCACCCCTGAACGCCTCCACCTCAGATCCAAATCTGCCCAGTTCACCAGAAACAGCCTGGATCACCCCAGACCTCCTCCACTCCAGACCCAAAGCTGCCCCTGTTCGCCAGAGACCAGCCTGCATCATCCCAGTCATTCCCAGCTCTAGCACTCCACTTTCAATCAGGCCCCACACCGGACGGCCACCCCGCGTGATTACCGCGGGAGTATATGAGGAAGTGAGAATCACTAATCATAGCTCAGTCAGCGCTTCCGTGTTCCGGCTAAAAGCGTCCCAATCGCTACCAGAGCCATACCAGAGCTATCCAGACTGTTCCAGTCAGGTTCCAGTCCAGCCTGTTGGCGATATGTAAGTCGCTCTTTTCATTTCTGGAACCACGCACGCTCTCGTCCTCATACGAGCTGCGCGCCACAGCTTCCTATGTTAACTGCGTGTCTGTCCATTACCCAGTGTTAGTTCTCCGCACTTGGGTTGTACAACACGCCACAGTTCTACTCACGCTGTTGTGTGTTCAGTCCAGTCCAGCCAGTCCGTGACACCAGGATCCCAAATTTAATAGCAATATACATTATTTAGAAAACTTTAAAATCAGTTACCAAGATTTTTACACGGAATTCTGTGGTTATTTACAAGGGCAATTATTCAAAACATCTGGTTCATTCAGGGGTCAAGTCTAGCATAAATGTCTTGGTATTTTTGCTGAAATAGCCATGTAACGCTAAACTGATAGTGATGTCAAATTTTATAAAATGGCATTCACATTACACTCCAGGAAATTCAGAAGATTCGTGACGTTTTAAGACAGAAACCATTCTCCGTGAGTGTGGGTGTATTTGGTCTGGCCAAAACTGTGCCAATGGAAGCAGCACCCACTGCTGTCTGGAAATTGTTCAAAACTAAATTTCATATTGGTCTATGACATTTTTTATTACCTTTTAAATCACTGACACTTCTGGCAGTGATGTAAAAAAAAGAAGAAAATGCCGTTATTAGCCGTTAGCTAATCAACCCTAACCGAGCCTTTCCACCGCACACATAAGCATTGCATAACATCCATGAAGCGTGGAACACAGCACTCCTGTTACAGTGGATGGGTGTGTTTCAACCGGCTGTGAAGCATTGCATTTTGTACAGAAGCGTAGTGACACGTCATTACGCTAAATTTATTCTTCAAGTCTATTTTTTACACGCTACACATCCAGAAAGCAGTTTGGACCGGGCCAGGCAGGAACTCAAACAGCAATGTCAAACGTCCTCCTGAAACTTTCAAAATAAAAGTCACATGCAGATTTCCAGTTACTTAAAGGTTGAATATGGAACACTGACACTCTGGCAACATCTAGTGTTTATAAGTGGTATCGCAACAACAGAATAAAATTTCCAGCCGTCAGGACGTTGGTTCACTGCCGATACGTGAAGTGAGCAGCCAGCACCATGTCCAGTGATGAATCGTACAGGGTAACGACTCATTTCTACTAATGAGTTTATTTTACAACAGTTTTTACCGTTAGAACATCTTCTGGGCTCAGAATCAGCTGCTTGACTTGTCGAGTCCACCATTTTACACAGTCCCAGCCTCGCCTTGCCGAGCGGAGTTTCTACCGCAACGGTGCCCGCTAGTGGCTGGTGGATGTAAACATAAACCCAGTGTCATGCCCGTCAAAATAAATTTTGATTATTTTTTTTTAAATATAGTTTTTAAAGGAAAAACTGTACATTCATTCTGCACACCTCTAAACGCCCTGTGGAGGTATTTTAAAAAATATAGCTTTTTATTAAAATGTTCCATATTCCACCTTTAAAGGAACTAGAGGCAGGAAAAAAAAAACGATGCTCACGAGCGACGCGCCCGGCTCTGCGAGTAACCGCAGCCCAGCACGGGAGCGTGCACAGACGGCTATGTTACACAAACACAAAAATACCATTACCTGACCCTCTTCACACGCTCTCACGCCACACCTCCAATATCTCACGCTGAAAAGGCAACTCCCCGCCGCTCTCACGGACAATATTGCGGCGAAGCAATCCACGCTGCAGCCCTGATCACAGCTAATGCTACTATCACAGCTAATGCTACTATCACAGCTAATGCTACTGCACGCTAGCTCTCTCTGAGTCATCGGTGAGGTCAGATCATTGTCATCATCTCTAAACACAACCTATAATGTTTCTTACCTGCTCACTAGGAAATGAGCCATGGCAGCATCCTTTTTGAGTCCCAGATATAGTTGAAGCAGCCTCCATTCGTCAATCACGTATCCGATATAGATTCAGGTCCCTGCTTGTCTTTTACCATATTTGGTCTTTGACTCACGAGATGCCGCTGAATAAACTTCCTTTGTGCCACGCTTGGTCGTTTGCTGGTTGCAGTAGAATCCATTCCCACAGTTTGCTGGTGAAGGTTCTCAGTCATCCAGGTCATGGTAATCCCTGGTTGAACCCCTTGCATTCCCACAGTTCTTCTTTAGGAGTTTGGCGGTTGGCAAGCAACTTACGGTGCAATAGCGCCACCTACCGATCTGCAGTGTCGAACACATTTTCTTTCTGTTTTGAAGCTGTCGTGAACGCGCAAGCAGTGTCAATTGACGCCACATCCGTAGGGCAGCGCGGGAAATTCGTGACCGAACTGCAGCGCATTTTGCAGCAAACAGCCTGTTCAAGAAAATGGAACAATACATGGGTGGCCTCATTCTTTTAGGTTTATAACGCTTCATCACCCATTAGCTTTGAAAAAATGAACATACATGTTTAATTTTTTACAGATTTTTTAAAGATCCTGCCTCTAGTTCCTTTAACTGGTAAAAAATAAAACCAGACGAGGTTAACAGTACAGAAAATAAACCACAGACCTTTTTGGATATACGCTGCCACCTTTCTGCTTGCATGCTTTCGCGTGAACTGCCGGAGTCATGCATGGTGTTGCAATTCTCAGAAGATTTTGTGACCTTTAAGGACCAGTTGTGTGGAACATTAGCTGCCATTTTGTGTCTGAAACGCTCCCAGTGGGAAGGGAGCTTAAGGGTTAAATGCATCTATTACGTTACGCTCAAGTGGAAAGGCTGGGTAAAGTTTGTAAGCTATTTCTCTGAGCTGAGGCTGTTCACACCCTGTGCGTAAGACTTTTAACCCTTACACAAAAACACACGGTGAAATGAAAATAAAGCGTCTCTCATGTATAATAAAACCTTTCATTTTAATTTTGTGCAAAAGCAACTCCAGCATTCCCAAAAAGGATAAGTTTGCATTTTTTAAATAAACTAATCTAAATTCTTAAATAAAGAAGAAACCCTAACATACATTTAAAAATTGATAAGAAAACAATGGTCGTCCCACATTATTCTATTATTTTACTGTGTAAATGGGCTGCAGCACTCATGATTTATTCTTTTCAGTCCCATCTTTGCTTTCTGCATGTATCTGACCAGTGGCTTCAATCTGCTGCCTTTCATTGTTTCTCAATGCTCTGCCTTTCCCCTGCTCTCATCTGGCCTCAGTCTGTTGAGTAAGACTCACTCAGACTCAGAGTTTCTTTTATTAACCTGCACCGCGAGCCCACGCTGCTCAGTAGGGAAATGTTGGCTATAAAATATAGAGCTGTAACATATAGAGGTATTATTTACTGGATCAAATAGTGAGAAAGTCACTAAATGGGTCATAAAGTCTCTGCATGGAGAAATAAAACATAACAGTAGTCCCGAAGTCGAATTTCACCTATTATTCTTTTGCATATTAATTTATCATTTTTCAAACGATGATATTTAAGTTTATTGTTGCACAAAAATGTCTTCCCGACCCAGAAGCGTGAGGGTGTGTTTTTACCTCTGCATCCTGTCCGGTGGCCTTGGTGGTGCCGATATCAAGCTGCTGTTAAAAGCGTCCCAACGCCCAGTGAGACCTGGCTGTCTGTCCGTGCTCCAGAGGAGGACATGTGATGCGTTTAGGCTCTTTCTGAACCACCAGACAGTCCGCTGTGTGTCTCCACTCCAGCTCATTAGCATATTTCGCGCTTCAGTATAAAACACATGGGAGGGACTCACTCGGCTGTTCACAGATCACATGTTCACCCCACCGGTCTGGTCTCACAGAGGAAAAGGCTTCAAGATGAGAAAATGTGGACGTGAAATTAATTAATAGGCTATAGATATTTTATTTAAATTTTTATTATTAAAATATTTATTTAATTTTGGGTTGATTTAGTTTTATTTAATTTTATATTGTGAGTTGATGGTTTATGTCAGTTGCCAAGAAAAATAAACAGAAAAATGTCAACAAGGGCAAACTGAAAAAGGGAGACAGAGATAAAACCAGTGATGATGATGATGATCATCATCATCATCATGGGCGATGGTGGCAGAGGAGTGAAGTGGTCGCCTTCCAATCAAAAGGTTTGCAGGTTCGCGACCCACTCAGTCTGTCGCTGTTGTTGTGTCCTTGGGCAAGACACTTAACCCTCCTTGCCTGCTGGTGGTGGTCGGAGGGACTGGTGGTGCCTCGCCTCTGTCAGTGCGCCCCAGGGCAGCTGTAGCTACAATGTAGCTCATCCCCACTAGTGTGTGAATGGGTGGATGACTGATTGTGTTGTGAAGCACCTTGGGGGGTTGTAGAACCCTAAGAAGGTGCTATACAAATACAGGCCATTTACCATGATGAGGATGGTGGTGGTGATGATGATGATGATGATGGTGGTGGTGGTGGTGATAGTGATGATGATGGTGATGGTGATGATGATGATGATGAAGCCGATGATGGTGATAATGATGTTGATGATGATATTGGTGGTGGTGATGATGATGATGATGATGATATTGGTAGTGATGATGATGATGTGCTGATGATGTGCTGATGATGATATTGGTGGTGATGATGATGATGATGTGCTGATGATGATGATGGTGGTGGTGATGATGAAGATGTGCTGATGATGATGATGATATTGGTGGTGATGATGATGATGGTGGTGGTGTTGCTGCTGCTGATGATGATGGTGGTGATGATGATGATGGTGGTGATGATGCTGATGGTGATGATGATGATGTGCTGATGATGTGCTGATGATGATATTGGTGGTGATGATGATGATGATGTGCTGATGATGATGATGGTGGTGGTGATGATGAAGATGTGCTGATGATGATGATGATATTGGTGGTGATGATGATGATGGTGGTGGTGTTGCTGCTGCTGATGATGATGGTGGTGATGATGATGATGGTGGTGATGATGCTGATGGTGATGATGATGCTGATGGTGATGATGGTGATGATGATGGTGATGGTGATGGTGGTGATGATGTTGATGATGGTGGTGGTGATGATGATGATGATGATGGTGGTGGTGATGATGATGATAATGATGATGATGGTGGTGGTGGTGGTGATAGTGATGATGATGGTGATGATGATGAAGCCGATGATGGTGATAATGATGTTGATGATGATATTGGTGGTGGTGATGATGATGATATTGGTAGTGATGATGATGATATTGGTGGTGATGATGATGATGTGCTGATGATGATGATGGTGGTGGTGATGATGAAGATGTGCTGATGATGATGATGATGATATTGGTGGTGATGATGATGATGGTGGTGGTGTTGCTGCTGCTGCTGCTGATGATGGTAGTGGTGCTGATGATGATGATGGTGGTGATGATGCTGATGGTGATGATGATGATGCTGATGGTGATGATGATGGTGATGATTATGATATAATTGATGTACACGGAGATAGAACAACCTTTAGCAACACAAACGTGTTTTCTGTGTTTCTTTGGTTTTGTGATGCAATCCTTGTTTAAGATGTTTCGTCCAGTGTTGATTGGTTTGGTCTCATCCACAATGGCCGATAAGACATTCATTCACTTCATTTATAGAGAACATTTTCTGCTACAAGTCAAGTCAGCCCAAAGTTCTGAACATACAAAGAAATGTGACAATAAAATACAAGGAAAGAGTGATAGAAGTAGACTGCTGTATATTCAGAATTTTCTTAGTTGTAATAAGTTATTTTATGCTCTAAGTACTTTTATTATGAGTGTGAAAGTGAGAAGGCAAGATCTCCATCCCTCCAGAAACAACAAGGCTAAGCACTAACAGGCCACAAGGGGTCAGACACACACACTGAGTAGAATCAGAGGGGTTCACACACAGCCTTCATCCATAAAGGAAACAGCCTACATGGAGATGCAACCGTTCAAACTTGTCCTTGTCATTGAAATTACACTAAACATGTCATACAGAACTGCATGACACTTGATAGTGTGGAATAGTGGACAAATGAGGGCCCGGGCGGGACTTGAACCCCATACTCCTGAATGAGAGTCATGTGCGCTAACCAGTCAGCCAAAGGGATATCCCTGTGGCCAAGTAGCCAGGGCGCATGATCAATCGGGATACAGTGACAGGACACTCACACTGTCACAATAGGAAAGTGGATTTAAATTTAGGTTTAAGCTGCAGTCTACAAAACAAACTGCCTTTAGTTTTGTTGTATTTTCCACAAAGTGCTGAGCAAGCTTAGCAACAAAGATGTTGACATTTCTTGAAACTGCTGGTGAGTACCAGGCTGACTCAAACACATTTAGTTATTTTGAGCCCAAAGGCAAAGCTCATTATTTTAATCCATGTTTAATAAAGAGCGGTAGCTTCCTGTTGTTTTGTGCTACACGTTAGTCTCACCTGCAGGACTTTTAGAATAGTGATTTAGGTATTTTTCTCTTCTTACACTTGTTTCTAGTGCATTAAGATCAGGGTTTACTTCAGTTCAATCTTAGAAGTTTAGACATCACTGATTCTGATCATAACGTTTCAGTTAATTTTTCAAAATAATAAAAATATATCCCTTTTTTTTTTGCCTCTATGACATTCCCAGCATTTTAAATCTGTCAGATATTGTTTCTCCCAGCACATCAAAAATGTATTTTCTATTTATGTGGATTGTTTTAGATATGGAGGGTTTCCAAAGTAAAACTTTCTATACGAAACCTTAATTTCAAATATCTAGCTTTCATTCACTCAGCTCCTTCTACATGGAACAAGCTTCAAGAAGATTGGAATTTAACTAAATTAATTTCACTAAACGCTTTCAAGTCTAGAGTGAGAGCATTCCAGTTGAACTCATTACATTGTAATTGTTTTTCATGATGTGTATTGTAATTGAATTTTTTACTTTTGTAACTGTTTTGCTCCCTCATGGCCATGACTCCCTTGGAAAAGAGGTTTTGAACCTCAATGGGACCATTCTTGATTAAATAAAGGTTGAATGAATGAATGAAATCTAGTTTAGTTACCAGTCGTCATTTTGTTTCTCTTGTTTCTTGTTGAACCAGTATCAAGTTCACCAGTAACCCCAAATGTTTTAGTATATATTTCCTATTAAATAATATTATTATTGGCCAACAGAGCTAAAACACATTGTTTCATTGGAATGTATTATGCTCATATTATGTTGTTTATTCAGATAGATTTTAGGGCTGTCAAAATTAGCGCGTTTTTAATGCGTTAATGCAAAGCCCCCTTAACGGCATTAATTTTTTTAACGCGCGATTAACGTGCAGGCTTCCGTAGTTTTGTTTTGGCCCTCCTCGTGTTCTGTTAGTCTGACGTAAATAAGAAGCAGGAACAAGCCATTGGCCCGCGGCAAATTTCCTTTTAATCACATGTGTAAAATGTATTAAACCCTCAAGTCAGTTTCTTTTTAGGATTTCCACGGCTGGATTTTTGAGATAAAAACAGTGTTTTTAAATCGCGCAAGAACCTACGCTTACCAGGCTTTCATTATGAGCATAAAGCCGGCGATGACGTAACCGCTCAGAAAGCGAGTGTAAACAGTGTGTAGAAAGTGACCCACAGCTCGGTATTTTTCTCTGGATTACAAAGAGGCGGATAACCAGAGGAGTTCAACCGAACATGATCGGTGGCGAAACGGAGGAGGAGGTTACAGTTTGTTTACTTTTATTGAGTATTTAATTCCTGTGTTCGAAGCGCTGCAACCAACCGGGACCTCTCAGCTGAGGTCGCAGCTGATGAGACAGCATCAGCTGTCATCATTCTGTCCCAATATAATTCAATAATCTACAGAAAAATAAAAAAAATGTGCTGCCCTTTTTAACGCTGGAAAAATCTGGGAAAAATTAAATGATAGCTTACCAGAATAACTGTGTGTGTGTGTGTGTGTGTGTGTGTGTGTGTGTGTGTGTGTGTGTGTGTGTGTGTGTTGTGTTGTGTGTGTGGGCCACAGTTCAGCAACATCAGCTGATTTGAGTTTGGCTCCTGTTGCATTATTTTTGTCTGAGTTCAATGGATTAAGAAAGCAAAAAATAAAATTAAAAAAAACAGAAGTGTTGCCTTATATTTTTGTTAAAAATAATAAGATATATTTAAAATGTGCTAAATAGGCAGAGTCCTAGTTCTTTATCACACTCTTCCCTTTGTCCTTGTTTGAGTACCACATGTGTTGATTTTGTGAGTCCTTATGGTGGAACCATATAAGGTGTTGTTGTGTGGGAGGTAATGCCTAATTGCACTTTTGAATATTTTTTTTTCTGAGGAGGATACTGGAGTGTATTTATCATGTTTGTTTGGTACAGTTATAATAAACATATTTTCTTTAAAAAGTATATTTGTCCACTCCATAGTTGAAATAAGAAAAATTTGAATAAGAAAAAAATTGCGATTAATCGTGAGTTAACTATGGACACTCATGTGATTAATCGCGATTAAAAAATGTAATCGATTGACAGCCCTAATAGATTTATATAAGTCTTTAAAGACTTAAGAAGTTAAAAAGAAATGCCGCCAACCTTGCATCAGTCTAGGTCAGGGATCGGCAACATGCGGTTCTGGAGCCGCATGCAGCTCTTTTAGCAACCCCTAGTGGCTCCCTGGAGCTTCTTCACAAATGTATGAAAATGGATGGGGGATATATTTTTTGTTTTAATATGGTTTCTGAAGGAGGACAAACATTCTTAACATTTTCCAATGCTGTAAAAATGTGCATATTAAATTTTAACATTTCTGTCAACGAAAATCTGCGTCATAGCCTGCGACACGTTTCAGCGCGGCGCCCATAGATATATAGCGGCGCCGTGCCAGGCAGATGGATGGATGTAAACAAACCAGCGGGTATGTCAGGGTTGTGGATCCCAAAGGGGAAAAGGGAAAGATAGCTGATGAGAACAGAGGATTCAAGGAAGAATGGACCGAATTATTTGCTTTCATTGTCGACGCGGAAGGATTACCTGGAAAAACTGTTCACCGCTGTCGCTCGGACAAAGACCAATCAGCAGAGGTTTCATTGACTGACCAATGAGCGGACAGGATGCTTCTCAGTACATCTCCGGGTAAACATGGAGGAAAAGTTAATATTTGCCGTGTCTGATGTCCCAGAGCTTTACAAGACTTCACTTAACTCTAGCAAAACCTTGTGAGACTTCATATCTACCGCTGTTTCAACTCTGAACTGCTTTAATAACCCAAAATTCCCTCCAATCTGACGGCCAATCAAAACAACGGAAGGCTTGCTATTCACCCTGGAACAGAGGCGTCGGTGGCTTTTGCCGCTGCCGCATGTCGCCTCCCGTGTGTCAGCTTATAAAAGTAGATTTAAGAAGTGAATTACATCTCCAAACTCCACTACTGCTGTAAGTTTTGTTGCAAACTGAGAAATAAAAGCGGGGGAAACTATTCACGGATGGTGATTACATGAAGGATTCACTCATCAAAATATCAGAGCACCTATTTCAGACTTCAAAAACAAAACCGAGATAATCCAGAAAATTAAAGACATTCCTCTCTCCACAAAGACAAGGACCATTAAAATGACAGGCGACATCACCAATCAGCAAATCAAAGACATTAATTCAGCTCCAGCGTACTCAACTACCTGTGATGTGATCGATATCAAACAGACAGCGCTGTTATGCAGGTATGTGAGCTGTGATGGGCCGCAAGAAGAAATGATCAAATTTATACCACTGATTAATATTGTAATTGAAGTTAAACGTACAGCAGAGTCACATGGTGTGTCATTCAGGGAAAATAAACATTTAATCATGAATGCTCATTATGTATTTGTAGCCTACTTAGTCATTGTGATAATAGGCTAATATAGCTAATATATACTTACAGCCTGTGTTGCCTTCATATAAGGCTTATACTGTATAAGGCTTTTCATTTTTTGGGGCTCCAGACAGATTTGTTTTTTGTTTTTTTGGTTCATTATGACTCTTTGAACATTTTGGGTTGCCGACCCCTGGTCTAGGTACTTCTGCAGACGCGTGCACGCGCTCTGTGTACGTGTTACGACAAGTTGTTGGTGTTAAAATGAAAAGGACAGTGGCAAAACACAAAAAAGGCGTGCGCAGAATGGTAAAAATCAAACAATGTTTTAATATAAAAGGATTTAAAAGTACTGGAGCTCCCACAATGATAGAAACACACATTTCTTTACATTATCTTTGGCTCCTGTGATTTCAAATTTAAATGACAATATCTTTTGAGCGTTCATTCTGTGTTTTTTCTAAATACTATCACTTTTTTTTTTCTTTCTTTTTACACAAACAGGAGTTGTTTTTTTACCTTCTTATTTCGCTGACGTTTCGATCGCAGCTGCGATCATCCTCAGAGCTACATCGCCATCTTGGCGACGTCACTTCCTTCTCCGTTTATCTGCGGGCAGCAGAGGACGGTGTCCCCTCTGCTGCCCGCGCCCTCCTTGCCGATGACACTGTCCCATGCGTGATCCAGTGTATAAACTCCTTCATCTCTGTTCATGGTTGCGTGTCCACGTCTCCTTATTTCAATCGCTTCCTTGATCCATCTTTTGTATTTTTGTTGTTCTGTGTTTATGATCCTTGTTTTGTCCCAGTCCATTATATGATTTTCTCTTGTGCAGTGATCTGTTACGGCTGATTTTTTTATTGTACTTTCTGCTTCCTGTTTTGCTGCTCTTGTGTGTCTTTTTCTCGTCTCCTTCTCACACTCCTTTCTGTGTTCTATTGTTCGTGTGTTGAGTTGGCGTCCAGTCTCTCCTATGTATGTTTTATTGCATAATTTGCATGGAATTTCGTATATGACTCCACATTTATTTCCTGTTGGTATCTTGTCTTTTGGGTGTACTAGTCTTTTTCTGACCGTTGTGTATGGTTTTGTTGGTATGTTAATGTTATGTTTTTTCATCGTTGCTGTTATTTTTTCTGTTATGCCTTTGATGTATGGAAGGGTTATATATAACAGAAAAAATAACAGCAACGATGAAAAAACATAACATTAACACACCAACAAAACCATACACAACGGTCAGAAAAAGACTAGTACACCCAAAAGACAAGATACCAACAGGAAATAAATGTGGAGTCATATACGAAATTCCATGCAAATTATGCAATAAAACATACATAGGAGAGACTGGACGCCAACTCAACACACGAACAATAGAACACAGAAAGGAGTGTGAGAAGGAGACGAGAAAAAGACACACAAGAGCAGCAAAACAGGAAGCAGAAAGTACAATAAAAAAATCAGCCGTAACAGATCACTGCACAAGAGAAAATCATATAATGGACTGGGACAAAACAAGGATCATAAACACAGAACAACAAAAATACAAAAGATGGATCAAGGAAGCGATTGAAATAAGGAGACGTGGACACGCAACCATGAACAGAGATGAAGGAGTTTATACACTGGATCACGCATGGGACAATGTCATCGGCAAGGAGGGCGCGGGCAGCAGAGGGGACACCGTCCTCTGCTGCCCGCAGATAAACGGAGAAGGAAGTGACGTCGCCAAGATGGCAATGTAGCTCTGAGGATGATCGCAGCTGCGATCGAAACGTCAGCGAAATAAGAAGGTAAAAAAACAACTCCTGTTTGTGTAAAAAGAAAGAAAAAAAAAAGTGATATTAAATGACAATACTTTAAATTGACCAAAACACTTGTACAAACAAAAGGTCCTCTGACCATCCACACGTGTTGAGACAGGAGGAGGTCAGTGGTGTTCTGACTCTTCTTCTGTTTTAAAAACACAACAAGGCCCCAAGTCTATTTAACAAACAGACCTAATTCTAGCTCCTTTGTAAAAACCCTTAAAAGCCAATGAAACCAAAGTGGAGCAATTGGGGGAGACAGCACAGATCCGATCCCCATTTGCTGCTGGCAGCTCTGCCATTTAAAGTCCTCGGGTGGTGATTGTCAGATTGGGTGCAGCTGTGCTAGCTGAAGGGAAGAGGAGGAGGGGTGGAAGCCTATGCTTGGTATGCCTCAATCTCACTGAAGAGCAGGAGATGGCGCTGATTCCAGTCCTGAACTCCCGCTCCCAGCCCTAAGAGGAAACAGCCGTAACACCCCCTCCCTTAAAAAAATGTACACAAGTGATATCACAAACATTTTTTCTTTCAATTCTCTTTCCTCCAACAAAAAATCTTTTCCAAGTCCTTTTAATCCATTGACAATTCCCTCTAGCTGGGCAGGTGAGATCTGGCACTAATCTCCTCCCTAGACTTTATGCAGGTGTGGTGGCAGGCAGAATCAACACAAAACCAGTGGGCTGTGAGGTGACCCATTTCAGAAGCCTTCTCCACAGCCACACAAGAGTTTTCCCTAAGATGGCTGTCAGAAAGGCAACCAACACTAACCACCTTCCTTGCTACTGCACTATGAAAACAACAAACAAGATGCATCCTAAAGAGGATGCGCCCTTGCGTCCTATAGGGAATTAATCCATGGAGTTTTTAAACACTCTAAATGCACACAGGATAAAATGACATACAACTCAGAAGGAAGAAGACAAAGCTCAATACATAATTCACACACCTAAAATCCTTCAAGTAAAAACAGTTTAAAAAGCATACAAAAGTCCTTCTCGGGAAGTTAAAATTAATAAATACAGCATAAAACCATAAAATTGATTAAATATCCCGGACAAGCCCCCATTAAGTTCTAACCTGTGGTGGTGTTAAATTGAAGGACCGGACATAACAGAGATATGTGCAAGATTGTGAATTACAAACAATTTTTTTTTTATCATAAAATGATTTAAAAACACAATGCTCCATTGTTACTAAAAATGTACCTTAAGTAAACAGTGCAATGGCTCAGGGTTCACATTTAAAACAGGCACTAGCTGACTTCAATCTCACTGGAGAGCAGGAGATGGCGCTGAATTCCAGTCCTGAACTCCTGCTCCTGGCCCAAAGAGGCAACAGCCGTAACAGTACATAAGAGGATGTCTAACACTATTGGTTAATGATGAGCGGTGCTCAATTCAAATTGCATGATGCTCTAATACAGGAGTTCCCAAATTGGGGGTCCTCACAAGATTGCAGGGGGTCCCCACAATTTTGTCTTTGCTGAATTTGTGAGGTTAGCAAGATTTTATTTGTAAAAATTACATTTATACAATCCAATTACACACCCTATAGTATAATCAGAACTTCATATAAAAGTTATAACTCTGTATGTCTGTATAAATCATTACATTTAATGTGTGTATGCATGTAGGAGTTGGGGTTGGGGGGCCTGGCTTGTCTTAGACCAGCTCCAGTGCCCTAGCGGTAGAGTGTCCGCCCCGGGACTGAGCGATCAGGGTTCGATTCCCGGTCGGGTCATACCAAAGACTTTGAAAAAATGGGACCCAATGCTTCCTCGCTTGACACTCAGCACTAAGGGGTTGGATTGGTGGGTTAAACCACCAAATAGTTCCCGAGCGCGGCCACAGCTGCAGCTCACCACTCCCTACCATGGGGATAGGTCAAATGCGGAGATGTAATTTCACCATTGTGTGATGATGACTTGGGACTTTAACTTTAACTTTAGACATGGGAAAGGGGGTCCTCAAAGAAAAGATTTTGGGAACCCCTGCTCTACAAGACGGTGGACGAGCTTAGTAAAAAAAAATAACATATTGCCTACATCATATTACAGGACAGGGTCAGACTATCACTTTTAATGATTTCTAAACAATGATACATAATTCTAGCCTGGCAAGCCATCCCAACATGCTAAGCAAAATTATTTTGTTACGGCAAATGACGGTCTAGATTCTAGGCTAACATAATTCCTGAAAGGAGGAAAAACTCAGGATTGCTGCTTTGAGTGGCTTTAAGTAAAAAACAAACTGATTTATATAAAAATTTATATTTTTTAAATTAAATTAATAATATCTGGCATTAGGACTAAATAGAGACAAATGCTTCACTGTGGCAACCTTTGAAAGGGAAAAGCCGAAAGAGAAGATGAATCATATCTGGAATAGTTTTGTGTTTTAGATTTGTAAAAACAAATATTCTTGACTGATAAAATGTTCCATTTGACTTGGAAAAAATGAAATATGGATTTCTGCTCAAAATATAAATTGGTTCATCGTCATTCTGAGGCTTTCCACAATTAAGATACTTTTGTGTACACCAGTGTTAGCCTGGCAAGCCATCCTATATATGTGAATATATAGTCTGGCCACGAACCATTGACGGCTCTCAGTCGTGAGGCGGGATCTACGGTTGTCTTTCAAAATGTCAGCACGCAATTGGATAGCGCTAGGACCAATCAGAGTAACGAACAACGTGACGTAATCACGGCGACGGAAAAGCGGGAGGCTTTAATGGCGTCTAACATCAATGATTTCTGTCGTTTTTGTATGAAAAACACACGAATATCAGGTGTACTGGGACATTGTACTACTTTGTTTGATAAAAATAAGAAGCCGCTAAGTATATCAGACAGACTCCCAGGTAGCAGGCTGACATGGGCCAGATCTGGCTTCAAGCCGGCACATCTGGCATACGTCTGGCATGGCAAATGACATGTCAACCAGGCGTGGGCCAGATCTGGCAATGATGGCACGGCTCATATGAGGCATGCCAGATGTGGGCCAGTTGAGGCTTAGGTTGCTATGGGCCAGATCTGTTCATGCCAGATGTGGGCCAGTTGTGGAAATTGGTATGTCACCCAGTTCACGTGACAAGATTGTCAAGAGCCGATTTAGGAGGGCAAACTAAGGCTTGAGGACCAAAATGCAACCCACCTATAAGCCCACGCACGTATGGGTGAACTATCGTTCAGTCAATACCATCTATTTTTGGGAAGGTGCTCATGTGTGGGGAACAGAAACTTAAGAGGAGCCATACAGGCAAAACTCAATATTTTCAATTATTAGGTTTTGAGCCAGTTTCCTCTCTTAAACTAGGATGATCAGCTGCAACATGTCCAATCTTTACAATGAAGGTTCAGAGGGATTTTTCAATATTTAATTCCTAGTCTGATTTTTGCATTTATGCATTTTTTTCCCTATTTTTCTTTATCTTATCTGTTTTTTATCTTATCTGTTTGTGTAAAGCTAACTATGTGTCTGTTGCTGCTGCCTCTTGGCCAGATCGTCGTTGTAAATGAGAATGAGTTCTCAATCGACTCATCTGGTTAAATAAAGGTTAAATAAAAA